>OX456524.1:151335975-151757653 GCA_949748255.1 Eustalomyia histrio
CAAATTAAAAGCTCTTAACTATTCATACACAATCTCAAGAGAATAATATTTAATATTAAAAGAAATTTCACCGCTGTATTAATAATCGATCCAAAGTAGCATAAACATAGAAAACATTTGTAATTTAACTTACATAGCTGTCGAAGATGCACCATTTAAATTTAAACTAGAAGGTTGTTCAGTTTCTTTTTCATGAACTTCCAAATCGGCCTTTTCACATTGGGGTACATTAGAATCCTGATCGTTTAAAGAATCATGCTCTAACGCTGAAGATTCTTCAATTATAGGAGTACCATTACGAGCAGCATCACTACCATTTATAATGGTAATACGTTCACATTTACCATACAGATCAAAGACAGGATAAACATGATTTGAAAGACCAGCAGTTAAATCTTCCAAATTTACCGAACCCACCATAATGACTGAAAATTGGAAATTCATTGACTTTATGACTTTATAATAATATTACAATGACAACTTACTTAACATGCCAGCATGTGTTAAAGTCATTGTTATAACCGTACCCGGTTGTATATTCTCCAAGGCTTCACCATATTTTGAAGCTATTTTCTGACCATTTATATTAATATAATCATGAGTGGCTAACCAACAAGGACGTTTACATTGCATAATGGATGGTGGTAAAGTTGAAGTATTTGCAAGTTGTGGACTTTGTCCCACAACACCTAAACCTATGGTACCTTTCCATTTGGTATTTATAGCATCAATTTTTATCTAAATAATTTAGAAATTGTTAGACCAAAGACATGTATTTGTATTCCAATTTAACTTACACTTATACTTTCACCTTTACATAACGGTTTGGTAACATACACCAAAGCATTGTTATATGATTGTGTACGCATTGCCGATCTATGATCTTCCAACAGATGTATATTTTTACCCGAACATTCTGCAAATTCATATACCAAAGCTTCGGAATCAATTGACTCTAACATGGAATCTTGTTTATTTAAGGGATCCACACAAAATTCTAAAGAATCTTGTAGACGTAAACTGAATGGCCTAAGAGGAGAAGTTGGACCTTGCGATGATATAACTTGTACAGCCATAGTAGAGCCTTGTAACTCTACCACTACATAAACATCCTGTAAGAAGTTAATATTAAAGTAATTTAATACGTTTTAGTTTGGTTTTTGTTTTTAAACCTACATTTGGTACATTTTGAAATTGTATATTCATATCTTCAGAATTTAGTAAAACTTTTAAAGTTCTAGCTGGTGTTAATTCCAAAGCTATACGATCTCCAACACGCAACCATTCCAATGAGGTCATTGATCTTTGTAATAGTGTAGAATTATAACGTACTTCATTACCGGCTACATACCAAACATTGGCTGGTATACGTTTAATACTTAGGGGAATATTTTTACGAACATTATCATCGGATAAATTAAGATCCGTTATGCCAATATTAAGGCAACCTTTAGGTAAATAATAATAATAATAATAATAATAATAATAATAATAATAATAATAATAATAATAATAATAAAGATAGAATATAATATGAAGTTACAGGTCAATATATTACAATTGTAAAAAACTTACCGGCAAATAATGGATTATGCGATACAAGTTTTATTTCAAATGGTGAACCCACACTCAAGGGATGTTCCGAAAAAACTACACATCTCGATAAGGCAGCCAAGGTGCCAGTCAAACGTGATGCCACTGTCCAATTTTGCGTTAATGTTACATTACCCGATATACAAGTCCAACGATGTTTTGTTTCTAAAGTGGCTGGTTGTATGACTGAAGTAGCCTGACAACTTTGTGAATTTTCACTGGTGGCATAGGGTGCACGCATATCAGCGGCCGGCGATTGAGTCAAGGAAACCTGAGCACATTGACCATACAAATCAATAACAGCCCAAACATTAGGCGAACGAAATTCACAGGCGGGACCCTGATCGACACCATCTATATAGAAGTGTATAAAATCACCGTTACGCATAACACCAACTCTGGCCCCAGCACATAAAGTATCAAGATCCACCAGAACATTTGAACGTAATTTTTTGCGATTATGAAAGATCATAGGACCACAAAGAATTATAGTATCGTTAGCATCCATTTCTGTTGCATTGGCGGCCAATTGTACATCTTCTGGCCGAGAACCGGTAACACCAATTTCAATATTACCAGACCAATGACGTACCATGGTCTCGAGTACCACCTCAAATAGTTCCCTTTGCCTTAAAGGGCGATTACTAAATACTATGGCATCATTAAATTCCGCCAAGGAATTAGGACGTGATGCAATTAAACCACTATGCGATATGCTGGCATTTTTACCATGTATGGTATGAAATCTCAAAGGGGTCTCACTGTATAAAGTGGTATTGGATATGGTTGAATTGCCCGTATCCGGGCTATTACATTCCGAAGTGTCCACAATAGAAGCCTGAGCCGCTTGGCCGTACAAATCAATAACCCCGTAAACACGTTCGGGTACATTTGTGGCTGCTGGACCCTGATCGACACCATTAACAAAGAAATGTAAGGTGCCCTCATCTTTGCGTACTACCCCAACACGATCACCAACTTGTAAACGATCTAAATTTTGACCATACTGTTCTATAACCGTTATACCATTATGCATAACACCATTGCCGGTCATCATCCAAGTACCAGATCTAGGAATTAATTTTTGTGCAATACAAAATTTATAAATTCTTTCAAATAAAACACAGCTTTCTCATGCTTACCTAACATTGGTCATGGTAAATGGAAAATCAAGTTCTTCTGCGCTGTGTGTGGTAACACCCATTTCAACTGAACCTGCCCACTTGGTTACAACACGTTCCAAACGTACTTGAAATAATTCATTGGGTCTTAAAGGGCGTTTAGTAAGCACTACACCATTATTAAAATCATCGGAAGCACTTAAGTCATTCAAAAAACATTCAAATCAAATTAAATATTATTTACTAAACTTAATTTCCAACTTACTTTGGTCTTAAAGCGGTTCTTCCCGAATGTGTAACGCACGCATGGGAACCACATAAAGAATTGAAAGTCAAACGATCATCATTACGTTGATTACCAGTAGGAGCAGTAAGCGCTGAATCTGCCATGGCAGCAACTTCACTTTCAGGACTTAATAAACTGAAGACCGGTGTAGGAGCAGCTGAATTACCTACACCACTGCCAAGTGCAGTGGTATTACCCAGGCCACCTATGGCCGCAGCGGCATTTGAAGATATAAAATTATTACGCCTTGTAACTAAATTCTGTTGTTCACGTTCATCCCGGTCAACTATAGTAACCTTAATAGTCATACCATACAAATCAATAACACCCCACAAAGTAGAAGCCACTCTGGTAGCAGCCACACCCTGATCCTGACCATTGATGTAGTAATGTAAATTACCATTGGATTTACGCATCATACCAACACGATCACCTTCACGTAACTCATCTAAATTAAATTCACCATACTGACGCCGTGTACCCTTGCCATTGGTTAGAATACCACAACCTGACATCATTATTGTACCCGAACGCATATTTGTCATGGTAGCCGGAAAATGTAAAACATTTGGATTATGTGTTGTTACACCCACCTCTATGGAACCCGACCATTTATCCACCAATTTATCTATGCGTATTTCAAATAATTCATTGTCTTTAAGTGGACGATGTGTCATCACGACACCATTATTAAATTCATCTAATGGTCTACGTCTTTCGGCCGAACGGCAATTGGGTGAT
Organism: Eustalomyia histrio; assembly: GCA_949748255.1. Classification (NCBI taxonomy): domain Eukaryota; kingdom Metazoa; phylum Arthropoda; class Insecta; order Diptera; family Anthomyiidae; genus Eustalomyia; species Eustalomyia histrio. Next base: position 151,339,717 of record OX456524.1, read on the forward strand.
AACTTTACCAATGAACCACAACGTGTATGAAATCTTAAACGATCATTCATATCATAATAATCACCCACCGAAGATGTGATAGATGATGTTGTAGTACCGGCATTTGTTAGACTACAAAATCCTGTTGTTGGTAGCGCAGATAAAACAGCTGCTGTTGTTAAAGATCCAGTTGATTCAGCATGGGTATTGGTAGGATTTGGAGGATTGAATGAACTGGTGACAGTGACATCAACACACATGGGTACATCCATATTATGTACAATTTGTTGAGAATGTTGTGATGAGGTGTCAGAAAAGTCCTAGAATTACACAAATTTGAAGAAAAAAATTCATGAACGCGCTTTTAAATAGTATGCATTTTATACCCAGCAGCTTGATGGAATACAGTTTATTCTTAATGATTTTTTAAAAACAAAAGACTGTTTAATTTTTGAATGAACCTTAGAAGGAATTTGGCAATAGTGCTAGAATGAGTATTACAACAGTATTATAAATTAAACTCATGCTAAGCTAAATTTTCATTATGAATACAGTTATTCCATGTTACATGCTATTACATTAAAGTCCAGTTTTTGGGATGTCAGTTAAAATTGGTTTAGTTTTTACAAAGGAATTTTGTCAGCCAAGTTTATTAACAAATATTTGTCGGAGCAACTTTTTTCTCATTCAAATCTTTAATTTTTTTATTTAAGCTAGATAATCTTATGTAGGGTATTTTAATTGTTCTTAGTGAACAAAACTCTATAAAAGTTCAAAATATTTAAAATATTTGCATACGTTATCACTAGTAATACCGGTCCTAAAGTTACATTACCCAGTACATAATTTTAACAAAAAAAAAAAAAAATCATTGGACTACTTACAACACAATTAGCACTGCTATCTGTAGGGCATATAGAAACTTGTATACAACGTCCATATAGATCAACTAAAGCCCATAATGTTTTTGGCATATTGCGTGCAGCCACACCTTGTGATTCACCATTAACATAGAATATCAGATCATTATTGGAAGTACGCATAACACCAACACGATCATTTGTACTTAATGTATCCAAATCGTAGCCATAAAACTCAGTTAGACACAAACCATCTCTACGAACATCAATGCCGGACATAACCCAAGTACCATTACGCATCACCGTAGCACATGAGGGTAATTCTAACTTTTCTGGTGATTCAGTTGTGACACCAATTTCAATACTACCGCCCCATGAATGATTCTGTAAAAAGCATCAACGTATTTAATGGAAAATCAATTAAAAGGAAAATCAAATAAGAGAATACATACCTCTTTCTCTATCACCACTTCAAAGAGAACATCATCAATTAATGGTTCTGAACTGAATACCAAAGCATTACTAAAATCTCGAACGGAACGTGTGGCAGTACGATTGCCATTGGATAATGTTATACGGCGACCATAACGTTGATGAAATGTTTGCAAAGATTGCAAATTTAAGTTGTTTTCACTAGTTCCTATATTAGTAGTACCACCAGTAGCCATGACTTTTTTGTTCCCTCCCAACACAATTATTTATGTTTATGCAATTTTATTTTTTCTTTATATTTTCACTATTTCTAAAAATTTTCTTACTTTAATGTATAAACGAATTTTCTAAACTATAAATCGCGTGTTTGCAAGAAAATTTTCTTTATTTTAAAAGTGAAATTTTTTTTTTTCTATTTGACGTTTTTGTCCTGTTTTTCGCGGATTTCTTTTGTTTTTTTGCGTCTGCGTATATTTTAATTCATGCAAATTTTCTTTTATTACACAAAATGTAAACAAAATGTCTTGATACGTTTTATTTGTTTAGAATGTGAAGCTAAAAAGAAAATGTCAAAAACAACTGTTTTCAAGAGGCAAAACCAGGGATGGAAAGTTTGGTATATGCTGGTAGCTATCAACGTTGGCTTGTTACACTGCCATACTAAACATTAAGCGTTAAAACGAAAAGTTGTCACATTTATTTGGGAATGACATAAGCCACCTTTGATTGCTGGCAGCAGCAGATATAAAAAAACACTTTTAGTCTCTGCTCATGAAAAAAGAGGGAAACAAATCTAGTTTACGGGCATAGCTAAAAAAAACTCCGCTATTAGTGGTACAATGGAAATTTATTATAGACCTTTTAGATATTCCCTTTAATGTATACATCTTAAACTTTGCCATACGTCATCGTAACAAAACAAAAGCTTATTTAAATACCTTTAATTTGACACAAAAATTTTCCGAAAATATTAACATATTGTGGGCCTTATCATGCTTTTACTTTTTTAGAAATGGATATTTTGAAAAAAAGCCTATTATATTAATATTATTTAGACAATACTAAGCTTTAATACAAATAACCTTTTATCCAATAAGAGTTTAAAAAAATATTCACCTCCCTCTCCCCACCCCTCCATCCTGAAAAAAATTTATAGAGATAATAATTGTTTAATTTTGAGAAACATATATTAATAAGTTTTAACTGTGTGTTATGCAAAATTTAACGTCTTAGTGGTGAATATCAAAAGCTCGGCATTTTGATGTAGATTTAAACGGGGCGTAAGATGAACTCGCTTGTAAAGTTTGCCCAAAACAGTTTTATTGAAGACTTTTTTTTAAAAACGACAGACAGTCGGCGGTATTAACAACCTAAGCCGCAATAAGGCCGTAATATAAAATACAAATTCAATTATTTATTCTTAATTTTTTATTTATTCTTTATTTTTTATGTATTCTTTATTTTTAAGAAATTTATCAAACAACATCAAATAATTCATTCAGTGCATATAATAAATGTATAACTTTTTTGAAATAAAAGTAATAAAATACTTTATACCGCGGTTGGCATTCAATACCTTTTTATAATAACGGTAGTTGGCGTACTACCTGTAGCATTACGAAAAAATTTAAAAGTCGATTTCATTAAAGCCATATATATAACATTATATATCATTATATTGAACTACCATTAAAATATCACTTAACTACCGCAACACCGATTAATAACGGTATTTTGTAGATATAACTAATATCTTGTTATAACCACTATGACATTAGAAGACATATGTCCCTCGGTATTGATGTGGGCGTGATAGACAACTGTCGTTATAATAACAAGGTATTATTGGCCAACCACACTTTATACGAATATAATACTAAATAGCAACTAATTATGACCAAATAATAAAATATTAAGGGATTTAAGTACATCACTGATATTTGATTAAAACAAATAATAATTATAATTTAATTGTATAAGCTTAGCTAAAATTAAATGTAACAAAACTATAAATTTAGAAAATTATAATAATAACTAAATGTTAAAATCTTAAAAGAATTTCATTTCGTTTTATAAAAACAAATCACTTTAGTTATCTTTTTTTTTTTCTTTTTGTTCTTGTTAAGAGCGAATTAAATTCAATAATTATAATAATTGTTTGTAATATGACTACAAAAATTTATTGTACTTAAGCATTAAGTTTAAAACATAATAAACTTAAGAAAACTTAGTTCAAGTAACAAGTCTAAAATTATATGTTCTTTGAAATTTGTGTAAAAACTTTAATCCATCATTTTTGATTTAAAAAGTTTACTTAAATTTATTCAATTTTTTCAAACTTTTCAACACAAATTTAAGGAAGAGTTAAACAGAGAGACTTTGTCATAATAAAATGTACTTTATATGTTGTAGGTAATTTTTAAAATTCTTATGGTGCTATAAATATGGTTCCATTGGATGTATGGATGATATTAAGGGTAGTACAAGCCTTAAAAATAGTGTGCAATACGAAGTAGATGATAATTCGCAGAGATGACAAACAACAAAGGTATGTCGGAACCACAAACACTATTCACGAGCATGAACATTATCAGTTTGAGATTTCCCTTGGTCCTCGTCTTCTTGCTGTTCCCCTATGGGAGGAGGTGTGTTGAGATCATGCTCAAATTCATCAACCTCCTTATCTAGAGCATCAACACCACTCAATGGCTGCCATGTATTTAAAGTTTCCAAATCGAAATTTTTTGCCAACTCTGAACCTGTAACATCACCTAAGCGTACTCTTAAACGTTGTGATATACCTTGCAGTTCGGTAAATTTACGTTTAATAGCCTGTCCCAGATTCAAATGTGTTAAATCTAAAGTTTGTTCAAATTGATCAATTACAGAATCAACTGAGTTTGTTGATGTTGTTGTTGCCGTTGGAAATTGACCTGTAGTGGTTGGTCTTACACTAGCAACGCTACCAGTTACTTGTGGAATTTCTTCCAAGGGCTGACATCTTACTACCAGTTGGCCATTTATACGTCCATTAAAATCAACAATATTAAAACTACCACCAATGTGTAGACCTCTTGCAAAGACATTTAAGTTAAGTGCGGTAAATCCAATAATAGCATCTTCCATGGGTGTAGGTTGGGTACGTCCTTGAGCTAGATCTAGATTTGATTTTTTCCATACTTTTAAAATGAAACGTTTTTGAGGCTGAAAAAATAAAAGAAATTTTATGTAAATTTACCATTCGCATTTGTTTTCATGCGGCTTGTGCTCCTGTCAATGGCTTCTCAAAGATGTTTTTTTTTTAAATTTAAAATATTTTTTTTTTTTTTTTATTTTTTAGCCAAAGAATGAAACTGTTTGTGCACTTTTCGAAACATATTATGAGGGTATTCACGATCGTTCTGTAGAGTTCTGTTTAGTACAATCGGTAAATTTTCATTAATTTTGATAAAAAAAAATTATATCAAAGTGAACGTCAAAATACATACATATATATTTTCGATTTTCGATTTTTTTTAATGCTCGATTTAAAATTTGTATGGAATTTAAAGGTATAGTATTACTATCGATTGAAATTTGGTTTAAATTATAATTTACTTACATTATTTAAATAATCAAAAGTAGCTGCCAAACGAAAACGTTGTTGCCATTGTGGTTGTGCTGATTTTTCTATAATATTTGTGGCAAATACCATACCCTCATGTGATTTATAGGTCTGATATTGTCCCTCATCAGCTTGGAATGTAACATAACAACTTGGCGGTTCATTAGGTGGAAAACGTTTAGAGGCATTGCGTTTGGCAGAAGGCTTTTTAGCTTTAGAAGCTGGATTCAAAGGTAAACCAACGGCTTTTTGTATGTCTAATGAAAACTTAAACAGTTTAATATTTGACGGTGTTAAAGGTTTTAAAGGCCCTGTGGGATTTTCAGTTGCTGCGGGCCAAGACGGCTGAACAGGAGAGGGAGGAGCCTTAGGTGGTTGGGTATTTATTGCTGTAGCTGTTGCGGGTGGAGTCATCAGAACGTTTTGTAACATATCCAAAAGATCCGAGGTTTTTTTTATGCCTGAAGATGAAGTTGTGGTAGATGATGATAAAGATGGCTGAGCATTATTATTTGTAGAAATGGCTGGAATTTGTAAGGGTTGCAATTTATCTAGTATATTTTTTTCTGATATTATTTTTATAAGCGAAGCTGTAGTTGAGTTAAAGCCTCTGGAATCTTTAAGATTTTGTATTTGTTCAGCTGTACCTACTGCCAATAAACATTTTAATTCTCCCACATTTAAACCAGTTTGACAATTGATTATTGGAGCCCAAGCATCAATAGAAATTACGGGAAGCTATAGAAATTATAATTTTATTAAATGTTTATAATAAAAAAACCAAACAAAAACTTACCTTTCCTTTACACAAGTGATTTGTTATAACTGAATCTTTATAAGCTATATAAAATTGATGCAAAGGCATGCGAACCATTCCCACGGGTTTCAGTTTCTCCCCCAGATTGCCATTACCATCATCAAGCTTAATATTTTGCCACAATTCCAAATGTAAGTATTGTTTATCAACACGTTGCAAGAACTTTTCATCATTAATAACAGAAAATTGCTAAATTAAAAATTATTTATTAATTAATGTTAAATTTTCAAAAACATTTCTTTAGAAAATTTAAAATTTCATTACCTCTTGATAGTTAAAGTTATTACAATTATCTGCCTCTACAGTAACTGGTTCTTCTAGCCAAAAACGTCGACATATTAAATATGTTGGATATTTTAAGGATATTTGCATATTTTTTGTTTCATTAGCACTTATAAAGCCTTTGAGTAAACGTATTTTAGAGGTTTCATCATCGAAATTTGTAGTTTCAATATTAGTTTTATTATTTTGTTCAGAAGCTGTAAAGTAGTAAAAAAATTTTTGATTTCATATTAAAGCATATTTTAAGGCCTTTATATGTTTGTGTATAATAATAGCTGTATTTGTGCGATAATGTGACAGTTCATATTTAAAGAATTATAACGCTTTAAATTATTGACGTTATTTTCAATGTCTTTTACATGGCTGCTGTCAGTTTATAGTGAATGTTCTTGTTAACAGCTTGCCGCACAAACACAGCACATGTCGGGTTAATTGTATTGCAAATAAATAAATAAAAATAAATTTAGGTCCTGAAAAATTGCAAACGTGTTAAATTTTCCCTAAACGCAACAAGAAATAAATAGAAATAATTTTCCTCAAATCCGACAATTCCGCATTATACCCACAACCAGTGTTGCCATGTGCCATCATCTAAAAAAAGTGCTAGATGGAAAATAGTTTTTTTTTTGCTATTAATGTTTTTTTTTTTTGATATATTGAATAATAATTTATAAAATTAATGCGTTTTATTAAAAACTATTTTTAATAAATAACACTTAGCCATCGTTACATTATGTATTTATAAGTGTGTTGCTAAAAATTGTAATTTTCAACGCTTTACATTTTCATAAAACTTATGATATTTATGAAATGCTTAATCAAAATATGTATTTTTTTTAATAAAAAAAATATGAAAAAGCATACTTCTTGGTCAAAAATCTCTGCACGCATTATATAAATGTTTTAAATAGTATTTTTTCAAGTTTTTAACAATTAAAAACTATCCTTGATTCGCAATTGACTTTTGGGGGCACTAAAGGTACTGAAATTGGCACCACTTTATAAATATTTGATTTGTCAGCACTTTTTTACGTGCACACCAACAACAATTTATTTTTGTTGTTGTTAATGTTTTGCATGTGGATCGTGTTTTATTTTGATTAATTTTATGTCTCGTCAAGATCTGATGAAGAAATATTCGAATTTGTAAAAACTTTCAATATGCTTTAAATTATTATACATTTTCTTTTTTAAATAATAAATAAATAATAACAAAAATATTAAGTCTAGATAAAATGTACTGATATACTGAATTAAATCATTTTATAAAAAAAAAAAAAAAGATTTCAAAAATCCTTAAATATAAAAAGGTGGAATTTCAGTAATTTTGGTAATTGTACTTTAAGGATAACGGTATTTAATTGAAAGGATTTTGCATAGATAATCTTAATTTAGGGGTTTAGCTTGCCAGCATCTTCTCTCCTTGCACCTTTATGATGCCTGCTCTTTCAAATGATTTTATCAGGGACTTTATATAAAATGTTTGAAAAAATAAATCTAAATATTTGAATATTTTAAATATTTGATACATTTCTATATGAAATTCCAATAGAAATATTACAATACCATTTTGAAACAGAAATATAGAATAAAACTGTAATAAAGTTGCTTAAAAAAGGCTTAAAATATACGAACACAAAGCAACAAACTTGTATTATAACATTTTGTAAAAATATATATTAAAAAAAACAAATTTAATTTTTTTTTTGTTTTAAAATGAAACCTCTAAAACGAGCGCCCAATAATCATAATTGTTGCTATGTGTTTCTAGTTTAAAGCTCACAATAATATAAAGGGTGTCCCAAGAAGAACGCAATTTTTAAATTTTAAATAAAACACAGATATTTAAAAAAAAAAATAGTGAAACTTTATTATATCGTAAAGTAGACAGAATGAGGTTATGTATGGAACAATATATCGTGCAGATGGCCGCCGCGGCTTTGCTGGCATGCACGCGATCTTTTAATGAAATTTTCAATGACCGTTTTGCATGAATGCTGCGGTATTTCATTAATGCAGCGTCCAATTTCCTCTTTTAAGGCTTGAGTCGTCGTCGGCTTATTCGCGTAAACCATCGACTTCAAAAAACCCCAAAGAAAAAAATCTAATGGTGTTAAATCGCACGATCTAGGCGGCCAATTCTGATCTCCAAAACGCGAAATAACACGACCGGGAAATGACTGATGCAGCAATTGAATTGTTTCTCTGGCTGTATGACATGTGGCGCCGTCTTGTTGGAACCACATGCCCTCCACATTCATTTCTTCAATTCTAGGCAAGAAAAAACTGGTTATCATTTCACGATACCGAACACCATTGACTATTTGCGCTTGACCTGCCTCATTTTCATAAAAAAAAGGTCCAATGATTCCTCCAGCCCAAAAACGACAACACACAGTGACACGTTGAGGATGCATTTGCTTCTCGTGAATCACTGGAGGATTTTCCTCACCCCAAATGCGACAATTCTGCCTATTGACGAAGCCATCAAGATGAAAATGGGCCTCGTCACTGAAGATGATTTTATCGGCAAAATCAGCATTTTCATGTTGTCTCTCCAATACCCAATTAACGAACTCCCTTCGCTGTCCATGGTCAGCTGGCTTCAGTTCCTGAGTCAATTGAACTTTGTATGCATTAAGATGCAAATCTTTCGTCAAAATTCGCTACAAAGTGGATTTGGAGACACCAATTTGCTGAGCTCGGTGTCGAATTGAGGTGGATGGAGTTTGAGCGACATCATCACGTACAGCTGCGACATTTTCTGTCGATTGACCTGGTCGATGGCGCGTTGTTGTCTTTACATCACTAACAGACCCAGTTTCGGCAAATTTATCCATTAATCTCTTTACAGTTGACTCTTTTGGAGCATTATTGTGACCCCAAATTGATCGCAATTTGCGAACTGTAGCCGCAAAACTTTCACCATTTTGGTAAAACAATTTCACAATGAGAATGCGTTGTTCTTTCGTGCAGCGCTCCATTTTTACTAACCTCGTACCTTCTACTAGCAAACAATAACAATTGTTCAAATGTCAAACAATGACACTTCGAATGTTGCCAGATTTAAAAATTGCGTTCTTCTTGGGACACCCTTTACATACATACAAACTAACTATAAAATAAAGTTTATTATCTGATAACTCTGAAACAATAATATTTAAAATTTCAAGTAGATTTTATGACGAATCTAAAGTCTAGTAGGCTAATGTAATAAGAATTTGATTATATTATTTATATGTATCAAAAAAAACGACTAATTAGCGATAATAAGGGCAACGTAAAATAATTAAAATTTGAACTCAAAATTAAAAAAAAAAACAAGTAAAAAATATGGAATTTGAATTTTTTTTTTGTGAAACTAAACAAAAAATATTTTTTGAGTAAAAAAAAATAGGTGAACATTTTTTTGAGCAACAAAAAAACATACATTTTTGATTTTTTCGCAATGGACTATCCATATCCAACATTTCCTAGTATCTTAAAAAGATTTAAAGCTGCATTTATATTAAAAAAGTTGATCTAAAATTGAACCACAAAAACTAGCCCTAACAAGTGAAGCTGAAATAATTAGTTGATTTGACATTTACTAAGAAAAAAAGTTGCCATTGCTGACTACTTTATATTGCCTTAGTGGTGATAATGAATTTAAATTATAAAATCCAATTAAAATGCATTCTATAATAGATCACGAAATGGTTGAAAATAAAATGAGGATGATATAAAAAAAACTATAGAAAATTAAGTAAAAAAAAAAAACATTAAATTGTTTTGTGTTGTGTTTTTTTTTTTTTTTTTTTTTTTGGTTGTTTGTGATATTTGCAATATACAACTAATATTTATTAGAATAAACCAATTTAGTAAATTTAAATAATTAATTAATTCAATCCATGTCAAATTTATAATAATACAAAGATCATTAATAAATAAACTGTGATTTGAAAATATTAAAGTAATAGAAGAAGTAAGAGCAATTTTAGAAATAGAAGGCGATAATTTAAATCTTAGTCATTGTATTTTGGTATTTTTTAAATACAAGAATTTCTCAGCATATTCACCTTTTTCAGTAGATGATTTATCTGTGTTGATGGTGTTTGATTGTAAACCAGTTTGTGCTGTTTGTTGTTGGTTTTGAGGTGATGATTGTTTTTTATCGTTTGTTGAGGAATATTTCTCATCACCGCCATCGGATGCAATTTGTGTTGGCAAAATGAACTCACGTTTCATTTGTATAGCTGATTTTATATCACGTTGTAATGTTATTTTAAAGTAAAGACAGGCTAAATTTTTACCTCGTCTGTGTATTTCAATACGTTTGCACTGTTCCAACAGTGATGCATTATATAGATCTTTTAGATCTAAAATACCCATGCCTAGCATTTCATTAAGACAAGTACCCGGTTCGCGCCACCAGACAGTAAAATGTATGCGACCAAAATCGACCAGCTTTTCATTAGCATTTTCCTCATCATCGCCCTCACTCTTAATTTCAAGTTTTACGCAACGTTTTTCTTCTTGACCAAAACGAGTACATTGTGTTAGGGATTGAAATTTCTCCGATTCAAATTGCATTACATGAAACATATTATAACGTTTAACTTCTTTAATCAGCTCATTAGATAATTGACATTCTACGGTGAAAATGGGACTTATTTCACTTTCTACAAGATCCATGCATTTAGTACCATCTGGCTGTAAAGTTAATGCCTCCATTTCCAATTTAATGCCAGTAATTGATTTAAAGATATTTTGTTTTGTTGCAGGTAACAGATCCTCCAAATGATTGGAAATGTTATTTTTATTCTCCAAATGCATGTTAACCTCGTTTTCTTCCTCACAATTGCTAAGTTTTGATGAGATTTTAGTTTCGCCAGCTAAATATGCTACTAATTTAGCATCCAATTTTTTCATTGCCTCAACAATTTCTTCAGATTTTGACTGTGCAGTTAAGCGTTTAGGGATGTCACCTAAAATTATAAAGAGCCATAGAAAAAATTAAAAAAAAAAAAAACAAAACAAATCCACAGTAAATATTTTCGAAATTGTATTAACAAATAGTAAAGTTTCTGTAACAGAGTACTCGAGAGTATTCTTCTTTTGCGAAACTGTACTAAAAATAATACAATTTCTTTGGAAGTATATTAAATGATTTTTTTTTTTGTTTGTTCAAATTTGAAATATTTTTTTTACAGTTTATTTTTCTTTTACAAGGATTATTTATTTTTTCAAAATATCCCTACCCGCTACAAAAATATTCTAAGTACGTCTGTTCTGTGCAAAGTATACAATAAAATAATCATCTATTGCTAAATGTTTTTTATACATATAGTATTTGATTCCACTAAAATTTTTGAGCTTGATCGCTTTTTTTTTAATCACTGAATTGTCATATAAATTCCTTCTTTTTCCGCCTGACACTAGTATTATATACATATAGCAATTCAAGGAAGCCCCGCTGATGGGCTCTCCCCGATCGGAATGAAAATTTGCATATACATATATAGAGAAGATAAAAATTAGAGAAATTAGGCCACTTCAAGGCCCATTTAGCCTTTTGTTAGGCGACGTAACTCCATATGGTGGTCTCTTTTTAACTCATACATTTAGATTGAATCAACGGATTCTTCACGTTACTTATACAAAATACTTGCATCTTATTTCAAAATCAGAGAGAACCCATCCAAGGTATTTCCTTGGACGTTCTATAATCTCTTGTCTTCACACTTTTAGTTAGGTTTGAATTTAACAATTTATAAGTTGGTTCCCGGGTGTGTTTGGTAAATTGTAAAACGAACAGCATTGATAAAAAAAAAGTTCCATTCGTTTACTCGTTTGTGCAAATTTGTACAAATTATTTACTGGAGGGCATTCGTTACTTATAAACAGATAGAAAAAAGAGAGATTAAACTGGAAGAATTTTTAAGCAAGAATTTTTAGGCAAAAAAAAACCATATGATTAATTTTTGAAATTACAATTATTTTGCAAAGCAATAAAAATCTTATTAAAAAATTTCTTCTTAATATTTTACATTCAGAATCCTCTTCTTCCATATGAACCAGTTATAATTTTTTTTTTTGCATTTTTTATTCAACATTTTGTAATTTCAAAGCCTAGAGGCCAATTAATAAATTACAATATTCCACTCACTTAAGGTTACATTAAAATTTATAATATTTTAAAGGTTACATTAAAATTTATAAATTTGATGTTGCAATCAGCTGTTTAGAAAATTTTCGTACTAAGATTAAATTTATCTTACTCTGGCTATGTTTGTTGCGGAGTAATTCTTACTGGACTAGACTGAGAAAAGTAATCGGATGTAACTAAAAGCATTTGTAGAAATAATTTGAAAATTTTAACTTAACTGGACTTGGATCATATGGTAGAGTTTACTATTATACACAAACTGAATTTTGGAATCAAGTTTAAACCAGATTTCGAGCGTAATGTAAGCCAAACCTTAATAAATGCCCAAAAGAAACAAAAATTATTTTTATGAATTTAACAAAAAATAAATAAAAATGTATATTTGTAAAATTTTTCAAAATCAAACTATATAAATTTTCACATTCTTTTTGGAAATGAATGTTTGGGCTAAAAAGAGGATTTTTTTGCCTACTCTCATTTTACATTAATTTTCCCAAAAAGTACGGGAACGCACTTAATATTTATATATTAAATTTTAACATTTTGTTTTCTTACAAAATGTACTGATCTCAGCTAAAATCAAGCGTATAAAGATTGTTTAAACCCAACAAACAGCAATCTTGCAAGGGTGTTTCTAAACTTTTTATTTACAAAAAGTAAAACTCAAAAATAAATCTTTAGAAGAACAGCAATTTAAGAGTATTTTTAAAGCAGTAATATATTTTATAAGCTTGAAATTAGCTTATTTTAAATATTTTTTAAACATTACACAATGCGTCTATTATATAGAAATTATGAATTTTGAATTTGTGAACAAGTCTTGCTTATAGAACATAAACAAAACGTCGTTTTGCACCTATGCAAATGTCAACTGTCAATTTTTTTTCAAATCTTTTTGTAAACTAATTGTAAATTAAAAACTGTATGCTGTTTACATTCATGTTTGTTGGGTATGCACAACATTATTTAATTTAATTTATATTATTTTTTTTAATATTTTTATAATTCCATTGATTATTAAGGAAATACTGTTTGGTATTATCATAGAAAATTTGTTAAAAATATGTTCTAGATCAGTGGTGTTCAATATTTCAATATTTTATAGAGTCAATGAGCAAATTCTTGTTGTTGTTTAAATTTTTTAGGATTTATTTTGTTATTCTAATGAGCATACAATTTAATTGATAAATATACAAATTTGGAAACATTAACTAACGAGCCGTATAAAAATAGCCAATAGCATTGCAGCCCTGACAGTCAGAGAAGATATTTGGAAATATTGTATTGAACTGTAGGGTAAACGGTACATAGGCAGCTTTTTAATCAAATTTGTAGATTAAATTTATAAATCTAAGAAAAATATTATGCGACTGCTTAACCCATCAGAACAATAATATTTCCGAATTTTTGACTTGAATTTATACTATAAATTTTATTTAAAAAAAATACCAGAATAGTTTTAAAATTTATATTCAAATCAAACAATGTTGAGCGAAAATTTAAATTAAGGAGTAAATATCTTTATTCATGATGTTTCTAAAATTTGTATATGAAGCTGAATTATTCAATACATGTACAGAAAATATTAGTCGTTTATATCAACTTCCATTGATTCTGAAAACGTCAGTTTTGTTATTGTTCTGGTTTACGTCATAAAAATCAGTCCTTACTTCGTCCATTCCTAACGAAATTTTTTTTTTTTTCAATTTGTCAGTGGGTCCAACCAATAATAAGCTAACGGTATTTATTTGTTTTTACTGATTATAAAGACAAACCCTCTCTACACGTGTTAATAATAAATCTGTTCGCGTACTCAAAAATTTGTACAAATACTCAGTAAAGGGAAAAGGAATAATAAAGTGATGAAGCTCGAATTACTTAAATGTAGCTTGTCGAATCAGCTAATTTAATCTAAATTAATTAGTTTAAAAGACAAACACTAGTAAGAATTTGTAAGCAAAAACATATTATTGAAAAAAATTAAGCATGGATTAAACTAGAATTAGCCATACGTAACATGAAGTAAATCCGTATGGTTGTCTCTTTTTAACTCATTAATTCAGATTAAATCAGCTTATTCGTTACGTTACGTATGGCTAAATGAGCCTTTAGCCATATAAAAATTCTTTGAAAATACAAATTTAAGTTACAAAAAAAAAAATAACAAAAAGGTTTTTGTATTTAAAAATTCCATTGTTGGTGCCTTTTTTAAAAAAAAAATGTATTTTTTACTTACAAAAATATTCTACGAGTCTTGTTTAATATTAAAAACATAATTTTGTAATTTTTTTTTTAATATTAAAATTATATTTTCATAAACAATTTTTCACATCTCCTAAAAATTTGAGAATTTTGAGTTGTAACTATTTTATTTTTAGGGTGCGATATATAAAACGTAAACACAAAAAAAAAACTATTTTGAATAAATAAAAACATAATTTGAAGCTAAAAAAAACTGCTTTCACTTATAAAAATTTGTAATAGATTTCAAATAAACAATCTTTTTATTTTGAAAACGAAATAAATTGAAATAAATTTATATTTTTAGAACTAAATATTTTGTTTGCGTACTTTAATAAATATTTTTCTTTTTAAGAGAAAATTTTGTCTCACTCTCTATTAATTTCTTAGCGAGCATTTATTACTTTTCAATTTTTTTCTTTTCTACAATTTTTATTTATTTATTTATTTATGTTTTGTTTTGATTTTTTTTCTTAATTTAATTTAAAGTAGTGGAAAGTTTTGACAAAAAAAAATGTAAAATAATTCTAAACAAAATGTTGAAAACATTTGCTATGACGAAATCTAAATATAAACATTTACCCCCTGTTTCACAAAGACGGCACAAGGTAGAATTCCCATATTATACATGTGTTTGGTTGTTGAGTACCAAAGGAAAAAAATATATACAAGATGAAAATTTTACTATGAACCGTCTTTGGGAATCAGCGGACAAATCTTATTTAACTAATAGAAAACTATGTATTTTATTTTTACTATTTACTTGAGATTGATGATACAAAAGTTCAACAAACTTTTTCATTTATTTGTATTTTAATTGTAAACTAAATTTAATACAAAATCCCCAATTCTTTATCATATTGCAGTGATACAATAAGCAAATTCATGGCAGCATGACCAGGAGACAAGAAATGAGACCAAAAATTATTTATTCAAGATGAAATATTGATAAATCTACAAGTATTTTTTAAACTTTTACTTTATTGTTGTTGTAGCAGCCTTGACTGAAGTGTATGTACAAAATGTATTAGTTCAGTACGTGGACTCATCTACATTCAGATCAAAGAAAAAACCACCCATATCAATTGGATGGGTCCAAATGGAACTGGGACCTAAATGAGTCGATTTAAACGAACAATTGAGGAGGCCCTCTCTACATGCAGGGCTACTGTCTGCGATGGTGGGTTTGTTTTTGCCCCTGCACCATCCTGATCTTAAATTTGGCAATATCATGCGAATTTTTCTAGGCAGTCTTTTTCCCAGCACAATACATTGTAATGTACTGAATTTTTTCATCCCTGACTCAAAGTAAATATGAGTGTGTTTTGATTTAATGAAATACACATTAAAAAAACAAAAATAAAAATGTGATATAGAAAAGTAGAAAAAAGGAAATTGAAATATTGACAAATGATTGCATAACTTTGTGTAATAACAATAATAAATAATATTGAAAAGTAGCCGGCAAAAAAAAAACGAGTAATAAAAAGAACAAAATAAATAACAAAAATTGACTTACAATAAAACTTAATTATAACAAAAACTTACCTTGATTAGCCTCTAGCACTTTTGATTTACCAATAAGCTGGTGATGATGGGAATGTAGTGAGGAAGTCAATTGTTCCTCATGTAAAATAGGATATCTGATTGATACTGCTCTAACAGTAGCTGCTGCGGTTGGAGCAAATAGCATTTTAAAACGCAATTGTATATCGCCTGATTTTACAATTGTTACGTTTGAGTTTATTTTATTTTGCCCGTATAGAGTGTAGATTTTAGTTTTATATTCAAAATTATGACCTTTAGCAATGTTATGGTTAAATTTTCTTATTAAAACCGTAGGCAAACGTATTTGAGCTTGTCCCAGGGTCTTTGTAGTTGTTGCTAATGTTGATGAGCCACTACCGTCTCCACTATGACTGGTGGTAGTTGTGTAGACAATAATTTTAATGGGTTTACAAGAACGCAAGTATTCTATGAATAGCAGACCATTCGTACATATACGGTACCGCAGCTTATTATTGGCCGACAATAGCAAATATTGTTGTTGATATTTATGTTTATGATTTCTTTTTAAATGTTGCCTTTTGGTTGTTTCCTTAAATTTATAGTTTTCTTGCTGCTGCTGCTGACAATGTGGTGGAATTTGTTGTTGCTGTAGTATTGGTGCACAGCTGATAGTTATATTAGCCGCGTCTTCCGTAGTTTCACCAAACCAAACAAACTTAACTTGAACACTATTTAATGATTTATTATTTCTAATACAAATATCTTTTTTTTGTTTTATATTATAGATTTCTTGCGAAATTGGATTAGATAATAAACTATTATTAATTTTAACACTTTTTATTTTAGGTATTATGACACACCTTTCCTGTTCCTCTTTTTCTTCTTTATACAAATTATTTTCTTGTTCTAATATTATGAAACTTATATAGCTCACTTCAATTTCCAAAATTCCCTGCAAATCTTTACATTCACTATGTACTTCTTCCACGGGTGGTAAATTATGTAAAAAACCGTTCATAATTTTTTCTAAGCCATTTTTTTCATTTTAATATTTATTGCTACAAAAAAACTAAAAACCAATTTTTATCTTGTTATTGCTTGTCTATCTGCCCTTCCAGAAGATTCATGGGGAATACACTAAAAGTGATAATATCTTAAAATTGTTAAATAGCGCAAGAAATGTATTTAGCACCGGCGCATTATATTTTCACACACACACAAACAAATTGAGAAGAAAAATTCCGGTTTTTTTTCGTTCTTGTTTGCATATAACTTTTATGTAAATATAGTTGTTATATTAAAAAAAATATATTTTGAAAATCAAAAAAAAAAAAGTATATTAAATTTTATGTAAAGCACTAATTATCTCAAGTTAATTTTTTTTTTAACTAATTTCGTTTTTTTCGGTAAACTTTCTCAGAAACTTTTATCAGAAACAGCTGTCAAATCACATGTGAAGGTTGCCAATAGGAAAACTTCCAATCGGAAAGACCTGGTGTTGCCATCAAATGTGATAAAAAGAAAGATGCCACAGTGGTGTTTTGTTAAAAATTATTTTAACACATATACATCGTGTACAAAATTTCTTTTTGTTTTGCATGCAGATACTTAGCAAAAAAAGCAATATCTGCAAATATTAAAAAAAACAGAACATTGCTACCAGTATTTTTTCTTTAAATAAATGCTTTCAAAGTAACGGTTTAAACTTATGTCCTTTTAAAACATCTGGTATCGCTTTCCAATAAGATATATCAACAGCGTTACCACAGTTTCAAGCTTTTATTGGTTCTACTCAGAATGATATTTGTGAAAGTCTGGTAGCTCCTAAAAATATTATTGTTATTTTTTTCCTCTCCCACTTAAAATTAGAGCAGTTATTAATAAATGTTAAATAAAAGTAAATGTAAAACTTTAAAAAATATTTAAACAATGGCTGAGTTACTAAACTATTGTCGCATTTGTTTAGAACCAAAATCCACAAATTCTTCATTATATTTGCATGTACAACAGAAATACTTACCAAGTGTAATTGAAAATATCTGCGGGGTGGTGGTAAGTGGGGTGAAAATGAAAACTTATGTGGAGTATAATAATTGATAATTAATAATGAGAAAAATCAATGTTTTATTTATAACATTAGATATCATCCTATGATGAACCAGAGGCTTTAATATGCAAAGAATGTGCTGAGTCCATCATACGAGCAGATGATATAATACAAAAATGTCAGGAATCACATAAATTATTAATCGAACAAAGAAAGGAGTTACTGGATGAAGAAGAAGCTAATGTGAAACCTATCCCTCATGATGGGGAACAATGGTTGGAACATAATAGAGAATGCAAACAAGAATTAGATGCACAGACCCAAGATGTGGAGACAAGAGAACATTTTCCACAAAATTATTTTGTAGAACCGGAAATGCTAGTGGAATCTATATTGGAAAATTCCCTACATGATCATCCCAATGTACAAGAGCAAAAAGAAACAAAATCTGATAGTTCCGGTTCGGAATATAAAGAAAAGAAAGTAAAAAAGCGTAGATCTCGTTTAAAAACAAAAAATCAACAAGAAGAGTTATTGAACTCTGAACAAAATCCTGCCGCTTTATTATACCAAAGTCATTTTAAAACATCAAAACCTAAGAAATCCTTTGTAAGAAGTCGAGAACAGTATTTAAAACGTAAAATACGTAATTATCCCGTAAAAGAACCTCTCACCCTAATAGGTGGAGCAGGAGTGATACGAAAACGTAAACTAAAGTCTTATCATAGAGCTATACCCAATTTTTATTTCCGTTGTGAGCTGTGCCATGAGTTTGAATCGAATGTTGCCTCCTATGCAGTAACCCACTTGACAACTGTTCATGGCATTGAAAGACCGGCCATATTCCGCTGTCCACAATGTGATGCTAAGCCCTTTATTAAAAATCAATCTCTACAGGAACATATCGCTACCATTCATGAGCAACAACCAAAAAAGCGTGACTTTATTTGTCCAGAATGTGGAAAAACCTTTATAAAGAATTGCCATTTACAAAAACATCTTCTATCCGGGCATAAACTGGGAGAAATGCCATATAAATGTAATATACCTCTATGTGAAAAGGGTTATGTCGATGCTTATGCATTGCGTATGCATATGAAACAATCACATCATATTGATGATGTTGATCATATTGAGTCACTGATCACACAATATCAATGTGATGCATGTGGTAAATCGTTTATGGATTTGTTGACATTAAATGCCCATATTAAAGCTGTTCACCCTATAGAAGGCTATAATTGTTTACAGTGTGGTTATAATTTTCGTCAAAAGGCTCGTTATGAGGCCCATGTTAGAAGAGCTAAATGTAAGCCACCATGCTTTGTGTGTCGTCATTGTGAAAGAACATTTGTTAAATTGGTACAATTGGAGGAACATCAAAGAGAAATGCATTAAAGAAAAAAAAATATAAATATTTATAAAAAAGGATTAGTCAGAAAAATATCGATAACAAAGGTTTAATAGAAAAAAATTTTAGATTATCGATAACAAAATACTTTATGTTAAAAGTGATCAATAAGAGGACACTGTATGTTTAGCGATTTATCAATATAGAATTAGAAATTCTTATTTTGAAAATAATCAATAATGCTTTCTTATTAAAACACTTTTTTAAATATTAGAAAATTAACAGTAAAAAACTTAAAATTAACGAAAAATTTTCTGTATACATAAATGTTGAAATAATTTTATCGATAACTATTTTAAAAATAGTTTTCGATAATGTACTATTTTTGACATGTACCATATGCATCTGTAAATTAACAATTTTTCAGTTTAGACACACGTCGATTTTTCTTAAAGAATTCCTGGTATCGATAACCTTATAGAAGTTTTTGTTAACGGTACTGAATATTTAAAGTTCTGGAATTGTTTCTTTTCTCAATAAGTTTCTATTAAACAATTATCTTTTTTCTATTATTTTGTACAGAAAAATATTGGTTAATATTTAATATATTTAATTCCAAAAAATTATTGTCAAAGATTCCCTAATATGTTTTGCTTTTATAATTGTATATTTGTTAAGTTTATGTTTTTTTAATTATTTTTTATTTAGTTTTTTCGTATATCTCACATCATTTTTTGTAACTAATAAGTGCAATGCATACAATTTCTAGTGTTTAAGCTTTTCATTAAATAATCTATAGAATAAATTTAACAAAATAAATGTTTTAGCAAAAAAAACAAAATATTTCCAACCAACTCTTACAATTTCTTACCGAAATCCTAGAAGATTTTCTTCTCATTTGAAGGTTGCTTGGGGGGTTCATCAACTTTGCGTTTAACTTCTATAGAATTAATACGTATCATAGTATTATGTGATCTTTGGAAATTAACACGTAAATATTGCTTTCTCCTCTTCTTTTTGAAATGAGTTTTGGTGTGTTGTAGTGTTTTCTCGATAATAGTGGCCTGAACATCAACCAATCCGGGTTCCAGCATAGGAGCACCAATAAGTGTAAAATCCTTAGCCCCCGCTAGCAATACCTTTTCCAAACGTATTTCATCTCCTATAGTTGGTGGCCAATAACCTTCTACAAGTATTATATCGCCGGCTGTTATTTTAAATTGTTTTCCGCACAGGTGAACAACTGCAAACATACGACCTTCTTCATTTTTAGCCAGTTGTTGATTTATGTTATAAAAGACTTTATTACACTCCTGTTGTTCCTCTTTAGTAATTTGCTTAATGGTGGTAAAATCTTGTGTAGCCACTTTGGTCTGCTGACAATAGCGTGGCGTAATACTTAAAGATCTCATAGAATCTTAAAATATAAAACACGTTTTTATATGAATTTGTTCACTAAGAGTTAAACTTACTTGTTAAACTATTGATGATGCATGGCTGGCGCGTTATTATGCTTAAACTTCGTGTCAGTAAAGACATTTTGAAATATTTTTATAATTTTAATATGAATAAAATGTTTTTTCTTTACTGAATTTGTTACTTAAATCGGGTTGTTGGAAAATGACAATCAGCTGTTTGTGGTGTGACAAATTAAAATATTTTTATAACTCACCAGAGCAGAAGTGGTGAATTGTTTTTTTTTATGGTTGCATTTTGACCGTTAAATATCAAGGTTGGATAGTTTAAAATTAAAGCAAGAATATAAATATATGTTTTAAAAAAGAGGTAAAACAAAAATTTGGTTGTATAAATTTTTGTGATGTTTAATTTCACTGTTTTTAAATTTTCTTTCTTGCAGTAAATTCCGTATATATTCATATCGTTAGCTTATTATTGTTTGAACCCACTGGACATTTTATGAAACATTAAGTTAGGAATTGATTACATATATTTCACAGACTATACAGACAGGTTATTAATGACATATGTCAAACAAGAGCTCTCAAACCGTATGGTTATTTTGACATTACAGTGATTTGCAAAATGAGATAGAAAATATAAACTCCATATAAATTGTATGTTGCATATTTTTTTTGAATATCTATCCCTTTCTGTGTATCACTGCAATTTTGACATTACTGTTTACTACTTTTTTAGTCGCCATTTTGTTTCAATCAGCTGTTTCTTGTCTGGGTAGTCTGTGATATATATACAGTACAAAACAAGAATTATTTATTTTATAAAAGCTTAATAAATTATTACTTAGTGTTTATAACTGAATGATAATTTATAGTTTTGTTCAAAGTTCATTCCGTTATCTATGGAGAAAATAAAACAAATATGTATTATATAGATTTTAAGAAGAATTTATGTCAAACTTCTTTATCGGTTTTTAGCATATATTTAAAACCAGGCGAAAAAATGGATGGCAGTTAAAAAGTAAAAATAAGAAAATTTCAAACTTAACGTTTCTATTTTACGAAAAATTGTGCTTTATCAATTTACAAACCATTTTATCTGCGTTTTAAATTTTTATCTAAATTTAGGCCAAGGAACTTTATACATTATGTAATTATCTTAGACAATTAAATAATTTCAAATATGCATTAACTCTTTAGAGCCACGTCATTGATCCGCTGGAGTTTTTAACCAAACTTTGCGGATATATAGACCAATTCTATTTATTGTTTATGCCTTCAAGCGCCATCTAGTGGAACTATTGTCAACCAAAAAAATATGAAACATTGACAAGATATAAATCCTTATAACATGTGAAGATATATTCAAAATTTTATTTTTATATATTTTTGTAGAAAAATATATTTACAAAAATATAAGAAATTTTTATTTTTTGGCATTAACTGATTTTTAAAAATATATTTAAAAAATATGTACAATGTTGTATGGCAACCTTTACATTTTAGTTTTTATAAGTATAGTAGTATGAATTAAAAAAACATTGCAATTCATTTTTTTTTTGTTTGAAAACGAAATAAATTTCAGCGTGTTTTCGACTTTGGGTATTTGAAAAATTCGTGCTTCGATTTGACACATTTTAATAAATTTTATACAATTGAAGAACTATTTTTAAGCACAGGAATAAAGTTCCATATTATCTCATTAAAACATCAATTGAAAATAATCAATTTAAGTCTTTTTAATATTTTTAAATATTTTTTTTTAAACTGTTCTATTTAAAAAGTACAAAAATGATTTTTTTCAATAAGTATTTGGCAACAATTTTTTACTATTGTTTTGATTTACTATGTTATGGTTCCTAAACAACTGAATTATTTATCTTAATTAAAAAAATATAGATTTTTAAAAATACTGGGTTTAAAACGGAACAGAGGGTCCATAATGAGTTAATGAATGTTCATTCTATAAATCATCACAAAAAGCTTCTTATCTTAATGTATCGTTTACATCTGCATTTAAATCTCGAGATTTTAACTAAAATCGAGATTTAAGTAAAAAACTCAGGATTCCCCATAAAATTAATTCCTGCAAATTCACAAGATTTTTTAAGAAATCTCATGAATACAACACTGTGTTTCGCTTATTTTTTAAGACTTTTTGCATGAAAAAGTGGCAACGCTGGTCAACAGCCGATAAAAATAACCTAAAAATATCACAAAATAATAATTAAAAATATAATAAAAATAAATTTAAGCCCGATAAAATGGTGCTACTAATCAGAAGAAGTATTGCATGGTTCTAATTTTTATTGCCTCCCATCAATATATGAAAAATTCTTGACTCTAGCTTGTAGTGCTAACAGAAAAATAATTTTACACACATAACTAGCGTTAGATATTTACATAAAATAATGAAAATTGTACTCCGCCAAAGAATAAAGTGCTTTTTAAGAATATTTTTATTGTGAGGTTGTTTTTTATTACTTTGTTTCCAAAAAAAAAAAAAAAAACTGTGCTCGACAAATCAAAAGTGCAAATTTAAACGATTTCCATTAAAATCTTGGGGTTTGAAAACAGATGTAAACGCAACTTAAAACACACTTTTACGACATGAATTTTATGTTTATTATATTTGAGGAAATATTTACTTATTTGACACACAATTTATCATAACATGATAAGGTTGACTACTTGTCTAAAAGATGAGATTTATAAGAAAGATGAAATTAAAATACTAACAAGGAGTGTATCCCAATGGGTTCTCTATGATCTTAATGAAATTTACATATGTACAGGGTAGAGCACAGAGAAATAAGCGGCAGGTATTTTTTTAGCGGCCTAATCTCATGTTCAGGCTAAAACAAAAAATACCAAGATCAAGAAATTGGGGAACTACACCAAATTGGCAACGTTAAATCGGCTTTATGCTTTTTTTCTATTAATTTTCACAAACTTACTAACGAGTGGGATGACACTTTTAGGCGGCCACCTCCCCCACTTTATTGGCTTTATGTTGGTCCTAAACGGTATTTGTTTGCCCCAAATAGAGTACACCAACAAGAGAAATTAAAATTGTAATGAGTTGTAAATTTGATACAAGTGGGATGACACTTTTAGTTGGCAACACCCCCCATATATTTTTAAAAAACTCTTCGGTAAAAGTCGCCTAAAGATCGCACTGTTACGAATATCGAAAAGAACTCAGATACTTTCTCGATTAAAATAACAATAGTAATTGTAAATTTGAATTCATACCATCACTTTCCTATACAAAAATTATTCTCTAGCGAAATAGTAGACATTAATGGTGGTAGAGAAACCCTAAAAATACGTTGATAAATTTTAAAATCAATCAAACAAACAAGTATATAATCCGTCTACTGGAATAATATTTTCTAGAATAATTTTATTTTTGTGATATCTCGCTTAGTTTCAAAGTTATTTAACCAGAAATTAGTTGGTAAAAATACTCTTTCAAACACTTTCAATATGATAACCCATTTGTCAGCTGATTCTATCTAAACAAAATGTTTATAGTTTCAGTCATAAATACTGTTTATTTTTGTATAAAAATGTTTACTAAATTGAGTGATTACAAATTAATGTACTTAAAACAACAGCCATTACAAAAAGGAAATTTAAGTATAATCAGGTAAAACACATGGAGCAGGTAGTACTTAAAAATATAGCAAATTTTAATCTTATTATTGTATTAAAAAAAAAAAACAAATAACCGCTACCTACAGTCCACTCACTTAAAAACAAGATCAGTAATTTAGCACAAAAAAAAGAGATGTAGAGAGATAAGAAATACAGAGAGTGATAAAACTGGGCAATTACCAATATGCATTGGCGTGTTAGGACAATTTTTCTAATATGGTGACTCACTTTGACAATTTTCTTTCGGTGCGGTTTCCGACAAATTGTTGATTTTTAATCGGTTCAAAACTTCTTGACCAAAAATGGCCAACATTATAAAATATAAAAAAATTAATTACTACTAAAAAATTTGTTTTTGTAGAGTTCATACATAACTAACATAACCAACATTTGCTAAAAAAACTCGGGATTTGGCAAACGGAGAAGTGGAATTTTGGAGCAAAAAGCTGAAGCAAAATTTGCTCAATTTTCTAGCAAAATTAATTCGAAAGTCTGGGCCTATCTTTAAATTTTAAGTAACAGACTACCTAGACAGGAAACAGCTAATTTAATCGAAATGGCGTCTAGAAAATGAGTGAAAAGAAATGTCAGAATTGCAGTGATACACACAGAAAGGAATAGATATACAAAAAAAAAACTATGTACCATACAATTTTTATAGAATTTATTTTTTTATCTCTTTTTGTAAATCACTGCAATGTTAAAAAAAAAACCATACGGTTCGAGAATACTTGTTTGAAAAATTGCATTGGTATCCTGTCTGTCATTGCTATCCTGTCTGTGTCAAAAACAAAAAAAAAAAACATACGGTTCGAGAATACTTGTTTGAAAAATGTCATTGGTATCCTGTCTGTGTAGTCTGTGCTTTTAATATTAAAGAAAATTTTTTTTATATAAATTTTTTGACATATCAAAAATTTCGTCCTATATAAAAAATTTATCAGATTTCGCAGG
The DNA here is from genome assembly GCA_949748255.1 of Eustalomyia histrio. NCBI lineage: Eukaryota > Metazoa > Arthropoda > Insecta > Diptera > Anthomyiidae > Eustalomyia > Eustalomyia histrio. The sequence goes on from OX456524.1 coordinate 151,365,019, forward strand.
CTTTTCTTCTTAATATTCTTTTAATTATAAAGAGTTGAGCGCCCCGGTAGGCTAGTTGGTAGCGTGCTAGCTTATCGATGCGGGGGTGGTGGGTTCAATTCCCACCAGAGGCTCTGGTCTATTTTCGCTACAACGAGCCGTTGGCCTTTGTTGCTAGTGCTCGGTTAGGGTATTAACATATAATTTGTAATTATATGATTAATATAAATAAAATAAAAATAAATAAATATAAAGAGTTTTTGTCATATTACATTCTTATGAAGCTGAAGACTTCTAAATCTAAATTATTGAGAAAATATTTTCTATGGAAAAGCCAACACATTCCGAGAGATTACATAACTAACATACATATTTTTGTTCTACGATATTTAATAATTTTTCAAAAACAAAAAAATATCCTAGCTGCGAAAATTTTTTTCTTAAAGAAATTTAGAGTTTAAAAATTGAAGAAAAAACTTTTTAAAATTCTATTGTAGGAGGTATTTGCCATTTCCATAAATGTGCATATTTAAAATATTTAATTTTTCAATTAATCAAATTAGATCAATTTAAAAAAGATTTTTATATATTCTGCGGTTATTGCCCATGATTATCTCTCTTTTTTATGTTTTTCAGATATGAATGGTTTGTGAATTTTATTTTACTTTTTTGTTCCTTTACTCTTAATATATGCTCAGTTCAGATTATATTGTTTATTTGTATAGTATTTACCCGGTTGTTAATTTATTTTGTATATGAGTATAATTCCATTCATTATCGTTGTTGCATAGAGTAAATATTGTACTACACCATTTCCACTTGTTATTAAAAAAATTCACCCAATAATTTTAAAGAATTTCAATTGTAATTTCAAAACCAAGAATTCTAATCCCAAAATTGCATTTTAACCAAAGCAAATGTTTTTATACCCTCCACCATATATGGTGAGGGTATATATCAGTTTGTCATTCCGTTTGTAACATGTCGAAATATAGGTTTATGACCCTATAAAGTATATATATTCGTGATCCTTATGCAATTTTAAGTCGATTTAGCGATGTCCGTCTGTCTGTCTGTCTGTTGAAATGGCGATCACGACGCGAAGACGGGGTGCCTATTTTTATCCAGATTATTGAACATCCTCCCGAGCAGTTTGGCATTTAAAATGAGCAAAAAAGTTATGAGTGAAAATGTGAAGGTACCTCTAAATTTTCCATACAAATTTGTACAATTTTTTTGTATCTATTTTTTTTTTCTGTTAAGTAAAAATGTTATTAAGTCTTCTTATTGTTTGATTACATTTATTGTCTTACATAGAGAATAATAACATTCTTAGAGCTATATGTGTGTTACTCTGATAACTAAGTTAACGTAAAAAATCAACAATGTTAAAGTCGCTAACAGAGCAGACCTCTGTAAATAACATTGCTAAAACTAAATAAATAACATTACTAAAACTAAATAACAAAAGTTCGTTACATAAATTGACAAAACATATTCATATTACAGTTCATTCAAAATTTAGTATATACGTATATCATCTTCAGCCCCTATGGTGGAGGGTATTCAAAGATTCGGCACAGCCGAATTTAGCCCTTTTTTACTTGTTTTTTAATAGCAAGCGGATTCATGTAATGTCGTATGTGCTGTAAATATCGTATATTTTGCCAGACTTGGAAAAGTTATTCTGTAAATTCTGCAAAACAAATTTGCATTTTAATTTGTATTTAATTACTATATTTTATAAATAAATGAATATTTTCTTTAAAATATAATCAAAAAGAAACTCACGAATAACATTTAAAATTCATCATTTTTTTTTTAATTAAGAAGTAATGATAAATTTTAAATTAAAAAAAAAAAGATTGTTAAAAAAATATGTTACAAGTTTATTATATTTTTTTTTTGTCTCTTCTAGAAAGTAGTAGAGGTTGCGTTAGTAAAACCTTGAATTGCAAAGGTGCGTAGTGTATTTATACGAGGCATACCTGAATCCCCTAAGCAATTGCAGATCAAATAACTTTAAGTTAAAAAAATATTATTTGAAATTCTTAAACTATCAATTGGAATTAAAAAAATTTAATATTTTTTGAATTTAAAATGGTATTTTTTAATTTAAAATAATTTTTTTTTTTTTTAATGAACGGTAATTTTTGAATTTAAAATTGTATTTTTTTGATTTACAATAGTTATTTTTTGAACTTCAACTGAAATTTTTTAAATTGAAATTGCTCTTTTTTTTAAGCATAGTAAGTTGTTTGGATTTCAAGTGAAAAAACAGTTATACACTCAAAAAAAAAAAAGTTTGTAAAAAATTTGTAAACGGTTTTCAACCCCAATTTATTATTTTTGTACTGAGTTTTAGTAAAAAAAAATATTATTTAGCAAATCTTTTTGCTATTTACATTTACAGAGTTTTTACAGAATATTTAAAAATTTTTGTTGCTAATTTCAGAAATCATTTTACAAATTTTTGAAAACTGATTTAAAATTTGACCTTAAAAGTAAAAAAAATATTTACTAAAATATTTTTCAAAATAGAAATTAACAAATAAAAACAAAATGATTAATTCGTTTATGTTTTAACAATTTTTAAGATTTTTAAGCCATTGATTTTGTTTTTAATTTTGTCTTAAATATTTTTCAAAAAAAAAAAAAATAAATAAAATAAAAAAAATTTGATGCTCGATAAAAAAAAACTTTTAAATTTTGTACTAATATTTACAATATTTAGTAAATTTTTCTGCTGATTTTAGCAAACCGGTTTTAAATTGGGCTTTACTAAAATTTAGTAGCGGCTACTAATTAGCAAAATTTCCCGTAATAACAGGAAAATTTTTAGTTGCCATTACAGACTTTTTTTGGTGAGTGTACTCCATATAAACGACATGATTTTTCGCTGTAATAAATTATATACTTTTCGCGATAACAAATTCTAAGTTAGAGTCTTTAAAGTTCGAGTGCAATTTTTTCACGGGCAAAACAATTTACTATGCTTTTATTTCAAAACAAACGTATGAATTTTATCACCATTAAATTACAATTGTTTTTTTATTTTTTTTCTAAATAAAAAGTGTAAATGGTGTAGTAGCTCAAAATAATAACAACAACAACAATATTTAGGTAAAATTTTTTCTTATATTTCTTCTCATCAAGTCGTGTGCGATTTTTTGGTTAACTGTCATTTATATTTGAGCACTCGTCCAGAGTGGTAATCGTTTAAAAATTTATTCCGCCTTGTTAAAAAAAAAAATAAAAAATAAAGCAGACGTTAAATTTATAAGTAAAATTGTTTTTACATATTAACACTAAAACAGATGGTTGACTTGAAAAGTTTATTATATTGTTTGTGTGATTGGTTTAATAAATTATTTTAAATAAATATTAAAAACAAAATCTATTTAAAAAGTGTCTACAAAATTAAGTGTGTTAATAAAATATTTTTAACGGAATATTTTTTGTTTGTTTGTTGCAAAAGAAAAAAAGGTCCGCCAAAAAAAAAGACTGTTATAAAAATATAAAAAAATAATAATAAATTTAATAAATATTTATTTAAAACTCAACTTAAATTGTATACAAAAGGAAAAAAATAATAAATTGAAACTTATGCGGCTTAACATTAACGGTTTTTCTAAAAACTAAAATTGTTCACGGTAAATATGTAATAAATATCCTTTGCGTTTATAAATTAAGGTTGTTATTTTGTTCAGTACATTCTAAATTGTAATAGAACAGGATAGGAAATAAAAAAAGGAACAGTACTGAAATTGTACACTGAGAAATTAAGTGAAAATATGTATTTAAAAAAACTTAATATAATTAATTTTGTATAACAATTTTGAATAAAATTTTATGCTGACATTGAGGTGCTGGCAATTTTTATGAGAAAAATCTGTTGATATATATCCGTGGATTGTTGGCCAGAATTTTGTAACACTGTGTGCAAATATTTATATTGTAAATTCGGACCAAATCGGACAACGTAAAGCCGGGGTGCACCCCAATCGAAATTACGGATTTTTCGAACAAATAAAAACAAAATAATTTTTGAATAATATATTTTCTTTTTTAAAAAATAAGTAAATAAGTAAAAAATAAATTAATGGCAAAAATATTTCTTTGTTTAAACTTCGATTATTGTAAAACCCAAAAAATATCCTTAAACCCAAAAATATCATTGAATTTGTCAGTCAACTTTTCACCATAAAATTTTAAGAAAAAAAAAATTACTGCTCAAAAAGTGCTGACAAAAATCAGCATCATCTGTGCGGATGATAGACAAAAATTTACATAAATCAATTTTTTTAGTTTATTTTATTATTCGGTGAAAAACATTGCGTTATCCTTTTTATAACTGAAGATTCTCAATATACTGATATAATGTAGTGTTGGCGATTTTTAATAACTTTACCAAGTATGATGTTTTTTAAAAGCGTTTAGCCACATTTTTAGCTATTTTCTAAATTTGTGGCATAATCCGTTATAGAACTTCGAAAGAATATATTCATGATGAGCTTAAAGTTCTATTTGATTACAGATATTCACTATTTCCCAGTATTGGTGAAACTAATTGTTAAATTTTGGTTAGCATGTGAATCGAATTGATTCAAAATTGAATTAAAAAACGAATGTATAATCAGTTAAAATAACTTAAAATGTAGTTATTATTTATTAAATTTAAAAACTACTAACAAATGTTATAAAAATATATAACAATGAGCGCCCCGGTAGGATAGTTGGTAGCGTGCCAGAGGGTCTGGGTCTGTTTTTCTCTACAACGAGCCAATAGCCCTCGTTGCTAGTGCTTGGTTAGGGTATTAGGATATAATTTGTAATTATATGATTAATATAAATAAATATTTAACAATGTCGTAGAAACTACTGACAAAATTTGTTTTTTTTATAGTTAAATTTTTTTCGATATGATAAAAATCATTTTTTTTTTTGATTTTTATGTAGACATTAAAAATATATAAGTAACAAACAAATATAAACTAAACAAGAAGTTTTGAAATCTTCAAGAATTTTTTTTAATAATTAACAAAAATTAACTGTTTACTGGAAAAAAAAAATTTTTTTGGTAATTGTTTGTTATAATAATATTAAAAATAACTATTTCGAATAATTATTATGAAATACGGTACTTTTTTATAGTTTTTATTTAAATAACTGATAATAGAGGTATTTTTCTATAGAAAAGCAACAGTTAAAAATAACATCTACAAACTTTTTTGAGTGTAGCAATTTTGATACCGTTCCCAAACTCCTTTTTTAGTTCAATAAATGGTTGAACATTTTGCAGAACACAGTACTGGGGAAGTACTTTTTAAATTGTACTTAAATTGTACCATTGTACTATAATAAAAAAAAAATATGAGCTCTCAGTACTAGTTTTTATTTTTTTTGTACCTTTAGCAAAATCTACCTGTGGGTTGGGTTTCCCAGTAAATATCTGTTTACTGAGAAACCCAAAAGGTTAAAAATCCCTAAGGTCTCCCAGCAAAACATGGTATCAACTACTTACCAGGCTATTTACTCGCTTAATTACTTTTGTTCGCGATGTTCAAAAAGTAATGGGTACTCATTATTTTTTGGCTGTTCTTAAGAGAGAGGGTAATGACTACTCATTACTTTTGGGACATCGCGAACAAAAGTAATTAAGCGAGTAAAAAGACTAGTAAGTAGTTTAAACCCTGTTTTTGCTGGGCTGTTTATCTATTACGAAAATTCGTCAAAAAGACATGGGAAACAAAAACAAAATTTTCAACAACAAAAAATTATGAATTTTTTCAATTAAAATTATAATTTTTTTTACGGAAAAAACAATATACTATGCTTAATTAGGTACTTTAAAAAATTTTAAATTGGTAATTGGTATTTTATAAACAAAAATTTTACACATAATATTCTATTACAATGTTATTGTAATAGAATATTAATACATAACATCAGTTTCAAGCTATTGATGACAATTTACCGAATGGTTACTTTTCTTTTGAACTTTGAAAATTTAAGTTGAATGTCCTTAAATTTTGACAAACGTCAATAAAGACAAATTTTAAATAATATAATAAAATAAATTTATTCTTAAAATTAGTTATTGAATAAAATTGTTATATGACGAAAGAATTATTATATTTTTTTGTTTGCAATTGATTTTTGAACTGCATTTGCCCAGTTAAGAATTGTGTGCTATGCATACAAATTTTATATTGAATATTTTTATAATTTTTGGTTTTCAAAGTGTTTTTCAGTAGCAGTTACTTTTTTTTTTTTTTTTTAAATTTATTTTATTACAATAATGGTTATTTTTATTTTGTTTATTCAGTTATTTTTGTATGATTTTAATTTTGATTTTTATTTTGCCGATATATGTATATATATATCCAAGGTCATTTGAGGGTCATTTAAAATTGTATACATATTTAATTTACCACCCCTCAATCCAAAATGATCGTTGTTTGAATACCTAATTAATGCTAATCACTAGTAGTGTATTCAATATTGGTGACAATGTAAATTTAATTATATTTAGTAATGTAATGAAATGTTTAATTTAACTATGTATTTAATATAATATATACTGATGTCTAAGGATTTTGATGATGAAGTTTCAAATATGTTTCTTTTTGTTTTAAGAATGCGAATATATTAATTTAATACGAAACAATTTTTTAATTAGAATCATATTTGCTTATTTAACATTCATAGTTAAGAATTAAATTTTAATTCAAATATGATATTGTAATTAATTTAACTACAATTTTGTCTCTGTGTATATAACATAAGTCATCGAAAATTTTAAATTTGGTTAATTAAAAATTTTACAAAATTATTAGAATTTTTAGATAAATCTAAAATCGTAACCAACATTTTTTTTAAATGACGCTTAAAAACTGGGTTTTTTGACTTATCAGGTCTGATCCAGTCTGGAATATTTTATGATTATATTATTAAGCATAGTAAATTGTTCTTGCCGTGAAAAAGTTTTATTCGAATAACATAAAATCGTAATTTAAATTGTGAAAATTAATAATTTTTTATATTTGATAAAAAAGACACAATCACATTAAGCCCAAAATTCCACATTTTTATTATAAAAATAAATTTGCGTGAAAATATATTATATAACAGTTTTTTCACTTAAAATCCGAACAGCTTACTATGCTTTAAAAAATAAAAATAGAGAGAATTTTTTATATGGTACATTAAAAAATGTAATGATTTGAAAATTATTGAATTTTCATAGCTGGCAATTAATTTAAATATGAATGAATTTAATTGTTATACTAAATTAAATTAAAAAAAAAATAATTCTATCCCAACTTTTAAGATAAAGTTATCAAAAAACTAGTTCAGTTTAATAAGAAAACGTTTTACAGATTTTTGTTTGGACTTTTAGGTACGGAGTAGCGAATTTTTGTTTATTTTGCTCTATCTCGCATAGTTTTCGAGATATTGATAACTATTTTATGACTACACTGCACTGCACAAGGGCCCTTTGTTGAGAGTAGTAAATATTTTTTTTTTTTTTTTTTGTTTCATGTATTTCTATATTTTTAAATGTATAAAAAATTGTACGTTAAAATAAGAAAATTATTTGCATATAACTTTTTTAAGGATTTCAATATATTAATAATCAAATAAAATGTTAATGGGGTCTCAGACGATCAATCATGCTGTACAACATGTCCAGCATTTAATAATGTATCGCTTTGTTTGATTGCCATTTTTTTTAATATTTTATTTAATAATTTCAAAATAATACAATTCAGTTTTTATGTTGTCTCGCGCGAAAATGGCTTCGCGAGCCGAGCTGGCAAATTATAATTCCAAATATTACAAAATCAAATACACGGAGTCTGTAAATCGGCTAAGAATTTCGTGGTCTGGACTAAGAATTTTTTCGTTTTTGTTATTTCTCTTTCATGATGCTTCATTCACATTCGATTTGGGTGCAACAAAAGTCACCGTATAAATAGACATAACTTTGGAAGCAACTTTGAAAAGGGAATTAAGAATATTGCATGCAATCAATAACATCGTATTTATGCGTCGACTTTAATTGCACGAAAACTGAATGTGAATGAAGTTATAAATATACATATGAGTGTGAAAGAGAGATAACAAAAACATGCACGAAAAACGAAAACCGTGCCTTTTTGATTGCCCCACTTGCTTCTCTATACCGTTCGCTAACAAACAAAAATTGCACGCAATAATTTCATGCAACAAAGTCACCGTCTAAATTGTCTCTAAGACATTTCTTGACGTTGTTCACATTGATAATCATAAGTTGACAACTCGTAACTTATGATCTAATTACAAATGACTTTAATATGACGAAGAAATTAATTGTCAGTTACGTCTTGCCAACTAATGATCATCGATATACAATTTAAATTTAACTGATTTGTTAAATTTGAAGAGGATTTTAAGCAATCGCGTCTAACTTTTTTTTAAAAAATTTTAATAAACTATTTAAAATTTATATAAAACAAAAAACTAAACGAAAAGCTCTTTAAAAGCTTTGGGTATTTTATATGATAAAGTCATCAGAATCTAATAAGTTTTGATACAAAAATAGCTCAGAATCTAAAATTTTGTTATATACGAGTACATATATATAAAAAAAAAACACTCTCTATAAAAAATGAAAGTGGCATAGTTAAAAGTAGGCTATATAATTTTTTATAAATATATGACACTTGAAAACAAAGTTAAAATATTATACAAAAATGTAGGCGTTAACTGTTAAGCAAAAACATTTAAAAATTTAGGTGAAACCTTATTAAAGAATTTGTTTCAGCAAACATCTCTATAAAAAATACAAAAAACAAAACATATTAAAATGTACATAAATTTCAATAATGAATAAAAATTATTGCAATTGTTTGTTGGAAATTAACAGCCCTAAATGACTTATCGTGTTTAACAAAATTGAATTTAAATTATTTATTCATTTTTTTTTTAAATTGAAATATTTTACAATAGAGTTTTTGTAAAATAATTAGATAATTATGTAATTTTAAAACCAATTGTTATTATAGAATTTCTGTTAAGGTTATTGTTTTTTTTTTCAAATAATTAGTTTATTTATACTTGTTTAAACCCTGGGTGTAAAACCATAATTTTGGTTTTATTATTAAAAAAAAACTGTTTGTAATTACTTTTGTTATCGTTCGCATGTGCCTTTAATTTGCTAATTAGTAATTTTGCTTATCATATATTTTTGTTTAAGATATGCTAAATATGAGCATGTTTTTAGTTAGTAACATATATTTTAGCTTATTTTGCATATTAATCACATACATTTATGACAGTTTGTTATCAATATCTATCTTGGTAAGTATAAGATTGATAAGATTTTTTTACAAATCACGACATTTTAAATCTAAATCATATCAGATATTTGCAGGGCTTTATTGACAAACTGTCACTGGTAGTTATTTTTTTTTATTGTAATTAAATAAATGACAGCTTTTATTTCAAACAAAATTTAATAAAAAAAAGAAAAAAATTGATTTGCAGATTTTTCGTTGATCTTTGACGGAATTCATGAAATCAATTTGTTAGAACTGCTGTATTCCACTGGCTCTATTTATAGTCAAACCTGATCGTAGCAAAAACTAAATATTTGTTTAATTTTTTTTTTATTTTTTTCAATTTTGTTTAAAACCAGCTTTGAGCACAAAATTGATAAACTTATTGTGGACAGTGTTTTACTGCAGTGCGACAGTTTGTCTATAAAGCAGGTTTTTTTATTATCTTTATTTTTCCATGTTGAGAAATTAGAAAATATTCAAAATAAACAGAAGCTGCCTTTAAACAAAATTCAATAATAAAAATTTTTAATTAGTTTTCGGGAAAATCAAGATTCTTAAGTTGGGCACACACAGTTAATTTGTGTGTGTGATTTGTTCGTGCTCGATGTCTTGTTACATGTTAATGGGGCTGTGCTCGAACATTAGACAATTTTTCATTTTAGTTTACAATGAGACGTCAAAGTGTATGTATAGCGGAGATGGGTAGCAAGCTAAAAAAAATTGTATAGTGTTCTGGAGTTGATAACGCCTATTTCCTTTTAAAATTCGTCCCATTGCTCTTTTTGATTTTCCTTTTTTTCTTGTTTCCTACACAAATAAATTATCCAAAGCGCAATTGCATCATCCGCTTCTCATTTAATGTTTTCTCTTTGAAGTTTAAGGTTGATGTGATTTCTTCGTCGTGTGTGGAGAAATGGTACGCGAACAAATCACACGCCAAATCAATAGTCTATGGCCAGCTTTAGCAAATTTCATGACAATGACAAATAAAAAAAAAAAACCTGTATTAGGGTTATATTGGAAAACAGGAGTCGGAAGTGCATGTGCAGCCGGCACATGTCCAAAAATATAGCATACACTTAAGTCAGAAAGTTGACTTGTTGGGTGCTCTCCTCATATAGATTTGAATTTTACTGAAGATCCGACCACTACTTTAGCTCAAACACTCGCCGTTTTTTCAGTGCTAGCGAGTCATTAAAATATTTCATTAGTCAATAAAAGATTTCTTTAGAAAACCTTTGGCTTTCAAGCTTGGTCTTAAATCAGGCAGGTGGTTTCGACAAACTGTCCTAGTGAAGTGAATGTGTAAGGCAATGGTACAGATGTCGATGGGTTTTACGTCAGTACCTGTCATATGACCTAACCCGACGGTGTTCTTCACACTGTAATAATACAATGCGTCAATTAACGCCCCATCGCAGGATACAAGTATTCCGTTCAGGTTCCAGTTTTGAAAAATGCATCTAGACATGTGCTCCACCACTGGTGGAGCATATGTCTAGTGCATATGCGAAGTGCAACTCCACATCGAACAACTAGTGCGCTGCCTTCTCGAGCTAACCACAGCCACCACGATTCTCCCCGAAGGGCCGAACCCAATAGCCATTTTTCGCAATGGACCACAAGGAGATCATGCTTCAACATGAAGACAGAATTGAAACATTCTGTGCACTGTACCAGCTCATATCCAAAATTTATTTCCAGCTTAGTTCATTTCACAAACACATCCAGCACACACGCAACGCCAACTTATTCAACTAACAATTAAGCAGAAAGAAATCGTTCATTCAACCAATTTCACCAAAATTATCGGGCTTGCAAGGCAACGATCACCAGAATCCATCACTTTTACATACATCCAACATTTTCCAACGTTTTTCAACATTTTCCAACGTTTTTCAATATTTTACAACGTTACACTCCTTCTTTTAACTAACCAACTTTACGGCAATAGCTTGCGGAGCACCGCTCACCCAGCTCATCCAACTAACATTTTCTTTCATTCGTACCGCCACCTTTCGAAACCAACTTTCCGGCTATAATTTCTGGTATGAACACTGGTAACATATGCCCCTTTGATGTATAAAAGTCCATGTTGATTACAGGATCCCTCTGAAGGCACCATATACGGAGGGCTACAATCCCGTGGCTCCCGTGGTACCAAATTTAATGTCTTTTGGTGAGACCTTGTAGCCGAAGCTACTTCCACTTGGGTCCCAGATAACCCAGGAGTGGCAACCCATGATTAACGAGGCACACACAAACACCCATCTACAAGTAGATAGGAGCAGTATGATCCTCGCCAATCTATAATAGCCTTGATCATTAGCCGTCTACATAATTGCCTTTCGACAATCATATAGCCGTTGCCCAGGTAAACCACGAGGAGGCTGATCATAGGCACTTGTTACCGCGTAGCTTTTTCAGGGGCGATGGCAGATCCATCTCGCTCTCGGACCGACAACTTTCACCTTGTAACAATGGTACACTAGGATCAAGGCTTAATCGTAGCCTAAAAGAAAAATTCGAAGTGATTAAGGTTTTCAAATATAAAATTTAAATCTCTAGAATGCGCCGGTAACTATAGTGTTAATAAAAACTGCTTTTTATTGGCTTAAGGTGAATTGAACTTGACACAATTGCTGTAAATGGGAATAAAAGCTCATATATTCTATTTCTATGTATTATTATTATTTAAAGGAGGCAGACGACATGTTTTAAATGCTAATTATTGATAACAAAAGAAGAATAAATAAAGAAAAAAAAACAAAACTTCACATGTCATGACGTAGTACATTTTGAACCACAACTTACAGACAAAACTAAAGCACACATCATCAGTTTATTACAGCTTTGACCTACCGACCATTTTTTAACAAAAAATTGAGTTAAAAATGGATTATATATCCTCTATATAATTCTGAAAACGGTTTTTCAATATTTTATATCATATCAACTTTTATCTACCTGTCAATTTTACATAGAAAAATTTAAAAAATTTAAATCTTCTTGATAACAACTATTTGACGTATAGGTCAAACCAAGAATAAGCTGAGAAAAAAGGTTTCTTAATACTCAGGGTACTCAAGCTCAGTTTGCCTAGTTATAACCACTTTGGGATGAGAAAATGCAAATAAAATTAGGAGCAATTCACAGTTATATATGTATATCCCCACAGAGGAATCCGAAATTAATTTTTTTTTAAAGAAATGTGAAATACTTTAAATAGCTATAAGTAGAATTGCAATATCATTGCTCATCTTTTCTAAGAACTCTTGGTTGTACGAAAAACAGCTGTCAAACTTTATACAAAAAAAAGATCAGTTGACATGCCTGGAATTTTTACGGAATTGCTATGGCATTTTTCGAGCAATTTAATGTAGCGAAAAAGCGGCATTTGAAAGTAAAAAATTTGTGAGTTGTAAAGCTTTTTTTTGACAATTTTTGAGCTTCAAACATATAGTGAATTTTTTTCGATGTTGTCTTTTAACGAAAACTCGCATTTAAGCTATTTACTCTATTACAATAAAATTTTGTTTATTCCTTTTTTACCGTTTTTGTAAAGCAGGGTTTAAGTTATAACTGTGAATACAGCCTAAAATAACTTTTACCCTGCCTGTTTTGTCTATATATTAAAGTCAATGTGTTAATTTAAAGAAAATTTAATACAATAAACATTTGAAGTTAAAAATAAATCCACACACCAGCAAAAAAAATAAATAAAAAATGTGACAAAAATTATAACAATTGTTATTAAAAAAATATATATTAATATATATGGAACTTGTAAATTGATCAAGCAAATTATTTGATTTATGTTTTTTATTTATTTTAAAATATAAAAAACCTAATATAAAATCTAAAAACCTAAAAGTCATGATTTTAAATTAAAACAAGTAAGAGCGGCTAAATTCGGCTATGCCGAATCTTATATACCCTTCACCATGGTATTCTGAAGGAGATGAATACATCGTTGGAATCTACTACCTCATAGCTCTCCACAAACAAGCGGTATCCCCATTTATTTTTTCTTAAATGTCCAAAAATTTTAATCCAAAATAATATGTCATGTAAAATCTCAAATTTATATTTTTCCATATGTTTCAGCGCTTTTCTTGTCAAATTTGGCATTTTCTAGGCAAAAAAAAGTTGGCGACACTACTATTTATTTTTTATTTATATCATTCACAATAGTTGTGAAACGTATTTAACCTACGTATTTATCTTCACACTCTTATTAAACAAAGGGATTTTACTGGAAAAATTAGAGGTAGTCCTGGTTTTTTGCTAATATCTCAGCCATTTATTAACCGATCTGTCTGATTTTTAATAGCAAACAGAAATGGATCACATGTAACAGAAATAAAAAAGAATCAAGTCCTCATCATGTCTGGGTTCTTCGGAAAACCCATTTCAACACACAGACGGACAGACGGACAGACGGACATCGTTAAATCAACTTCGCTCTTCATATGGACCCAGAATATATATACTTTATAGGGTCTAAGATCAATATTGTAGAAATTACAAACGGAATGACAAACTTATATATACCCTTCCACCTATGGTGAAGGGTATAAATATTGCGTTTTTAGAAGAAAAAAAAACGGATATAATTTAATTCAAAACATAAATTCTAGAAATTGGGAATTTAAGTGACGAATTTGTTGTTGTTTCATATTTAAATTTAACTGTTTGCTAAATTATAATGAGACACTTTGAAATCGGCCCTAAATGAATTAGAAATGTTGTAAACTTTTTATAATTAAAATAATTTTCTCATTTAATAAAAAGATATGTACATTAGAGTGGCATTTGTGGTATAAAGGAAAACGTTTATTTTCCTTAAGCTTAACCCTTGAGGATCAGCAAAGTTTTCGATTTAAAAAAAAAATAAATAAATTTGTTTAACAAAAATATATCGTGAAATAGATTACCCAGCAAATCTTTGGTAATGGGTACGATATTCTCATGCGTTACCTTGTAAGCAAAAGTGTAATGTATTTTTTTTTTGACAACACTAGCGAAAAAAGAACCACAAAAAAAACTAATAAGACAAAGTTGTTTGTGTATTTCGTATTGCTAGTGCTGAGTGCTCTATGTGTATTAAAACACACAGCCTATAGCTAAGCGCTTTTACAAAAACAAATGAGCACCAAGCGCATAGGGCTTGGGCAATCAAATACTATATTCGTCGATAGCTCAGTGGGTAGAGTTCTTGGCTGGAAACCAAAGTTCCCTGGTTCGATTCTCATCATGACCACAATATTTTTAATAACGTTTAAAATATTTGTAATAATTTTTTTAAATAAAATTTCCTTTTTTTTAAAAATCTATTTTTAGACACATTACTTTTTCCTTTCTCGTAACCATATAAGTAACCCCTTACATTATCACCTCTAAAGTAATGGGTATATATATTACTTTGAGGCTCATCGCCTGTAAAATTCATCAGTGAAGTAAGGTGTAAAGTAATCCATGAGCCCCTATGACTACACATTACTTTACACCTTATTTGGTAATGTGTGGTTTTGCTGGGTAATTTTAATTATTTTATTTTGCAATTCAAAAGCGCACAAAACCACCTTTCATTTGAGTAAAATTCAATTTGACTGAAATTTGAACTTCATACCCTTAAGACCCAATAGTACAATAATCCGCCAAATAACTGATAAATATCAAGTTTTGATTCAAATATCTAATGAAAATCAAAAAAGTTTTTGATTAACTTCATAATATTGCTCATAATATTGCTCAATATATTTGCACAATTTAGAAAATTGTGCCATAAAATTGCTAGTGTATGGGCAGCTTAAGATTATTTTTCACAAAATTCTAGAGTATAGAAAAAAAACCTGACTTATAAAAATCAAGTAGCAGTATTTCAAAAGCGGATGATTTGCTTTTAAAAATTTAAAAAAAATATATTCAGCATTCCAAAGTTAAAAAAAATTATGCATCACAATTTATGTATTATGTTATGGGAATTTAAAAAAAAAGAATCTAAAACTTCTCGTCCTTAGTTAATCTTAGCAATTTTCCTTTATTTCCCACCTAATGTCACTCTAACGTACATATTTCCTTATTTTTATATTATTTAAATAAGAAATGCAAACAAAATTTCAATTAAAATATTTACTCAAAATAGAAATTAACTTAATTCTACAATGTTGCATCACTATTATTGTTAATAAATGTGATTGGGAGAGGTGTGTTACTAATTTTTATATCTTTATTAATTCTGATTACTTTTTATGCCAATCGTGTAATATTCAATTAAAGAAATCAGATAAATCAGTCATTAAATATATATTGAGAGGATTTATTCAATAGAAGCCATTTACGATTTTTAAGCAAATTAGTTTATAATAACAAATGCTATAAAATTAATTTTGAATAGAAGACATAATTCCAGAACCACATTTTTCGCATTTTAATTATTTTTTTTTATCTACCAGGATTTTTTTTTGTATTTTTAGAAATGAACGTTCTTATGTTCAATTCTAAGAATACAAAAAAAATAATAAAGTTCTTTGAAGAGACAATTTTGATTGTGACTGTTCATAAGTATCGAGCGCTCCGGTAGGCTATTTGGTAGCGTGCTAGCTTATCAGTGCGGGGGACGTGGGTTCGATTCCCACCAGAGGCTCTGGTCTGTTTTCGCTACAACGAGCCGATGGCCTTTGTTGCTAGTGCTCGGTTAGGGTATTAGGATATAATTTGTAATTATATCATTAATATAAATAAAAAAAAGTAATAAAAATCTACCTTAAGAATTAAAAAAAAAACATGAAACTTAAAACCAAAAAAAATGTATATGTAAGAATAAGTAGACTTATTTTTTTAAACATTTTGTGTATTCGTAGATAACCCTTATTGAATATAAGCGTTCGTTATATTTTGATATTTTAAATTCAAAGAAGTATTTAATTAACGATATCACATGTGTTTTACATATAAAATACTAAATTGCAAATAATAATCGATTATTGAATATGAATTACGCTAAATGTGGTTTTGTAATAATAATAAAAACGGCGCGCGTCATATTCTAAAATTAAATTTTACATAATATTTTTTTTTTTATTAATTATTTTCATCACGTTTACAAGCATAGAACATAAACATATCGCTCATTTCGTGCAAGACCGTCACAACTCAAAATTTGGCATTTTCGAGTTAGTAAAGCAGAAATCTTCTTCTCTTAAATCGCTACAAAATGATCTAAGAACGGAGAGAATTATCGAAAAAATAACGGTAATACAGATGCTTGTGACGCTATGACCTCTCGTAACAAACATGAGCAATTAACATCAACAAGGTAACATTTCAGTTTGTGTTTGGCATTCCTCTTGTACATGTGGTTTTCTTTGTAGCAAAAAAGAAACATTTGATTTTATAACTGTATTTTAGTGAAAGAGAAGGTAAAAAATGTGGAAATACTTTGTTGTTAGAGTGCATCAAATCTAAATGTGACTTTATTGAATTGGATATTTCTATTTCTTTATCAATAACATTTGCATTTAAACATTTCCTAAACAAAAATGTAACGTTCTTGTAGTTAACTATTTTGTTAAACTAAATATTATTTTAGGTTATGACGTTATTACAAATAATAAAATGAATTCAATAGCTTGTACCGATTTGTATTAACTTCAAATGAATCGTTATTGCCAGAAATATATAAATTGGTTGTTATAAAATTAGGTCACATTGTTGGTTGTGTCCAGTGTTACAGTGTGTCGTGTTACAGTGTATTGCTTTATCAACACCACTATGTAAAATTTAATACCATTCTATACGACTGTGCCAATTACATGACTGTAGAGCTTTGATGACATTTTATTTAATTCTTTTGTGAATTACTTCTGATAAGACAAGTCGACTAATTTGTAATAATTTAATCTATTGCGATCATATTGAATTTACAACAATCGGAAGTCAACGTTCGATATTTTGCATAATTTTAAGCGATAAAAAAACGCAAGAGTACGTATTTTAATAAATTACTGTGTAATTTTAAACATTATTTAAAGTTATAATTTGCAGATTTTAGCTGCAATAGCCACTCATCTGAAAATACGTTTATTTTGCTTATTTCAACATCTAAAAGGCAAGTGATCGAACAGGTCGTAAATGTCAGTCATGGACGGGCAACACAGACCATCTATTAGCTCAAATGATTCCAGTAGCTTTGATGATTTCGGGTCAGACGACTCTCATCTTGATGTCAACTATAATGAACCTGAAGACGTTTCTTCGGAAAGTGATGTAAGTACTCAAAATGTAATCGCAAATAATAAAATCACAACAACTACCAAGTCGCGAGGAAAAAAACGCCAACGCAATCCTGAAAAATGGAGTCGCAGTATTAAGCAAAAACTTAGAAATTCTGGCAAACAGTATGAAATGTGGAACAAAAATAAAAAAATACGATCTAAAAGATGTGTAAAAGTCCCTTGTACAGAAAAATGTAGGTTAAAATGCTTTAACAAATTTAGTGAAGTAGACCGCTTAAACATTTTTTCCACATACTGGTCGTTGTCTAATATTGAAAAGCAGCGGCAATTTATATTGAATTCTATGACTGTAAACGAGCCACGATATCGATATGTCCGAGAGGGAGGAATTCGTCCAGCAAGACAAAAAAATATGAAGTATATCTTAAAAAATGTTGAAGAGCCAATACAAGTTTGCAAGCTGTTCTTTATGAACACATTAGATATCAACAGTCGCAATATTAGAACAGTTATAGAAAAGAAGAATAAAGTTGCCAATATTCTCATGGAAGACGATCAACGTGGTAAACATGGAAAACATATTAAAGTAAAACCAGAAATAAGAGCTGGGATTAAATCGTTCATTGAATCTATACCCAAGATCGAAAGTCATTACACACGAGCAAATACCACAAAAGTTTTCATTGATGGAAGCAAAACTGTTGCAAGCCTTCACAAAGATTATATTGATCTATGCCGAGAAAAGAATGTAGAATATAGCAATTACGCACTGTTTTATCGCATTTTTAACTCAGAATTCAACATTTCTTTTTTTATACCAAAGAAGGACCAGTGTGAACTTTGCTTTGCATATGAAAATGCAGAACAAGAGAACAAAGCAGAATTGAAAAAAAAATACGAAGAGCATATTTCAGAAAAGGAACTGTCAAGAATTGAAAAATCTTCTGATAAGGAAGCCAGCCCACCGGACACAATTGTAGCTGTTTATGATATGCAAGCGGTTTTGCAGCTCCCAAAAGGCGATGTCTCTGTTTTCTACTATAAATGTAAGTTAAATGTAATGAACTTCACGATTTTTAATTTAATTGATAATAATTGCGACTGCTTTGTGTGGGATGAAAGCTGTGCTAATAGAGGTGCAAACGAATTGGGAACTTGTGTACTTCGCTTTATGAAGGAGAAATCTGCTAAAGAAGAAATCAAACATTTTATATTTTACTCTGACAATTGCGCAGGACAGCAAAAAAACAAATTTATGCTATCGGTTTACTTGTACGCTGTACGTTATTTGAATATCGAGACAATAACTCACAAGTATTTAATCAAGGGACATACCCAAAATGAAGGCGATGGTGTTCATTCAGTCATTGAGAGGAGTGTGAAGCGTCATTTAAGAAGCGGTCCCATTTATACACCTGAGACATTTATTTCTATAATAAAAACTGCAAAAAAAAACGGTAATCCATACAAAGTCAATGAAATGTGCTTTGATGATTTCTACTACATTAAACAACTGCAAACAGATATTGGACCGCTAAATATGAAAAATGTAAAAATAAATGACATAAAAGTTTTGAAAGTTAGCAAAGAAACTCCTAATATGTTATTCTACAAAACCAGTTACTCAAACGAAAATTTTGAAAATGTTATAATATTAAAAACCAAAATTAGTTATAAACAAATACATTTTGTACAAGCATTTTCTGCTAAGCCTGGCATATCAGAACGAAAAAAGAATGATCTCATGGAATTAATACAGAAGGGTCTTATACCTAAATATTACAATACGTTTTATGACAATTTATAAAACTTTCTATATTAGCTTTTATATGTTGTACGCTGAATTGAAATTAATTTTCTAGTACATATTTTAAAACAATTACATATTTTTGTATTAATTCAATACATTTAATCTGAATATTATGTTTTAAGAAAACATTTTGATTTAATTTTTGTTTTCCAATATTTAAGACAATACAATGAAGTTGTGTATGAATTCAATCAATAAACAATATTTTTTAACAATATAGTCACATTTTCACTTATGACTTTAATTAATTTTACAGGTTTACAGCAATAGTGTCACAATTCAAATATCGAATTATAAAACCGTGTCTACACAAAAATATACAGTTCTTCCAATACTGGAGACTCGGTAAATGCATTTTAGACATATTAAACTTTATATTTCTGTACACATTTAAATTCCTTATTAGCAATTTTGTGAGAAATAAAAGGTTGAAATCTTAAAAGGGCTCTCCTGTAAAGTTTCAAATTTTGAGTTGTGACGGTCTTGCACGAAATGAGCGATATGTTCGAGAAAGTTTAAAAAAAAGTCAATATAATAGTCAGAACTTAGTAGGAATTTTTACTAAAATTTAATGTAAGCAAATTCCTGCTGTAAAAAATTTCTTACTAATTTTTAATGTAAGTCAAAAATATTACACCAAAAACGTGTAATAACAAATCTTTAAACATCTTTAAATTTACTAAAATAAATTTTGAGTAATTTTTTTTTAATAAAATAGAAGTTTTGATGAAATTTTGCATTTATCCTTTATAAACACAATAATTAATTCCATCCATGGTTACGAATGTCAAATTTTTATGGAAATATCTGTGCATAACATTTTACTTTGGTTATTTTTAATATAAATTATCCGCCCTAAGTAGTATTTTTGGCATTTTCTTTTAATTAGATTTAAAGCTAAAATTTTAATTATTTTTCAAAAAAAAAAATATTTTATAAATTTTTTTAATGAAAATCAATACAATTTTTAACTAACATTCAAAAACTAATTTCCCAAATATTACTAAACAACATTGCAGACATAATCTTGTTTAAATAAGATTATGGCTGATTATGACACTACCTAACAAACATGACGTTCCGTTTACGTACCGTTTTCGGTGCGTCTGAAACGGAATCCAACTCCGCTTACGTACCGTTTTCTGGATCCGTAAACGGACCAGAAAACGGATTTTAAGGAATGACGGACCGTTTTTGGACCGATATATCGAATGAAAAACGGAGTTATCCGTTAAAAGTCTATAAATGACGGACCGTTTATGAACCGATATATCGGATGAAAAACGGAGTTGTCCGTTCAAAGTCCGTCCAAAACGAAGTCAAAACGTATTGTTTTCGAAAATTTAATTATACAGTCCGTTAATGTTTCATTTACGTACAAACTTTGACGGATACGTATTTTCGGACCGTAACCGTACAGTAGAAGCCGGATTCATGAATCCGTACGTGTCAGGGAGTTCGTAAAAATATTTCTTGGGTAAGCTTGTAAAATTTTAATAATCTAGCAAATTTTTAAATGTTGCCAACAATTAAAAATTGACTTAAGACGGGATAACTACAATTACCATAGAATGCGGCAAAATAATATATAATGTGAACGGCAAATTAAACCAAATTTTAAATGCTATAAATCATGAGTTTTAATTTAAATAAAGAAATTTAAAGAACTGCTTTGAGAGTACATATACTTTCTATGTATTTAAATATTTATAAACTAAATTGTGTTTTTGTACATCTCTGTCAAATTAAACATTAAATTTAAATGCTATTAGTTAAATCAAGTGTTCCAAATTTAATTAAGAACAACGATTTAAAGATCTGCTTTAAGAGCACAAAGAAAGTACATTCATAAATATTTATTTATCGTTTGATTCCCAGCAAAATCCTTCAATACCAAATCAGGGGGTTATATGATGAATTTTTACTGCTTATAATTCGGCGAAAGTAGTAGTTATTTTTGTTAGACGAATTGGTTTTTTTATTACAAGCTTACGCGAGACTACTTATTTAGTTACAAAAAAAATGTAACCACTTATTTTTTATATTTTTGTAATGCAACGGGTAAGCAGGTGCACAAATTTTGTGTGTTTCTTGCGGCAGCAAATAAAAATTACCTTGTCGAATAAAAATAATGAGTTTGTTATAGAAATATAAGCAGTAGACCCTATTTATACTGTTTATTATTTAGATATTAGTAATGTGCACTCATTACTAAGATTTTGTTGGTTTAATATAAATTTAATTATATTTGTGTATTACTGTCTGGCATTCAATTACACTATAATGGCAATTTGATGCTAATTAATTGTTTATTAGAAATATTTAAATTTTCATACAATTATTTTTTTTATTATCAAATTTGTTTATTTTTTTTTTTTTATTTTCTTTTTATTTTCAGTTTATTTTTACGTTTAATGCAATAAACACTTTGAGTTTGGCTTTATATTTATATCAACATGCCTATGAAAAATCTATTATATCGTTTTCAACCAGCTCCCTTGTATATCGTTTTAATTCTATCAATATGTTACTTCAGCGTACAATTGATATTAAGTCATTTAACACACGCACTCACCCTGCTAATGGCTTCATATCATATGTTGTGCAACATTTTTGCATTAGCTGGCAGTATTTTAACCATAAAGGTAAGTTAAACGTTAGATATGAGTATTTTTTTTTTAGTTATTTATTTATTTCAAGAATGTTGTAATAGTGCATTTAAACATAGTATTTAATAGCCCATTTACACTGGCATTCAAAGTTAAATTGAAACGTATCTAAAGTAGTGCTGTTAAAAATACGAGTTGTAAGTATCGAATATCGATTAGTTTTCCCTTTTTGTGCACTCAATATTTTGAACTAACTACGCTATATTTTCAGAATATTATATTTCAAATATGCAAAAATGCGAATTTTGCAAAAAAAAAAAAAAAAAAAAAAAAAATACAACTCTGCAACACAGATCAATCAAACATAAAGAGTTTAGAAGACAAATTTAAAACATTATGAAAAGTTAATAAAATAAGTTCATGAAACATTTCTTTAAACATGAAAAATTTTAAAGAATTTTACTGGAAATTAAAAAAAAATACACCATTTCAATTTTGTTAAATTTTAATAATTTTTTTTAAACCGTTCAAAGTGGTACAGATTATTCAAAATTAAATATCTAGCACTATAGAGTATTAAAAGTAAACCATTTTGACTAGATCTATTTCCACAGACTACCCAGTCAGGAAACAGCTGATTAAATTAAAATGGCGACTAAAAAATTAGTACACTCAGAAAAAAAAGTTAGTAGAAAAATTTGTAAACGGTTTTCAATCCCACTTTACTATTTTTGTACTTTTAGTAAAAAAATATTATTTAGCAAATCCTTTTGCTATTTACATTTTACAAATTACAGAGTTTTTACAGAATATTTACAAATGTTTGTTGCTAATTTCAGAAATCATTTTACAAATTTATTAAAACCGATTTGCTAAAATTAGCAAAAAAAAAAATTACTTATTTTAAAAACTTACATAGATTAAAAAAGGGATCGGAAGTGAATATACCGACTCATGTCTGAAAATAGGACATCCACTTAAAATAGCACTAAAAAGTTTTTTAGTTCTAAAAATCAGCCCTAAAAACAATTAAAGTTTTTCCTTAAAAGTAAAAAAAAAATATTGACTAAAATATTTTTCAAAACAGAAATTACCAAATAAAAACGATTAATTCGTTTATGTTTTAACGATTTTTAAGCCTTTGATTTTGTTTTTAATTTTGTATAAAATACTTTTTGAAAAAAAAAAATAAAATAAAAAAAAATTTGATGCTCGATAAAAAAAAAATAAATTTAAAATTTTGTACTAATATTTAGTAATTTTTTTTGCTGATTTAAGCAAACAGATTTTAAATTACACTTTACAAAAAGTATACTAAAATTTAGTAGCGGCTACTAATTTTTCTACAAATCTCATTGTACTACACGTCAGCAGACATGTGTTGCTAAGATTAGCAAAAAAACCGCAGCAAAATTTCCCGTAATAACAACAAAATTTTCAGTTGCCATTGCAGACTTTTTTTGGTGAGTGTAAACAGTAATGTGAAAATTGCAGTGATACACAGAAAGGGATAGATGTATAAAAACATATGTACCATACAATTTATATGAAGTTTTTTTTTTTCATCTCATTTTGCAAATCACTGCAATGTCAAAATAACCATACGTTTTGAGAATTCTTGTTTGACATATATCACTGTGTCTATTTCTAAGATTTAAAAATTTCAAGTCTGTGTAAACACGCTATAATAAATATTATGTCATTACAATAATACGTATGCTGCATTTTATTTCTTTAAATAATAAACATGTTGCGGAAGGAAAAGAGATCAAGAGTAGCAAGTTCTTGAATGAAATGAAAATTTGTGTAATGGAAAATATATTAAAGGGTGGTTAAATTTTAAGGGCCGATGTTGATTTTGAATATAACACAAATTATTAAGGAAATTATTGTCATTTCTTTTTATTATGATAATATGGTATGGTTCAATTATGTATGGAACAAAATATCGGCCAAATGGCCGCCGCGACCTCGGCGACACACCTCCATCCGATGGTCCAAATTTTCGATGACGCTGAGGCATAATTGAGGTTCTATGCCGTTAATGTGACGAATTATCTTATCCTTTAGCTTTTGAATTGTTGCTGGCTTATCGACGTACACCTTTTTTTTTCAAATAATCTCAAAGAAAGAAGTCCAACGGTGTCAAATCACATGATCTTGGCGGCCAATTGACATCGCCACCACGTGAGATAACACAGCCATTGAATTTGTCGCGCAAAAGAGCCATTGTTTCGTTAGCTGTGTGGCAAGTGGCACCGTCCTGTTGAAACCACATATCGTCCAGGGTCATATCCCCAATTCCTGGCCACAATAAGTTCGTTATCATCTCGCGATAGTGAACACCATTCACGGTAAATGCTTGACCAACCTGACACACTAGCGCGAACAACAGCAATGTTTTCCGCAGCAAGATTTGGGCGAGCATGCACAGGTGTTTTCACAGACCCGGTTTGCTGAAATCTGCCCACAATTCTCCCGATTGTGGACATATTTGGTCGATTATGCTGACCAACTAAAATCACGAAGTGCACGAAATGCATTTTGATTTGAACGCCCATTTTCATAATAAGCCTGAATAACTTTTATCCACCAGCGTAGTAACATAATTTTTCTTGTAAGAGTAATAGCGGACTTAACAAAATTTTATCTAAAGTTTTATATGTAAAAAGAAGGTTAAAAATGATTTTTTTCAATTTTCTGAAAAATTCCCAAATTTTTTTCACAATTGTAAAAAATTCTAATTAAATAACTCTTAGGCAAGGAGAATTTAAATTTATGGCATGCAATAACTAACGGACAAGACATTCGGACAAAACAACTTTGCATCTGCATCCAAAATGAAAAATTGACATAGAAAAAATTTGGTTTTTATAAATATTTTAAAAGTGTAAATGAAAATTCTCGTCGCCATGTTGTCCAGGCGCGTTCAAATTTTGCGCCTCTTGAAACTAAATTCTACATCTTCTAAGTGGAGTGGATTGAAAATATATTTGGCCAAAAAAGCCAAAAAGTTTAGGCACAGCTATTTCAGAAAAGTTAATTTAATAAAAAGTGAATTAACTTTATAGTCTAAACGGACTATAAGAAAAAGCTACAATTGAAAATATTTTTGCAAATTATTCCATTATACTTTTCATCGTATTTTTTTTTTTTTTTTTTGACTAATTACTAAAACAAACACAAAATATTGTATTTCATTGACAGTTTAACATAAAAAAAATATGGTTTATACATTCAAATATCTCTATTATTTATTTAATCAATAAATTTTTGACTGCAAGTCACGTCTTAAATATATATTAAAAATACTTTTTCGTATCCAAAAAAAAAATCCAAAATAATAAAGGTCATTTACACTGGTCATTGGCCCATATTTAAACAAGTTAAAAGGTTTTATATTATAGATACACTCAAAAAATATCAATAAAGTTAGCCAAAAATAAAGTTTACAAAGCCTTTGCAAGCTAATTTTTAGCAAAAAAATTTAAAAAGATAAAAATCCAAAAATCATCTAACACCGTGATATTTTTTGGTCTATAAGTTGTCTCTACTATTTGGTTCTTGTCTAAACTGTGCACAAATTATAGTTTGCAAATAATAATTAGTTAAAAATTTGTTTTTTTTTGCTAAAAACATATAACTTCAAATTTTACTATAAATGCATTTATCGCCAAAAATATATAAAATTTTTTTAATAGACGTTTAACTAATTTTTCTAACAACGTATTTCTTTGAGTGTACTGTTTATTTCAAGGTTAATTAATCATAAACAAAAGCAAAAAAAATAAAATTGATGTTCAAAGTATAAACAAATTTGGTGACAGAAAAAATTTGAATTTATAAAAATTTAAAATGTTTAATAAAAACAGGAGAGAAAAAATAACTACAACAAATAGGAATTTTAGTTTATATATTAATTTTAAATGTCACGTTTTCTACGTACCAGAAATCCATTCAATATTTAATTATGTATTACGCGTTTTCACGCATTTGTCTTGTTTTACATATTTGAGGTTCAATTGTATTTAAACCTACTCCACTTTTTTTTTGTTCAATATTACATAAATTTTACTATTTGTTTTGTTTCATTGTTTAAATAAACCACAACAATAGCGAAATATTTCACCAATGTGCCTGTGTGGGTATTTAGTGAAGCGTTTAAATTTTTGTTTGTTTTTAATATAAAGTGGAACCTTTCTATCACATATCTTTAATTTGAGATTGAAACTACAAATCTAAATAAAATTCTGTATTGTTTGGGATTTTTTTTAATAAAAAATAGTTGCTTTCAAACAAAGTTCTAGAAGAAATATATAAATATTTTGAATAGTTTTTGCGAAATTCAAGAATAAAATTTGACAGGACCGCCATTGTTCACTGGGACTTTCACTATCTGGTTTGGGATTAAAAAAAAACCAAAACAAACCTGCTTGATCAACAAACTTAAAAGAGAGCCAAATTTAATACTGCTCAGTACACTCAAAAAATTATGTCCATAAGAAAAAGTTAAACATGACTGAAAAAAATGTAGCCAACTTTTTTATTTTTTTTATTTCAGGGGTGGGTACAACTCAACCTAGAGTGGGCCTTGTGTCTGGCCCAGACTGATCTAAGTCCGCTTTTAAAGTTAGTACTGTAAAATTAAAAACACATGTCGGATAATTAGGGCTAGGAAGTTCAAGCATTTAAAATCGTTTTTTATGTGTTTAAAATAAAAATGTCGAAAAATATGCATTTAAAATTTCAAAAATATGCACTTATTATCAGCCCAATATAAGTATTTTTTCTTGAAAAATTATAAAGAAGTTATTGTGCTGCTATAAAAAAAATATCGATGGCTTAATGTAAAAAGAGCCTAACTGTTTTTTTTTTTTATTATTGGGCATACAAGTTAATAATGTCGATTTGGACAACAGATGGCAACTATCACATATGGTTTGTGTCAATAATAACAAATATGGTATTTTTAAGGGTAAACATTTGTCATTTTAATTCAGTATTCGATAGACGCCAAAGTGTAAACACACATTTTTTTCCAATCGCTATAATAATGTCGAATTTTGTGCCCACAAAAGATGTTTTTTGGGGAAGTCTGATAACCTTTTTTCATTTAAAAAAAACGGCTGCTGAAAGTTATCGACTGTTGGTAGAAGCATTATCATTGGGAGTCACACAACAAGCCATTTCTCTACGTTTAAAAGCATTGGGATTCATTGAAAAGAAAGTAAATTGGGTCCCATATAAATTGAAGCCGAGAGACGTTGAAAGGCGATTTTGCATGTTGGAAATTCTGCTTGAACGCTACAAGAAGAAGTAATTTTTGCATTGTATTGTTACTGGTGATGAAAAATGGATACATTACGATAACCCTAAGCGGAAAAAGTCATATGTAAAGCCTGGCTAACCAGCCAAATCAACGCCAAAGTGAAATATCCATGGCGCCAAGGTAATACTCTGTATTTGGTGGAATCAGAAAGGTGATTCATTTAAAGAGTGCAATCAACGAAAAACGACCAGAATATTCGACCAGAGGCGAGACCATAATCTTCCATCATGACAACGCTCGGCCACATGTTGCAAGTCCGGTCAAAAACTATTTGGAAAACAGTGGATGGGAAGTTTTGGCCCATCCGCCTTATAGCCCACACCTTGCCCCTTCTGACTACCATTTGTTTCGATCGATGCAGAACGCCCTTACTGCAGTACGCTTCACTTCAGAACAGGCTATCAGAAATTGGCTTGATTCATTATTTACCTTAAAAACCAGAGCAGTTCTTTTGGCGCGGAATCCATATGCTACCAGAAAGATGTGAAAAAGTAGTGGCTAACAATGTAAAATACTTTGAATAATGTATCAATTTATTTTATTATTATAATAAATGCATTTTTCAAGCAAAATAAATCG
The DNA here is from genome assembly GCA_949748255.1 of Eustalomyia histrio. Taxonomy (NCBI): domain Eukaryota; kingdom Metazoa; phylum Arthropoda; class Insecta; order Diptera; family Anthomyiidae; genus Eustalomyia; species Eustalomyia histrio. The sequence goes on from OX456524.1 coordinate 151,392,891, forward strand.
ACATTATTAACTTGTATACCCAATATTTTTTTTTAAACCTTGACTATTCAATTCAGGGTGTTTGAAAAAATTAGAAAAGAAACTAAAAATATAATTTTATTAAAATCTGGCTTCATTGAGGAATTATCAGCCGCTAGAGGGCGCGATAGCGTAACAAAAATCTTATCTGGGCTCAAATCTGTGTGTATACCAATTTTCGTTGAAAAATTCCCACAATAACTACATTCAGAAGAATATGGGTTAAGAAATAAAAATCGAGTTAGGTGCTTTCTACATTAAGTAAATTGTTGAAAATCACAGATTTTTAAAAATATATCAAACAATATGCTTTTAAACATACCCAATAAACATTGAAAAGTTAAAAATTCAGGTGCTTTAAATATTGCTTGCATTGTGCTTTATTTTAAGTGTTTTTTTACAATCAAAATCAAGTTTATACAAATAAAAATAATTTGTTTCATGTTTTTCGTTTATTGTAAATATTTTAAAATAAAATTAGAACATTTGTTCAAACTTACAATTTTCCTGTAAAGATTTTTATAAAATCTTAATTTCTTCCATGGATTTTAAAGAAAAGGTAAGACACATTTATTTGGAGCTAAACTCTGTCCTTACATTATATTTTTTCTTATTTCAGAAAGATTCTACAAGTTTCTAAGCTTCTATATAAAAAAGAGATTAGTGAAAAAAACATCGAAAGTAAAAAAAAAAAATCAAGATTAAATATACAAAACTAAAAATATAAAAATTTATGTACGAGTATGTAAAAAGGATTTAATAAATTGTACCAAAACCAAACATTTCCGTGTTTTTGTGGCTTGGTTTAAGCTTGAAGTTACTGCTTGAAAACAAGTGTAATTATTACGCTGTTTGAAATTGAATTGAACTGTGATTCAAGGCTTGATTAAAGTATATTCTCACTGTAATGTTTGACTTGAATTCCAGTGTCCCTTTTGCTGGAATATGCTATTGAATTAAAGTATAATTAAAGTACAAATCAAGGCTTGAAATTGGAAAACATGATTTGATTAACACTTGATTTTAGCTTTAATTCTAGCAAAAATGCTTATTTGGTATTATATTAATATTATATTTATAGCAAAACATATATTTTCCAGCTAAAAGAAATATGTATTCACACGAACTTGCTAGCTCTACTGATAATTAGTAAACTTTTATGCTTTTACAATAATTGGAAAAATATAGTTATGTGTAAGTTATTTTAATGCAAAAACAAATAAACAAACAACAACAAAGAAAAAAAATTCAAACTAAATGTAATTTTAAAGCCATGATAGTAATTTATGCTTTACCCACTTTTTCATGTGGAAAATTGCCAAGCTTATGGTACAGTGCATTGTTAATTATGTGAAAAATATTATAATTTTTATAATAAAATTACAAAATTTTAAAATTGAATAAGTTATTAACTAGCAACAAATTTATAAATATAAATATTTCTCTCATTTCAGCACAATGAAATACACAATCAAAATGAGCTTGAATACTCTGGTCCTTTATTAAACGTATCCACATCGTTAGAAGATAATAAAAATAAACAAATAGTACCAATGGAGAAACCAATTACTGTAATAAAAGTACCAGATGTAGTAACATTAGAAAGTAAAAGCAGAGAATATAAAACACGAAACACTTTCGGATGGGCTCGCATAGAAATTTTAACAATGTTAATAGTATGCATTACTCTAGCTTCATTATCGTTCTCTCTGCTAGTGGAAGCTTTACAAACATTGGTGCATATCGATCATCAGGATTCTATGCATTTACCCATTCATGTTATGATTTTGGGTTTTGTTGGTTTAATATTAAATGGTTTTACCTATTTTGTTATTGGTGGTTATACGCTGCATCAAGGCAGCTTTCTACAAATAAATCCTGAAAATGGTCAAGTTATTATTGAGCCCGGAAGTAGTAAAATTACAAGTGACAATGATGTCAAGGTATTGTCGTCGGTAAAACAAATTCCCAATAGTGATCATCAATTGAAGGAGGATTTAAAATCTGAAGGTTTAAAAGTACATTATCGTACAAGAAGACAAGGACCTTCAGAGTTATTGAGAGATGTAAGCAGTACTATTTTTGTTATATTATGTGCTGTGATTGTATATTTTGCTAAGGATAAGGAACATACAGCAAAATTTATTGATCCTGTTCTATCGATATTCTCCTGTGTTATGGTGGTGGCCTTAAGTTATCCATATAGTAAGTATATTATTAATGGAATAAAATTGTTTTCTGAGGAAAAATATTCAGATTAGGAAAACTAATTAAAATTTGAGAAAAAGCATTCGATTTGGCCTTATTTTCACAACGTGCTGTCATCTATTAACTGGGACTTTGAAAGTGACACATTTGTTGCTGTTGTTTTAAGGGGACATTCAGTAGTTGGGCATAGCACTTCTTTTAGATTTGGAGTTTTTTTTTTTTCTAAAATTAAACGACATCAATAGTACACAAGTTTGTATTTTTATTTTTACTTATAATTTGGAGTTAGTGGCCCACTGTATATAGTTTTTTTTATATCAATATGAGTCAGGGATGGAAAATATGTTTTCTGTTATTGTACCCACCAGACAAACAAATTGTACTTTTTCGATACTCACGGTACCAAAATTTGTTCCGCTTTCTTTTTAACACTTTTATCGTATTGAGTCAGATTTGCTTAGACACTAAAAAGACTTTAAAAAAATTTAAATTGACGGGGTGAAACAAAATTTATCGTTAACCACAAAACTTTGTAAAATTTTACTCTAATTTTTATAAATTTCACACCTTTTTTTCTGTGTTTCTGCCTCCCTTGGAGGGCAATTTAACCTTTTCAGGATTTGCTATTAAAAAATTCAAAGGCATTTAATAGCTTTTTAGAAATAATACACTTTTTTCTTATTTTTTTTTTTGTTTTGAGAGGTGATTTAAAATCAGCTGTTCAATGTTGCCACTTCCGAATATTTTAGTACAATGTGTATGCAAACATTTGATACATTTGAGGTGACACAAATTTAGAGCCGGTTCAACTTAAAACTGACTATTTTTACTATAGTAGCTAAATAAATAAATACAGGTTTTTAATTTAAAGTTGCTTTAAAAAATGTCGACTTAATGTTATGTTGTTTTATCAAGTTATAAATTGAAAATTTGAAAAAATTTCAAATTGTACTAAATGAGCCGCGGTAGTACCACGGTACCAACCAAGGTAAAAATGTACCAAAAAAAAGTACAATTGTACCATGTTTTCCATCCCTAATATAAGTATAAGAGATCGTGATTTTTACCGTAAACTCTCTTACTCAACCTTAAGTTGTGTCTCTTGGTATATTATTACCCAGCAAAAACAGGGTTTCAACTACTTACCAGCCAATTTACTCACTTACAAAACGTAATGGTTGGTCATTACTCTCTCGCTTACCAACACCCAAAAAAATAATGAGTACCCATTAGTTTTTGGACATCACGAGCAAAAGTATTAAAACGAGTAAATAGCCTGGTAAAGTAGTTGATACAATGCTTTTGATGGGTATTTTTTCTAAAAATTACTTGTAAATCTAAAGTCAAGCAGCAAGAAGCTGCAGCCATCTTTTCTTTTTACAATATTTTTTTCATATAAAAAAAAGCAAGAAGCTTGAGAAAATAAAATGTGTAAATTTATTTAAATTGAAAAGTAAAATTGTTTTTTTCCTAATTAGAAAAACCATCCTTCATTTTGGAAAAACAACTCTCCACCCCTTATTTATATTTTAAAATATTTTAATGCTGGATTTCAAAAAAAAAAATTGCTTAATCGAAACTTAATCGAAAAAAGTCTTAAATTTTAAAAACTGTTCTCAGAAGATTTTTAAAGGACCAACTACAATTGGCTTGAGTGACTTAAGCTTTGTTTTGGTATGAAACAAAATTTTGGAAATACAAATATTTATTTTTAAAAATATTTTAAATTCTTCATTTCATACCGATACCAATCTTAGTGGGAAGTTAAGACTTTTTTTAATAAACGAAACATTTATTATTATTAAGTCAAGATCTGGCCCCATATGGATCTTTTGTAACAAGGATCATAAAACTAAACCAAATTCTCTATTATATTCCCAATGAATTTTAATATAGAAGATGGAGAAGAGTTCCTAATATCTTCTGGAACTTAAAATTTCTAATTGAAAACTTTCCTCACACTCACACAAAATGTGGATGGTTGTTTCGTCTCCCTCAAGACATAGCCGAGGCGATTCCAACAGATTCATTTTCCACAAATGGTAGGTAGTCCAATCCGAAGTGTTCGGTAAGAAACCCTGTTAGTTACCTAATGTCGTTCCTAGCAAGGTCCAAAATTTTCCCATTGGAAAAGGAGTTGAGCAATAGTTTCGCCTGTCTCATCCCCATAGAATTGTTCCAAAGATTCTTTGCCTTGAAACATTTAGAATTTGAAGATTTTTTTGTACTATAGAAAATCATCGATTTGTAGGACTTCTTCGTAAAGAATTTTCAATTTTTTTAATGCCTCAGATTCTGAAAACTATTTTTAAATTAAAAACGAATAGATTTAGAAAAAAATTTTGCTAAAAAAAAATCTTTATAAACATTTTTATATAGAAAACTTCCAAAAATATTTTCCTATAGAAAAATCCCAAAGTTTTTTCCTAAAAAAATGTTCTTCAATTTTTACAAATTTGTTTATTTAAAAAAAAATGTATGAGAAAGATTTACAAAATGAAATTTCTATTTCAGGATAATTTTTTCTTTAAAAAAAAACCTTTTTGAAAACACCTAATTTTTCTACGTCTACACTGAAAATAACAGATTCGTTGACAATCGAATAAATGCATTAAAGCAATTGAATTTTTTTGGTATAATTACAGTTTTGACAACAAGAATCGCGGGTATTAAGCAATTCATATATATGGAAAAATCATAAGCCAGCGTGTGCTCTATTTGTTACTCTCTGCACAAACCGGCGTATGATTTTAACCCCATATATTAATTGCAGTAACATATTTACTGAATGCTTTAACATTAAGGTCATAAGGACTTTTTCTTAAAATCTAAACAATCTCTATTTCTACATAAAACATTAAAATTATTTTCTAATTTCCCTTTTCTTTTTTCTTTTTATTTTTTTTTTTAATTTTCAGTGAAAGAATCCTGTTTAATTCTCTTACAAACTATACCCGGCACAATTGATATGGAAAATTTTGAACGTACTTTGGTAACAAAATTCCCACAAATTGTCAGTTATCATGATCTTCACATTTGGCAGTTATCATCGCACAAATATATTGCTACAGTTCATATTATCTTTCAAAGTCCCAAATTGTATGCAAAAACTATTGATGATGTAAGATCTCATTTTCATGATCACAGTATTGCTCACGTAACCATACAACCAGAATTTTATAGTGAAACTACAATTAATACATCAATGGAATGCTTAATGCAATGCTCAAAGCCAGAATGTGTAGATAAAGTTTGTTGTAAAGATTCTATGACTGATCTAAGAGAGGTTAGTGTATGTCCGGGAGGAAATGAACATGAACATGACGATAAAAAAGCAAATGGTAAAAAACATACTGAACATCATGGTCACTCACACAGTCATGACCATAAACATGAACACAAACATGATCATAGTCATGGTAAACATGGCCATAACAAAGGTCATGGCACAGACACCAATAAAGTTCCTAAAGCCTTAGAAGAAAAACACCAAGTAGTAAAAGAAAAGCCAAAAATGGTAGTTAATGAATTAATACATAATGATAAGGCAACTACAATGCCTTTAGAAGTTTTAGAGCTTAAAGCCACCAAATCGTTTGAAACGTCAGAAGAATCATCTCTAATGCCAAAGCCTGTAGAAAAGACTGAAACTTTTGATATAAATCAGACAGAAGCCAGTAAATTAGCAACAGTTGTGCCATCCGCAAAAATTGCGGACTAAAAAAATCTGCTAGTGATAATGCCAAATGTTAATAATTTTTATTAATATATATTCGAAATTATTCTGAATTTTATTTTACGATCGAAAAAAAAAGGAAATTTTAAAGCGAAATGGTTAACTAGATTTCAAAGTAAATCTATATGAAATCTAATTGATTATGAATAGATAACAATGCAACTCTGTGTATTTTTAGTATTATTTATAAACAAATTTATATACAAATTTTATATATCGATGGCCCAATGTAATTTAGAGAAGGACCCAAATATGTTAATAAATAAACGGGGATGTTGTTAAAAATTAATTCGCATGAAACTTTTCATTTTCACATAACAAATCATTGTATGCGTATTGGTTTATTAGAACATCCTTGAAATTTTGTTTTAAAAATTTCAGTTTTATAAGTTATTCAGAACATTTCGAATTAATTAATTTTAGTTTAAGACTAGCAATTAATTTATGTAAAAATCTTAAACACAAACTGATTTTTAATTAATTTTAATTATTTTTTGAAATGTGTTAACAAAAAAAAAATAATTAAACTAAAATCAGTGCAGGTTTTGTGTTTTTTCATAATTGTTAGCCCTTAAATCATAACAGGGATTTATCATTAAATTTATCAGATATAAGTATTAAATAACAATAATAATACATTTTCATTTAGATATTTGTTTAGTTAATTGTTTTCATGCATTTATTATGCATTTGCTACAAAAAAAAATAGTTGTTATTTTAATTATAAATTTGTAGTTTAGGAATATTTTAATAATTGACTATTGTTTGTCAGGATTTTATAAAAAAGAAAACATTTTATTTTTTTAGTTTTTAAATAAATTAGTTATTTAAGTGTAGTGATTTTAAGATTTATGTATTTCAATGTGTTGTTATATATATAACTATTATAACAAATATTAATAAATCTGAGTAATTGTGCATTTTTTAATAAAAAAAAAAAATAAATATATTTTTAAGCGAAAAACTATTATACATGGTTTGTTATTATTCTTAAAATATAGTAAGGTGCGAAAAAAAAACCAATTGCATGCAACAAATTTAAAGTAATGAAAAAATACATATATCTTGTAAAAAAATATTCAATTGATTAAACAATTTTAAATTCGTTAAAGATTTATTTTTTTTTTACTTGCAAGTGGCTTCATTTCTTTGCTTATTGGAGGCGTATGAGCTATATTATTTATACATTAAAAATTACTCATACGCAAAAGGCTAACAAACAATTTAATGTGAAATATTTATGTTGGTGTAATGCTACGCCTTACAATAAATTAGTATTATCCGATATCGGAAAGATATCCGATCATAGGCTTTAAAGTTTGAGAAACCGATTAAAAGTTAAATATATCAGTTTTTTCTGAAAACCTTATAACATTTTAAATCAAATTTGCATTAAAAGTATTAAAAATTCGTGCTTTGCTACTTTTGCATATTAAACATTTTTTTTTTAATCATCTTGATTTATTTTAAAATATTTTATTAATATTATTGCACAATTTTGTTTGAATACGTATTAGTAAACATTTAAATAAGCAGGTTTTTTAGTACCTCACTAAGGACGAATTTTTACTGAAAAATTTAGCAAGTTGAATATCATACAATAGTTGTATATATTCTTAAGGATTTAAACTAAATTTAGCTTCTGGATAAATAGTTTTTTTTTAGTTTAAGCTTAAATTTTAAAGTTTTTGTATATCAATTTTAGGTGTTTAGCAGAGATATACTTTTTTTCTGGTTAAATTTAACAATTTTTTAAATTTTTCTGTTTTTTTTTTATTACAAATTTTAACAGCTTTGTTTGTTTTTAGTAAATTTAATATTATTTTTTAACTAAATGTTAAAGTGATGTTTCGATTTTTGTAATTATTATATTGAAATTAGTTGGAAAATTAAAAAGAAAAACAATTTTCGTATTAAAATTAATTTTTTGTAAATTATAAAAGTCACTTGAAATATTTGTTTATATTAACTTGAAATAAATCTTTAAAAAAAGTTTGATTTACTCATTTAGTACTTTTTATTTTTTTATTTTTTAATGTCTTCACTGCCAGATTAACCCTTTGTCAGATACAGGATTTTAACTTGAGTTTTTAGAATAATTTGTGTGGGAGAGAGATTTGTAAATTTCACGAAATTTTGGTGATTTTTCTTATATTTAAAATTTTTTTTTTTTGGGATTTTTAATTGTTTTTTTTTAATAATTACAATTTCTAAATTGTAAATTTCAACAAACTATTTAGAAATTAAACTAGAAATCAATATTATTTTTTTTTTAATTTTTTACTAAATTATTTTAAGTGAAAAATTTATCAAATTGTGTATTTTTGTGCAAAGAATTAAGCTAATTTTGACAAAACTTTTTAAAAAATATTTACTTATATTAAATCGTTTTGGGTCTTTATTAAGAAGCCTCTAAAAGGAACACGATTTTAAAGGCTTTTATGACTCATAATTTCAGAGCGTTTTAAAATTTGTTGGCTGGATAATCAGATTATTTTTTTTTGTAAATTAGTCGATTAAAAATAGAATAGGCAACAAATTTGGGTATTAACCTATTTTTTCGTAGGAATATTTAGAGATTTCAACTTGGGAAAATGGGGATATGAAGAAAAACTTTTCTGGCAACGCTATTTAACACCGTGAAATTTCAACAGGATTTTGATACTATATTTTACAGCCTACTAGTTTTTGCACCCGAAATGAAGTATAAAAGATCGTATAATAGAATTATGAACAAATTTTAATATTTATGTTAGAAATAAACCTCCCAATTACGGACACTCCCAAAGGAGGACACTCACAGTAGCTGACTCCTTTCTATAAGGTAAAATTTTGTTGCAATAAATTCCCTAATCAACATTTTTAAGTAATACTATCTCCCAACAGTGGACGCAGAATGACTAATATATTTTTAGTCATTCATTTAAAATTAAAACATTGCCAGTTTTAACAGGACAGTCAACTCTAAAATTGTTGAAAAATATTAATAATTTGAAAATAATACGATAATTTGTATTAATTTAATGGCTTTATTAATTTTGGATTTTCATGACAAAAGTTCTATGCCGTACTGCGCCTGTTTGTCATTGGAAGGTTTTTATTGTATATATTTCGCTGTAATATAGTCTGTGGTAATATTATACAGAAATAAAATTTTATATTATTCTTTTTAAATCGAGTTTAAGATCTTTTTACAAAAAAAATTGATTATTTATTATTTTCTTCCAATATTTCCTCTCATTTTTTTTTTTTTATTTCCATGAAGAAGTCACTCAATGTGAAGACGAAATATTGGAAGAAAATAATAAATAATCATTATTTTTTGTAAAAAGATCTTAAACTCGATTTAAAAAGAATAATATAATATTGAAGATCGAATAAAGAAAAATAAATATAAAGAAATAAAATTTTTTTTCTATCTATCCTGGCAAAAATTGTCGTCAAAACTAACTACAAAAAATTTCTCAATTTATATCTATAAATTATTTTTTCATAATACCTAATAAATATTCCATACAAAATATCCGTATTATACGCCCTATATTTTCAGTGGTACTATAATCAATAATAGTTTCATTATCGTCCGCTGTATGCCATGCTGTAGGAAAAGGCACTGGAATAACATGTAAAACAGGTACATTACGTTTAAGAAATGGTATATGATCATCTTCAATTAATGAAGAACGTAAAGCATTGGGCTGAAAATAAGTATCGGGGTATTGGCGAGAAACACCGCTGCTAACATAACGCTCCATCAGACCAGCGTCTGAGAGTCGGCTTTCTATGTTAAGAAAACGGCTATACCAAGATTCAGTATTTTTAAAAAAGCTATAAAATTTAGGATCAGGAGCTCCCAATAAATCTAACAACATTAACATATCTATTTTGGGTAAGAAACCTTCCATTTCCCATTTTTTAGCTAAATGACGGGCACCGTATATCGAATCGGTGGGACTCCATTCTTTAAAAGCCTCCTCACCGTCAAAGAATATAAACATTAAACTAAGTTTAGAATCACGGAATGGTTCAAGTTGTGTTGCCAATACCTTGGCCATATTTAATAGCATAGCACAGGGAACCGCAGAGTCAGTAGCTCCTAAAAATTCAATTTCTGGCATATATTTACTGTCATAATGACAAGCCAATACTAAATAACGTTCAGCATTCGGATTTAAGGTAGCTATTATGTTGTGAAAGTGTAAATTACCTAAAATTGGCACAGTATTATGAAAACTATGTAATTGTACTGACCATTGTAAATCTTGTAAGCTTTTAACAATATATTGACGAACTTTTTGATGACCTGGTGTGCCCACAACTCGTGGTATTAATATCTCCTTGGTGGCTTGTTTTAAATGTGTCACATTTGATAATTGTGATATATGCAAAAACTGGTGATCTGTTAATTCTTCCGTGTTATAGTGTGTCTGTAAATAAAGGAGAGAAGAAAAAAAAACAATTATTTTTACATTAAAAAATATTAAAAAAAAAATCCCACCTGTCTTTGTCCTACCAAAAAATCATTTTCCTCATTGGAAATTTCGGCAGTGACACACACAATATATAAAATGACTATCCATATATTTGTTAACATCATAGTGAAGTAAAACACTTAAACTATTTTTTTAATTTGTTGTGCACTTAAAAATTTTAAAAACTCAACAAGTGTTTCTATAATATGTATACATATATTCCACGTCTCCACTGATTATGTTTAGGGAATTTTCAATTTGTTTAGTGATATTAGCTATGAACTTGTTGCTAATATTAACAATTGTTTATTCAATTCTTTAGATCGATATATTTGACTGTTACCGCGATTTTTATATATCATTAAAGTGCCAACCCGGTGTTACAGTGTTGTATTCGAAATTTTACCTCCAGAGGAATTTTCCTCTGTTTTCTTTTCCAGAATTTTAACAAAGTTTCCTCTAATTTTTCTATTTCTCTAAGTTTAACAACTCTGTAAAAACTAATCAGAGATGAGCAATATAAAGGCCTGAAGCCTAAACGGGAAAAACGGCTAATTGAAACAATTGCGGCGGCAACAGAAATCCGACTGCCAGATGTTTTTTTTTTTTAATAAACTCGCGCAAAAACTTTACTCATTTATTGAATCAGTCAATAATAATCGCTTTAAGTTCCATTTTCTGAAACGTTTGCTGTTTCGCATATCATATTTGAATTTAACTGTTTGTTAAATTTTAAGTGAACATGCAGTAATCCGCTCTAAATCAAGTATTTTACATTGAATAAAATGCAATAATAATGTTCTTCTAATTTTTATTCGATTGAATAATTTTTTTATGATTTAATTTAAAAATAATATAATTGATTAATAAAAAATTGATGGCGGCCTAAAGCCGTACGGCGCACGTCCCTGGTACGAAGATAAACAAACATTTTGTACAAAACATCTGTTTATATTTCGCCACACAGAGCTGTATTTTTTACAGAAAAGTTGTTGATGGAATGGTGAAAATTAAAAGCCATGTAAAGTAACAGTCAAAATATTAAATTACGCAAGTCTGCTAGATGTTACATTTGACAGAAATTTTAACTAACATGTAGCTGCAAATATGGCGGAAATCATTTCCAGTGTTGCCAGAAACTAAGGAAATATGCTAATTTAGCAAAAAAAAATATTTTTAAAAAAATCTACTTAGGAATAGTTTAAACATATAATTTTTTTCTATTCCCGAAAAGCGTTTCTCGAAATCTCGTATCATATCTGAGATATCTACTTAGAGGTTATCCTACCTGTGCATTTTGCATACAAAAATTTAAACTTTATCGTTTTTCTCTATGACGACTTTTTGGCCAAAACAATAATTAGCTGACGATATGTTTTTTTAACATGTGATTTATTTTTCTAATAAAAACCACCCCTATTCTGGAAAAGTAAAAACAAAACAAAATAGCAACTTACCAAATCTACAATTTCAAAACACGCACCCAAATTATAAATTTTCTTTGTTGGCAATAAATTCCGAATAAAAGATGGACTCTTTTCACGAACTTTATCTAGTAATTGACCATAAAATTTGGAATTTTGTTTTAAAATGTGAAATAAACGCATTTTTTATTAATAAATACAATTTCCAAAGGTGACTATAAAAGGGTAATGATTGCACTGTATATTTTATCTCGATAATAAACTTAATAATTAGTTATGTTAAATTACGCAAGTCTGTAAGAAATTACATTTCAAAGAAATTTTAACTAACATGTATCTGTTAACATGGCGGAAATGCTGTGTTGCCAGAAAGTTTCTAATTACCAAGAAAAAAATGCTGAATTGGGGAAAAGAAAAAAATGCTACAAAAACATAATTCTTTAATTTACTTTTTAAAAAGAAATAATTTTTTTTTTTTCCAGAAACTTAATTCAAAAATCTCCTTATTAAAACGTTGCATTAATTAAATTTGTTTCAGCTCACAAAAAATTCGTTGCCACGTAATGTGGAGCATTTCAACTAATAGTTTTCTTTAAAAACCAGTAACATTTAACCAAGTGTTTAGTTCTTTCTACTTCGTTTTTCAATAATTTATGTGAAAAAACTTCAGTTCAAATGCTACTAAATGTTTCCCAATTTAATCTGCCAAATCTTACAGAAAATATTATGCCAATATGGCAGCACTGCGAAAATGTATAATAAAATGTTTCTCGTTTTGCTTTTCTATACACAAAAAAAAATGCCTTTATTTACATTTTTCTCTTTTTTTTTTTGTAAATGATATACAATGGAATTAAAGGGAAATGGTTTTAATTGTAAAAAATTACCTAATTTATAACAAAAAAGTCCAACTATTTTTGTTCTTAATCTGCTTTTTTCCTACTTTCGGAGATTCCGACGAAATATGCTCGATAAATATACAAAGCCAATGCAAAATGTAAAGCTACTACAGCGGCCACGGCTGAATAAATATTACTTGTAACTTCGGTTAAGGTAAAGAATCTATCCAAAAACATTGCCTTTATAAAAAAGAATGTAATCACTGGCAGGAAAACAATAAGTGAACAATAAAATAGTACTGTTTTAAAAGAACTATAATCTGTGATATCCTAGAATGAGGGAAAAAGAAAATATTTGTTGCAATTAGTTTTCCTGAATGTATGTTTCCAATACAACTTACGTCAGCTTGTTGTTTATTATGTTTTTGCTTCGCTGCTGTTGTTCCATCAGCAGAATTATTAAGTTTATTTTTATTTGCCATAATTAATTGGAAATTTATTTTAATGTGTATAAATACAAATATTAATTATTTTCTCTTTGCACCGTGTTGTTGTAGTGTTGTCAAAATTGACAATCCGGTAAAAATGTCACATGACAGGTCTAGATATTAAAAATGTCACTGTTAAAATAACAGGATGATAACAGAAAAAGTGAAGAGTTGTATTTTATTTTAGGCAGAGTTTGTGAAATTACTATACAGAAATGAGCATTTAAAAAGAAAAAAAAATAGTAAGTTAAATGAAGTTTGACGCGTAATTCTCATAATTGATAATATTATTAGTAATTTTTTTTGTAAATTTTATATACCAAATGAGAACGCGAGAGAAAACTCTTGGAGATAGAGCAAATCTTTACCCAATACTGGGAAATAGTGGGTATGGGTAATCATGAATGGTTAGTGCGTAAATGGACCTTATTGTTGATATGAATTGTCAAATCTTTCTGAATTTTCTTTTGAAAATTATATTTCATTATATTTGCCTTTAGAAAGCCAAAATTATAAAACTCTCTTTAATCGGCTTACATGAAATCAACTTATTATTAGTTTGACCCACTGACCAGTTTTGAAAGAAAATGAGTTCCAAAACCCTTTTTTCAATACCTAGTATCATATGTAAGATATACAATGTCGAATTTGATCTGGCAGTCAAGTTTGCATACAAAATTAAAAAAAAATATGTAAACTTTTAACATTTTTCTAAATTACAACTTTTTTGGCATATGGGTCAAACCAATAATAAGCTGATGATAATTGAACCACGGAAAAACCAAACATTTCCCATGCCACAGCGTTTATTTTTAATTGCGAGCTTTTATAAATGCGCCCCATTTGCATTACTTTATTTCTTTTTCTTTCTGCTTTTCATATACATGGCACTAACATGGCTTTTAATGTTCGTTTAGTTCACTTTAGTGGCTCGACTCGTGTATAACGTTAGATACAACTATAACGGAAAACTTAGCAGCAACTAAAGTTTGAATATTTTCTCACACATATTAAAAAAAGCTACAACAAATACAAACTTTAGCTAAGTGTTTGTTAAACAAAAGAAATTAACATAAAAATCAAGTGATTATTAACAAGAAACTATAAATTGTGTTTAAGAAACAAGTAATTCACACAGAAAGTAAATAATAAAAAAAATAAACAATTAAAAAACATTACATCTACGCAATACGATTTTTTCTTTGTTTGAGGTATTTTTTTTTTTGTAATTAAAATCTCATATTTGGGAAAGAAAATCTATAAAACAAAAAAAAATATATATTTATTTATCTTTTCAAATAAGACTGGTTTTAGTATTTCATCAGTTTTCTTGATATTCATAAGATACTTTTTCCTTTCTATTTTTTTAATAAACATAAATTTAACCAGCTACATAGTATGGAGAGAAAATATAATAAACGTCGTAATTTGCAAAAATCAGCTGTCTATCCACAATATACTATAAACATATAAAAACTCATACATACAATATATAAACAAACAATTAAAAAAAAATAACGTTACAAAGGGTTACCAATATAATGAAATATATTTTAAGTTAGGGGAAAATTATAAACAATTGATGATGGGTGTCATACTGAAGAGATTTCTTTAAAATTAACTATTAAACAAAATAAAATGATAAAATATATACACAACAAATTTCTGCGTTAACTAATAGTTGCCTTAAAGTCAGCCTGAATGCTTAACTCAAGGATACACTCAAAAAAGTTTGCCAATTTGTTGTTTTTAATTAGAATTATAGATGGGTTTCTATACAAAATACAAAACAATTATTATCACAGTTATTTAAATAACTACGGAAAACTGTTGTATATTTGGTAACAGTTATTTTTAATATTATTAAATTTTTCAATATTACAATACTTTTCGTTAGTTGTTTTTCTAAATAAATATCCCAGTTTTGTATTTTTCCTTAAAAAACAACTGTAATTACAGTTAAAAACAACAACTATTGATTACTACACTCTCACAACTGTCATGTAGTAACTGATAAACTTTTTCTTGTTTTATGTAAAGTTTAACAGATGTTTTCTCGAGAGGAAACTCTTTTAAGAATGAATTGGAGCAGTGTTTTCCAAAACTGTAAGATTTACATCATATCAATCTTAGTAATCGATTTGGCAACTGCTTGCTATCACTTTAGTGCATATGAAGACACCAGAATTTGTATCTTACCATGAATTTGTATACCTTATTCTGCCATGTGAACCCTGGCATTAATACAGTGGTACAGACGATCGTTAAATTTCATCAAATACTACTATGAATTAGTCATTGATATGTACTTTTTTTTTTATTTCATTTGAAATAAAAACAATATTAAATGCAATAAATATCAGTAATATAATCCCTTATCATTGTGTCATCATTTTCCCTTAAAACATTTTCAAATAAATACAAAGATAATTTTTGTATATACATATATTTAATACTCATCAAAGAATAAATTGTTTGTTTTGTTTATTAAATTGCAAACTTTTAAAAATTTAAAGAAATGATTTTTAAAAAGAATTTAAAAAGAAAATAATTTAGTTGGCGCGAAATGTTTTTTTATTTTTTTAATTTTTTACTTCGCGAATTAATTAATTAATTTTATTTAAAACATAACTTAAATTTTGTATTTAAAATTTTTGTAAAATTTAAATTTAAAAATTTGTTGATAAAATCTACTGAAAATCACCGTTAAACACAGTGCAATTTAAAAGGCGACATTTATATAAAATTATATCAAATTATATAAAACTAGATATAGCTACTTTTCGGATATAATTATATATAAGTATATATAATTATATTTATTATAACTATATATACTTATATCCACCAATTTTCTCATAAAAATATATATAATTTAAAATGGGACCATATATAATTTTATATGTCCCCATATATAATATTATATAATACCATATTTTAAACTGTTGAAAAATCAATTACAAATGCAGTAAAAATAACAAATAATACCGTAAAACTGAAAAATTTGTATTACAAAAATTTAAAATCAACTGACAAAAATTAATATAAAATTATTTTAACTGTGATAAAAATGGTTTTGTAAAATTCCTTTGAAAAACAACTGTTATTACAGTCATGTAGTAACTGACAAACTTTATTTGAGTGCAATAATAATTTAAATAAAATTTGAAAGTTCTATCGAGGTGGCTAAATCAATTTTAAACAAAATACAAATTGACAAAAGGGTTTAAAATTTCATTGAAAAATATTTAAAAAAAAAGAATAAAATTTTATAGCAATTTGTAAACCTGAATTTAGTTAAGATTTTATTTTATTTAGCCACTTCGGACTCACCCTAATTTACACATTTTTAATGTTTTTTTTTTTGGTTTTTATTTTTAGATATCTTTTAAAGATTAACCTGGGTGCTTAACCGTCCTATTAAATAATAATAATAAAATAAATAATTAAATATATTATAAAGTTTTGCCATCATAACAAAGAAACACTGCGAAATTATATAAAAAGTGATATATAAATATTTCAAAACGTTGTTTTTGTTATTCATTAAAGCAATAAAATAATAATATTAATTTATATTAAAAGTATAATAAAAGAAATTCAAAAAACAAAAAAAAAAACATGCCGTTCATTTCAAAAGATTGGCGTTCACCAGGTGAAGCTTGGGTCAAAACTGAAGAAGGTTGGGAAAGATTAAAAGTGCTTGAATGCGGTAAACGTAAACGGTAAGTAAATATTTACATTTTCTTTTCTTTATTTTCAAGTAATTTAACACTTGTATTACTTCTTTTTTATGTTTAATTGCTTTCTTTTTTTTTTTAATTAAACTAAACATGGAGTTTAATGCTAGAGATACAATATAAAAAAAAAAAACAAAGAAGTTGCGAAGTAATTACAATAAACAAAATTACAAATTACACAAGTTTTCTTTACACAAAGTAGATTAAGGTTGCATTTACATAACGCTTCAAATCCAGTTCTAAGTAGTTTTCGATCTGGATTTCGTGTGTAATGTATACATACTTTAAGAGTACATTTTTGTGGAACATCCCTTTACCTATTTGCTCCTCTATAATCGAAATCTATATCTAATCTAATGCCAGTTGGTATTACAATATTTTTTGGCGATTATATTGTCTCTTTTAAGGCACATTTACACATGAGAAAACACCTCTGAATAACTCTATTGTGAATTATTTTAGCTAATTAGAGGTGTTTCAGGTTATGAGATTTAAAAAAAATGTTCACCTTAATCAAATCCTCTTAGTTTCAAAGGCAGAGAAAACTTGCTTAAGATAGTAAAATCTCTAGCAATTTTCTCTGTTTCATGTAAATAAGGCTTAAATATTTACCACCTTAATATTAAATAAATATTTACCTCTACCTAATGACCTTTTTTAAAATGGATTGATTCCATATTAAATTATATTACCCCATTTTTATTTTTTTTTTTTTGCTTTTAAAAATTGGGAAAATAGTTTTTTATATTTCCTTGGTTTTTACACCACAACTGCTGCATTATTTAAAAGTAGTCAGGTTTTTAAAATTACGTTTTTGCGGGTGCAAAATTGTCTCATGTTATAATACAAGTGGCAACATACTCGTGTTATAAATGTTTGCAGTTTTTCAGGTTTTTTGTTTTCATGACTTTGTGTCCGTATGCATTTTCAGAAATGCAATTGTTTTCCGTACACAATAAATTGCAGATTTCATTTGAAATTTAATTAAATTCAATCAAATATTACGTGTTCAAATGTAGACTTATGTTACAACATTCATGCATTCATATTCATAATTTTTAGGATGCAATTTTCCTGCCCCCCCCCCCCCCATATTTTTTTGTATAAAAAATAATCCAATGTGTTTTAGATATTATTATAGATTATGTAATACACATTTATTTAAAAGAAAAAAAAAACAAAGTAAATCATTTAATTAAAATATGAGGAGAAATGGAAAAAAATATGGTACTATTTGCATAATGAAGACTACACAAAAGGGAAAACTGCCAGAACATCACTAAAAGCTAAAAATCATTCACAAAAGATGTATTTTTTTTTTTTTTTGCTCCCAACTCTAGCAATATTATCACGCATGTAAATGAGCATTAAAACTACATTTACATTATGCTCGAAATCTAGTTTAAATTGGATTTCGATCATATGTAACTATATAGTATTATAGACGAACTAGATTTTGAACTAGATTTGGAGCGTAATGTAAATGCAATTTAAGGTCATTGTATCATCACGGCTCTTGGTTCTGTCTCTCTCTCTTTCTCTCTCTCTCTGTTTTTGCTCTTGAGACAAGTGATTGTTAGCATCTTTGAAATGCACTGAAAATTTATTTAACTACTTTAATTGTAAAATCTTTTCAGGTTTCGAATGCAATTTTAATTATGTTTGATAGTCAGTTGAAATTACACATGGTGGGTCTTATATTTAAAAGGTTGCAAACAAAATATTTATATTTAAAAATGTCTAGTTTATTACATTGCAAAAGTAAAATTCTAACATTTTGATATGAAATAATAAAATGTCAAAAAAGCATAACAATAATAGATTACAAATTCATCAACCAGTATTTAAACTAATACTAGTTTTAATTAAAAATTAATAGTTTTTGAAAACTTCTTGTATTTATTTGAAAAATAACAAACAAATTTTGAATCAAAAACTACAAGTAACAGGTCAATTGAAAAGTCCCCGGCCTACCATACTAAAACACATTTTTTTTTTTTTTGGCAAAATTTGCTTTTTTTTTTATTTAACATAGTTCTCTTCAAGGGTGATACACTGATTATAGCGCGACCCACCAATTTTTCGATACCATTTTTGTAGTAAGATTTGTCTTTTGCTTCACAATAGGCCTCAGTTTCGGCGATCACCTCTTCATTCGACGAAAATTTCTTCCCAGCGAGCATTCTTTTGAGATCTGAGAACAGGAAATAGTCGCTGGGGGCCAGATCTGGAGAATACGGTGGATGCGGAAGCAACTCGAAGCCCAATTCATGGATTTTCGCCTTCGTTTTCACTGACCTGTTTGTTGGTCAAAAGTGAGCTCACGCGGCACCCACTTTGCACAGAGCTTTCTCATACCCAAATATTCGTGAATGATATGATGTACACGTTTAGTTAATATCTTTAGAGTACCTGCTATTTCGTTCAATTTCAATTTACGGTCATTCGAAATAATTTTGTGGATTTGTTTGATGTTTTCGTCCGTAACAACCTCTTTTGGTCGTCCACTGCGTTTACCGTCTTCGGTGCTCATTTCACCACGTCTAAACTTGGCATACCATTCCTTGATGGTTGATTTTCCTGGGGCAGTGTCCCAGGAAAATCAACCAAGCCAAGTTTTTGCTTCAACTGTATTTTTTCCCTTCAAAAAGCAATATTTTATCAACCCGGGATATTCCATTTTATCCATTTTTTTCACAATAACAAAAGTTGTTTCACTCAAAATGCTATAAATCACAAACTAATGATCCGACAGTTGTCAAATTTATTTACGTGTCTTTTAAAGGGTAGGGCTAACATATATCGATTAAAGTCTAGTGGCGCCGGGGACTTCTCAATTGACCTGTTATTAAACACTACAAGTTTTTAAAACTATAAGTACATCTAAGCAAAAACTACATAGTTTCTGTAGAAAACTAGTTTTTGTTTTTTTATATATAAGTTTTGACAATTAAAAACAAGCAAGAGCCAAAAACAATTAGATAGGGTTAAAATAAATTAAAAAAATTAATTAAACAAAAAAAATAATGATAAAAACTTTAAATTATATTTCAACAGAAAAAGAAGGGTACACAATAATCTATTGTAAAACAAAATTATTAGCAGTCATTTCGCTGAATAATAAAAAATTGTTTAATCCGTTTCAAAAAAAAAAAAAAATTAAGTTACATTCACACTTCAAATAGACAAAGAAACGAAACAAAATTAACTTCATGGTTGGCTGAATACTGCACACTATTTAATTTTTCTTTTTATATTTAGTATGTATACCAAATAGTGCATTTTAAATAAGTTTAAACATTTGAAAAATCAATTTAATGAAACAAAGAAATAAAGCAATTTAGTAAAAATGTGCAATTAAAGTTGAAGAGCTGTTTTGTGCAGTGCGTTGTTAGTTATCTGAAACAGTTATTGTACAGGTTGGTTGAAAAGTTCCTGCGCTCGAAATGAAGGAATACTGTTCTTGTTACGAAATATATTTTTTTATTCAATACAATCTCTTAGAAGCTCAATACACTTGTTCCAATGATCTTCCAATAATTTTATCCCATCCTTATAATGGTTTCCGGAAGCTCTGCAAAATAACCGTCTACGGCTGCTATGGCCTCTTCATTCGACGAAAAATGCTTTCCACGAAGGAATTGTTTGAGATTTATGAAGAGATAGTAGTTACTGAAGCCAAATCTGGTGAATACGGTGGATGTTCAAGCAATTCGTACTTTAATTCTTTGAACTTAGCCATCGTCAAAACACTTTTGTGAGCAGGTGCATTGTCTTGATGGAAAATGATTTATTTCTTCTTTAAACCAGGTCTTTTCTCACGAATTTTTTCATCCAGCTGATCCAAAAGGCTGCAATAATATTCCGAGTTGATTGTTTTACCTTTCTGAAGACAATCAATCAACAAAATTCCTTTTGCATCCCAAAAAACTGATGCCATAACCTTCTTTGCTGATCCTTGTGACTTCACCTGCTTTGGAGCTGAACAACCAGCTTCAGTACCCTTCAAAACAAAGAAGCTAATGACTGCACGATATTTCATTTTTTCCATATTAAAAAAAGTCAATGACACGTCAACTTCAAATGGCTTCTAAACAAAGAAAGAATTGACAGAATGACTTGCAACTTTGCATATGTTCTAAGGACAGTTATACCAACTTGAGAAAAAAATAGTTTGGAGCTAGCAGTGCCATCTCTAGGTGAGCGCAGGAACTTTTCAACCAACCTGTAAATTGTTGGTTATATAAAAAATAAAAATACCAAATACATCGGTGATAATTTGTTTACAACAGTTATTAAAGTAAGAAAGCGTAAATTTTTCGATTACCTTTTTTTTTCAAATGAAGTGATGCACATTGGTTTCAAGCAAAAACTAGTAGAAAAATTAAAGTCGGACATGATACCCTAAACCAAGTACACCAAGCGGTTCAAATTTTGAAAAGCGACAGTTCAGGTAAACAGGCCACAAAATATATAGAAAACTAGGGCTAGAACCAAATTGAGAATTATATGGACTAAAAATTAATTTCGGGAAATTAAAAGTGGCTGACATTAATGACTTTTTATTGTTTATAAAAATCAATTTTTAGCTATAATTTTTTTTTACTAATTTATTTTTTATTAGTTCCGTTCGTTTGCAGCATAATTTCTACAAATGTTTAAAAACTCATTTTTAATTTTTTTCTTTTACAAAAACGTCAGTTTTTTCATAAAAAAAATTGTCAAAATCACAATAATTTAATGTTATATTTTTTGATACATGTGGAAAACTATAAATTTTGCTCAAACATTTTAATGACATATTTACAAAAATTATGGAAAAGTATTTCCTGTGGTTAAAAATAGTTTGACTTTTCTAATGGCGCAATATTTTATGTAAATTGTAAAAAAAAAAAAAAAAAAACATCTCCAATATACATATTAAACATTCTGTGTTTGGTTAGGAAATAAATATATATGTATAAGTGCATACACTGTCGGACAAAACTATAAAAATTGTAGTATAATTTAAACTGTTCAAAACTTGCTAAATTCAGCTAAAAACTCCTAAATGGTGTCCATTAATTAATTATATAAGTCCACAGATCAAAAGTGTAATGTTAGATTTAATATTCCGCCCTTCTTTTTCTAGTGGGTGTGACATTCAAGATAAAAACTGGCAAAATTGACTTCAAATGGGAATTCGTCTACAGCAGTGGCGTCCAAACACTAATACTATGATATTTGCGTTTGTAGTAAAGAGCTTTTTTTCAGGGACGGAAAATTCAGTACGTTAGTACTTTTTCATCAACTTGAAAATAACTTTTTAAACACACAACGATCAGTCTATGTTCACTAAAAAAATACATTTAATAAAGCGTGGGAACAGTTTTTTTTATTGAAAACAATGACGGCGATCCCGTATGTTTGGTTTGTGGTTATAATGCTAAACGCAATCACAAAAATACCATTGAAAGGCATTATAATACATGCCAAAAGAGATTTTTGAATAAAAATTTAGATAGGGCCAAATTAGTAGATGAACTGAAATTAAAGTTTCAAAAGAAAAATTTGTCAATCGACCAATTTCAATATGAAAAAAAATATCAAAGAAAAGATTGCTTTTGTTGTTGCTCTATTCTTAGCATTTTTTAAAGATCTTTCAAAAGAAGTATTAAAGTGTTTTGTCTTAAATAAATTAGACAACTTATTACATTTCGAAATTCAAAATTTCCATCCTTGTATTGTGCCCTCATATATGTAAAAGCTCTCACTGTAGGTGAAAAAGCTCTTTTGTAAAAACTTGCACATTGTGCATATGAGTTGGGCGCAACTGGTCTTTAAAAATTGTCTTTCAGATAATATAAATAATGTTTAAATTGAGTCGTAGAACTCAAAACTAACGACAATTGAACTAAGTCAGTATTAATGCACATGAATATAATAAAACAAAAATTTATATCATGAACTAATTCTTAGACTTTTTAAATTTAAAAAATTATAAAAAATGTAAAATTAAAACTTAACCAGTTTTTAAAATAAAATTAACATATTTTATGGTAAAATAATACGATTTTATAGCTTAGCTTAAGGAGCGATATTTATAAATTTTGCGAACCAGAGAAAAGGAAATTTAATTAATTAAAGATCCGATAAATATTTCCTAATTGGTAGACGAATTTCTAAAGTAGTTATTATAGGCCGTTTTTATCTTAAATGCCACTCCCACTGGATAAAAAGGGCGGGTTGCCAATATAAATATTAAATTTTTTATCTGTGGATCTTTGTGATTAATAAATGGTGCCTGTTTAGTATTTTTAAATGAATTTTATCAAATTTGAACAGTTGAAGTTTTGCCAAAAGTAACACTTTTTTATAATACTTTATTTTGTCCGATAGTGTATATTCTAGAATTAAAAAACACAATGCTACAAAAATGAATTAATTTTAGGAAAACCACAAATTAATACTCTATTTCTATTTTTGCTACAAAATTATAACATTCGTATTTAAAACACATCTGTTTCTTATCAATTCAAAACTTTTTACTGAAAATCAAGTATAAAAAAAAGCACATGAATTTTGTAATTTTAAAAATTTACAATAAAGATCAAGTAAAAGTTTTGTTTAAAATTTATTTCTTGTAAAAATTTCTCAAGTTTCTAGTTTTACAAATTCAAAAAGAAATTAGTTTCTGCTTATAGCCTGACTAGCGATTCTATAAAAAATTTACGTTTCGTTGTTAAACTTTTATCATTTTAAAGATATTATTAACAAAAATGTAGATCTCTAATTTCAATATAATGTTTTCAAATTTGTATATTTAAAAAAATGTTACAATAAACTTAAATTGTTTTATATACGAAATGTAATTTACAAAAGAGAATTAACAAAAATTTCATGACAATTTACAGCCCCAGTACTGGTTAATAATAGATAGAAATAATCGATGTGTAAATCAACTCTTAATATAATTGATTAGATTTTTTCATTAATTTCCATTTTTTTTATATATTACAAAATACCATAAGGTAGTAAATGCTGTAATCTTGTCGAATTTTGGTATTTGATTTTTATGTTTTGCCTTTGTTTATGTTTACAATATTACTTTTGACCACAAATTGAGTATGACCTAGTTTTGAATATAAATATTTTCTGTCTATTTAAAAGATTATTGAGATTTATATTTTGAATACTCTCTTCTTTAGTTGTGGCGTATATTAATATTATTTTTTCATTTGTAACATAAAAATACTGAAGCCTATATGACATCTTGTTTTTTTATAGCAACTTTATATCAAGGTAACAGAAAACTAGAAAAATCTCTGGTAAAGTATTTTGAAAAAAGCAGGTGTTAAGTAGGCTTTAAAAATATTGCACAGATACCTCATTTAGACAGACTTGACAGACAGATTACCAATGACATATGTCAAACAAGAATTCTCAAATCGTATGGTTATTTTGACATTGCAGTGATTTTCAAAATGAGATAGAAAAAAAAATTCCATATAAATTGTATGGTACATAATTTTTTCTATAATATCCCTTTCTGTTTAGCACCGTAATTTTGTTATTTCCTTTTACTTATTTTCCAGTCACCATTTTGATTCAATCAGCTGTTTCCTGTCTGTGTAGTCTGTGCCTCATAAGTAGAGTAAACAAATTTTCAAAAAAAAAATTTTTTTAATGAACAGCATTTTTTAATTTTCTAATTTTTCGGTTACACGCTTTGGTTACTCTATTTGTTAGGGAAAAAGTCTCCAAGTCTATCACAATTAATGTAGGGTATCAAAATTCGCTACAGCAAAAAAATTACATTTTGTTTTTTTTTTTAAACTAGGTGCAACAAGAAAATACAGGTTGGTTGAAAAGTTCCTGCGCTCACCAAGAGATGGCACTGCTAGCTCCAAACTTTTTTTTCTCAATTTGGTATAACTGTCCTTAGAACACATGCAAAGTTGGAAGTCATTCTGTCAATTCTTTCTTTGTTTACAAGCCATTTGAAGTTGACGTGTCATTGATTTTTTTTAATATGGAAAAAATTAAATATCGTGCAGTCATTAGATTCTTTGTTTTGAAGGGTTAAAAAGCAAAGGAAATTTATGAACAAGTGTTAGAAGTGTATAAGGAGTCCTCACCTTCAAAACGCACCGTTTAATTTTGGGCTGGTGAATTTAAACGTGGTCGTACCAGCCTTGAGGACAATCCACGCAAAGGACGACCAAAAACTGCAACCACAGCAGAAATCTTTGAGCAGGTACATAATATGGTTAGTGAAGATCCAAGTTTAACTAAGCGTGAAATTGCTAATACCATAGGCATCTCAGACGAACGAGTACTCCATATTTTACATGAAGAATTACGTATCAAAAAACTGTTTGGAAAGTTAGTGCCGCTCACATTAACAATTCAACAAAAACTAGATCGAAAACAAATTTCTCAGCGTAATTTGGAGCGTTTTAAGCCGAATAAAACCAACTTCTTGCGTCGTTTTATAACTATGGATGAGACTTGGATCTACCACCATGATCCTGAATTGAAACCAGAACGTTTACACTGGACTGAAGCTGGTTGTTCAGCTCCAAAGCAGGTTAAGTCACAACGATCATCAAATAAGGTTATGGCATCAGTTTTTTGGGATGCAAAAGGAATTTTGTTGATTGATTATCTTCAGAAAGGTAAAACAATCAACTCTGAATATTATTGCAGCCTCTTGGATCAGCTGGATGAAAAAATTCGTGAGAAAAGACCTGGTTTAAAAAAGAAAAAAATCATTTTTCATCAAGAAAATGCACCTGCTCACAAAAGTGTTTTGACGATGGCTAAATTCAAAGAATTAAAGTACAAATTGCTTGAACATCCACCGTATTCACTAGATTTGGCTTCCACTGACTACTATCTCTTCAGAAATCTCAAACAATTCCTTCGTGGAAAACATTTTTCGTCGAATGAAGAGGCCATAGCAGCCGTAGACGGTTATTTTGCAGAGCTTCCGGAAAACCATTATAAGGATGGGATAAAATTATTGGAAGATCATTGTAACAAGTGTATTGAGCTTCTAGGGGATTATATTGAATAAAAAAATATATTTCGTAACAAAAACAGTATTCTTTCATTTCGAGCTCAGGAACTTTTCAACCAACCTGTACATACAAAATTAAATAGAACGAGTTCTGCACCATTTCTAATTTTATATAGGAATTCTAGATTCGTAATAAACTAATATTTCTTAAGTTAGGTTGAAAAAGAGGAAACTTATGTGAAGGACTCATGTCCAATGATGGCACAAGTATCAAGCAAGTCTTAGTTAATCCCTTTAAAAAGATCCTCCCCTTCAAATATCCCTAATTAAATATCCCTGAAAGAGGAGGAAAGAAAAAATAAGAGTGTTGGGATTTCGATTTCATTTATAGTGAACTAATTTTCCTTCCAATTCAGTTTAATTGTTAAAAAAAAGCGCAATAACACATGGTGTAAGTTAAAGTTGCAGATTATAAAGTTATATATAAATAGTATATGAAAAATTGACTACCATTATATGATTGTACAATGTACATAGTATTATATATTTATCCTATATATATAGGAAACATACTATTATAGAAACCTTCACCTCATTTCTGTTT
Organism: Eustalomyia histrio; assembly: GCA_949748255.1. Lineage (NCBI taxonomy): Eukaryota > Metazoa > Arthropoda > Insecta > Diptera > Anthomyiidae > Eustalomyia > Eustalomyia histrio. Next base: position 151,419,421 of record OX456524.1, read on the forward strand.
TTTTTTGCTACCATTTTTTGTGAAATTTTTTCTACTTTCTGTCATGATGTTATACCAGATTTGTTGCTGTATTTTAGTTTATATAGATTTTTGTTGTCCTTTTTAGCCTTAGCCTGCAATACAATTGTTTATAACAAATTGTTGCATAAAATAAAACAGATGATGGAAATAAAAAGGGTACTACTCACTATGCAAAAATACACAGTTTGCCTTGGTATAACTACTCAAGGCTGAGAAAATGATTTAAAATTGAATTATTCAAATTAAACTATTTCGTTTGATTTATAAAAAGAATTATTTAAATCAACTTGATTCTTCTAATAAGATAAAGATTGAATTATGGTAGGAAATCTGTATCGTAGGAAATCTCCATCGTGAGTACCCTTAATATTATTTTTACATTGCATATCTTTGAGCATGTAAGGTGTTTTTTTTTAACAGATTTTCAGCAGAGAAAAAAAACAGAGTTATATTCCGTCAATTTGCGGCCAGTTTTGACCAGAAATTCACGATCTATTTGCCAAAAGGAAGCTATAAAGGAATTTCAAAAAAAAAAGACATGACTTATTCGTTCAAATTTTATTAAAATTTTAAAGTTTAGGTGGTAATTTCGAACGGGACATTATAAAATTAAAAATCTACGCATGATGTGCTTTGCTTGAACAGCGTCAATATGTAATATAGGTTAGGTTGAAAAAAATAAATCGTAAGTGAAAATAATCATCATTACCGACTTATGTTCAAAAATAAGTCATACACTAAAGCTGAAAGTCCATACCACGCATGCTGCGCTTCTTTGCGTCCTACGCGGTTGTCAAAAAAGTAGAATCAGTGTAATTGTATGCTGCAAGTTCAGAGTACCAAAGCGTAGGATGCCATGACGGGTATGACGCGAAAAGTAGGTATACTTTCTACTTTTGTAAGCGTCATAAGCAGCGTACGAACAGATCAGCTGATTTTGATAAGTTATTTTCATTTTTATTTTAAAAACTACACAATAGAGGAAAAACTAATTGCAGCTGTAAAAAAAACACGAAGTCCTTTATTTTAAATTTATTTTATTCAACAAATTTACACTACAGCTGATCAAAACAAAAGCGTAAAAAGCGTCGCATGTAAATTGAATTTTAGTAAAGCGTATAAAGCGTATATGCGTACAAAGCGTTGACGCGAAAACGCGTGGTATGGAATTTCAGCTTTAAGCCCGAAAGTCGGTTTGTTGTGCGCTCTCATATAGGTTCAAATTTTACTGACGATTGGAACACCCCTTTGCCTCGAACACTTGCTTTAATTTAAACGAAAAATATACAATATTATTCTAATATTATCATGTGACAATTCTATATGTTTTATTTATGCGAATTCCTTTTCTAAATCCCATATAGTAGATTATATATTTGAACATTTTAAAATTCGGTCAAATATTTTATTTTCCATCCATATTTTTTCAACTAATTTAAAAATTTATTTGAAGATGTTGTTGAAAATCAAAAAGAAATCTTCACAAGCACAAAATATTTTATGTACAAATATTTAAAAATAGCAAAATTCATTTTGTACATATACCTTATATACAATTTAAAGTCGTCTCATTTTTAAAATATATTTCATGAAACAGCTATTGAAGAATATGTACATACATATAAGAAATATGGGGCAATTTTCCTGAACGGTGCAAATAAATATTAACGTTCTTCGTTAATAAAAAAAAATGTAGGCAAAACATTGTCATTAGTTATGGGGTAGATCGTATAGAACTCTTAACTCTTCTTCTTCCTTTAGTAACGTGCACTGACAGCAAATGTCAAAGAGTAAAGACATGATTTACAGTTAAGTTAAAGTATAGATTCTAAAGTTCGAGCAGAAATTTCTACAGACGAGAAAGAAAACTTCTAAGAGGCAAAAACACCACTAATCAGCTTAAAAGAAAAGTCTTAAAATCAGACCTTGAAAAATATAAACCTTTATTAAATTAATTCGGGAAAAAGTAATTCTTTTTGTAAATCAGTGTGTTCAATTCAATATTTTACGTTTAAATCAATTTATTAAATCTGATTTATTTTCATAATTGATTAATCAATTTTATTTAAATCTTTTTTGATTCAATTGAATCAAATCATTTCAAACATAATTCTTTTTTTAATTAATTGCGAATTAAAGCAAAATAAAAAACACATTAATATTGTCTAGCAAATCTCGCTTAGTTTTCTAGATATTGCTAATTTTTTAAAATTATAATATTTTTTAAAATGGCCGGAATCTCGAAAACTAAGCGAGATAGGGAAAAACGGACAAAATTTTTGTTCTAAAAGAGTATTAATATACATACTGCGGTAATAAAAATAGGCCAGGTCCAGAAGACATCCCGAAAAGGCTGTTTTATAAAAATTCCATGAAACCCTTAGGGTTTAAAATTAAATTAATCGTGGTTTAAAAAAAAATAATTTTACTCGCGAATTAATTCATATTCGCAAATCAAAATAATTATTTTTTTTGATTCGCGAATCAAATCAAAATTGATTTGATTCTTTGACTTAAAATTTAATTATTCAAATTAAACTATTTCGTTTGATTTATAAAAAAAATTAATTAAATAAACAATTTGATTCTTCTACAATAATAAGATAAAGATTGAATTATGGTAGTAAATAATTCAATCAGAAAAATTAATTCGCGAATTAATTCTTTAAAATTTAAATCAGATTTAAATTAAAATTTAAGGAATTATGTTTTTAAAGGTCTGCTTAAAATGCACTAAAGCACGATGTTTTCAGGAACTTTTTCCCATAGATATGTACTATTTATATCTTAATATATATGTATTAACAATTATTTATACAGCAGATGCTGCAGCAGTCAGCATATATGAAAAACTCCAAATGTATCTTATGGTTTTATTTTTATTTGAATTTTTTTTTTTCATTTGCCATTATCTGAATGAAGAGAAAAACAATCATTTGTACTTTATAAAGGGAGAAAAATATAAACCAAAAGGTAAATGAACGTTTGATGGCTTAACATAATGTCATTGAATGGACTTATCTATGTATGTAGTTAGTAGTATATTATGTGGTTTTTTTAAAATAAATCCATTACTTTTTTGGTAACTCAAAATAAATTCCTTTCTATCTAAAAAAGTATTTTAATTTTTTTTTGTGTTAAAAAAAATTTCCTAACTAATTTCAACTCTATGAATGCTATAGATAGATCAACGGTTCCCAAATAGGGGTCGCGACCCTTTGGGGGTCCGTAGCAGCATTCAAAAGAGTCCGCGAAGAGTTCGAAAAAATAAACTGATAAAAAGACAGGTAAATGTTTATGGGGTATTCCAATTCTTAGGACTTTTCCGACTCCTGCAATTTTTTTGTTTTATTAAATACACATTGTTTTTTTCTAAAAAAATTATCATAGTATAAGTATGTATGTTTATGACTCAATTTTTCCTATTAAAAAATCACAGATCCTTAAAAATTTTTCATAGAAAAGCTTGTAACTTAATTGAAAGATTCCACCAAAATTTTTATCTGGTAAATATTTTAAATTCTGCAAATTCTAATGAAAACGTTTTTTCATCTTTGTATTCATTACATTTTTTTTTTGTAATCTTCGTAAGTGAATGTTTTTATTCAAATAGAAAAAATTTTAAAATTTGGTAATCTGTCAGCCAAGAGAAATTCCTCAGAGGATCCGTGAACAAAAGGTTGGTGGGAACCAGAGAACAGTAAAATCAACTTTTTTCTTGATTTAATCATACACACAAATTCTTGTTCACATTTAATAATTCAACAAAATTCATTGTAGAATAAAATTAGCATCATGTTACTGAACGCGTATTTGGGATCAGTGTGAATCATCTGTCGATTATGTTTACTGCAAATTTAATAACTCAACAAAAAGTCAGCGTTGAATAAATCAGAAAAAAACAACAAATAACGCATGTGTGTATTCAAAACAAAATAGAAACATATTTCATAAATGATATTGTGTACATTAGGGTGGGACTTAAATCCGCTTATTTCGAATTTTTTAATTAGTAATACAATACTAAAAATTATCTTCTTTGTGAAATAAAAATATTTTTTTGGAAAAAATTTAGGTCGATACCTCAGGCCTAATCCGGAAAAATTTAAATATTGTCCAAATTTTTTTTCTTCAATTTTTATTGGAAAATTAGACAATATTTAACTTTAACCGGATTGGAAGAGCCTGAGATATCGACCTAAATTTAAAAAAAAAAAATTCACAAAGAACAATATTTTTGGTATTACTAATAAAAATTCTAAAAAACGGATTTTATACCCACCCTAATTTATGAAATGTGTTTCTACAAAACCACCTCCTTTTTATAGATAATAAACTATTTTTTTTTAATTATGAATACACACATACGCGTTATTTATTGCTTTTTCTGATTTATTCTACATCAAAATAATTATTGTTGACTCAAACGAACAGAATAAAATCAATGGTATAAAAACCGACCGATGATTATAAATCAGTGACAACAATTTGCACGTCGTTTGATTGATTTAAAATCATCAACAAATATGTGTGTTGGAGTATATTCAACGTTTGAACGCAAACACATATTTATTCTTGTGTTGATTGCGTATAAACGTTTTGCCATCAGCATTTGCAGTTCTCTGGTGGGAACCGCTGCTATAGATATTTTAAAAAGGAAAATTTTTTCTAATTACATGTTTAGTGAATGAGTATTACATATCTAAGGTCATATAGAAATATCATGGCTGTTAGTTTGGTTGGTTTGTCGGTTTTGGTTTGATATTGTGTATTCTCTATTATTTTGCTGTCAAAAACACCAACACATCAACTTGTCCAGTGGTGTCCTTGTAATTTTTATATTTTTTTGTTAAAAAAAATATCCTTGATTGCTTGTTTGCAAGTACGTATGCATCAGAACTTTGAAAGAATTAATTTCATTGCTATGGAATACTCAATAGCAGTTATGGAGTATTCGAATCATCAGAATGGATTTTGTTCCCTTCACCTTTGCATTCTAGAAATTTTGTATACAATGATATCTTTAATACAGGTGAAGTATTCCATCATTGTGAATAGGTCAAACGCTTTACCAAGGTTTTGCTGGGATACTACACTTAATTTAGATATAGTCCTTTTACATTCCTAAAAGGAACACACAAAAAATTACTTTTAAAAATATTTGTAATTTATTGTAAGTGGAATTATTTTGTTTTTTGAAATTATTTTAGGAAAAGATACAAATAAATTAGAATTAAGAAAAGTCAAAGAATTAATTCTTTTAAGCCTTAGTAAGGATATGCGCTCATTATACTTTTTTGTTGTAGATTTTAATTACAAATTAGTATCAATTATAGTTTCATATGGTATTCTTTTTTAAATGTCAAAAGGAGAGATGGGCGCGTGAAGAACAATAATCTAATAAATTTTCTCCTTTTGTAGCTTGATTTTATTTAATTTGTATTATCTACAGCAAACAGTATTTTGTCTAGAGTCTAGACCCATCTTTTAGGATACCGATCAACTCAAAATCGCGAGGTGAAAAAAATTCTTTGAGGTGAACACAAAATATTCACTTCTAAGCGACTGGTGAAAAAATATATTATGTACGATTTACGACGATTTACGATGTAGTTGGGTTGAGTAGTCTGTATCTGCAGCACCGCGACATGGTAGATCTATTGCGCACCCTCTAGTATTTTTCTCAGTTGTTCTCCAGTGCAGCCTTGAGTAGCAGTACAATGTTCTTCACTTCCAGCTTCTTGTATTGTTGCTCCATGATATCTGGTCTGCCAAATGTGATAAATCGTAGGTATGCAAAGGCAGTACATTTAGCCATTACATGCTCCATGGTCTCCTTATCTTCTATACAATATCTGCATGTCGTATCTCGATCATGGCCCATTTTGTTTAGAATGTAATTACATGGATAGTGTCCTGTTAGTGCTCCGCATAGGATGTCTTAGATTTGGTCTGTTCATCTGAAGGGCTTCTCTGTTGCTCTTATCATTGTATGATAAGAATTTCTTTTTATGTTTCAGTGGTTTCTGTTTGTTACAATATTCAATGGATTTCGTCTTGATCAGATCCGATATCATATTTGTGATGTCCTTTGTCGTGAAACCAAATTGAGGACACGGGCTTATAAATGGCAGTTCCGCACCTAGTCTTGCTTGTTCATCAGCTTTTTCATTACCTTTATGCCCACTGTGACCGGGTACCCAAATAAGTGTTACCTTATTATTGGTCGCCAGTTGGTTGAGGGCTTTATGTCACTCTAGCATTGATCTATGGTAATAAATGGGATTTTTCAGGGCCCTTATTACATCCTGGCTGTCCGACATTAAGTTTATCTTTGCTCTCACAAGATTCCTTTCCAGAAGTTCGGTCGTTGCTGTAGAGATAGCATATAATTCTGCAGTAAATATAGTTGAATCTTTGCCCAGAGGTATGTGAATTCTACACCTAGGTCCGTATACACTGGCTCCAACTCCGCTAGAAGATTTGGATCCGTCAGTATACCATTTCTGTGCATCTTCCTTCAACCATGGGGGATCAAGTTTCCATTCTTCTCTTGTTGGAATTTGAACTTTGTATTCTCTTCCTAGTTCAATCACTGAATCTATTTCATCACTACATAGTGTTATGTTCTTTATGGAACTGGCCTCGTTAAGGATCTTCAGATGGCCTTTATGGTTACCATTTTTGAACTTAAATAGTTTGTGGAGTTCGATTGCTTGCTTCATAGCTTCTCTCTGTATCGCGAGATGCAAAGGATCCAGGTTTGAAATCACCTCCAGTGATACAGTTGGAGTCTCATTGCACCTGTTATGTTTAGACATGTACTAAAATACACCAATTTGTATTGAAAATTTAGAGGTACCCTTCACAATTTCAATCATAACTTTTTAACCGCTGGACTGATTTTGCATATTTTCAATAACAAACTGCTCGGGAGGATGTACATTATTCTAGGTTAAAATTATCACACCCGCTTGCGTCTTCTCGTCGCCATCGCCATTTCAGCAGACAGACGGGCATTGCTAAATCGACTTAAAATTGCCTAAGGATCACAAATATATATACTTTATAGGGTCTTAGACCTATTACAAACGGAATGAGAAACTGATATATACCCTCCTCACCATATATAATGGAGGGTATAAAAATTAATTAAAAACTCAATTTTATATAAACTTTCTAAACCAAATTAAACGTTCAAATAATTTTGCACAATAAGTTTTCATAATCTTATTTCCATCAACAAAAGAAAAAAAAAAATAATATTTTTTAAATTAAAAAAAAAAATCATTAAACCAAACAATCTACTAAATCTTGTTCACCTTTATAAACAAAAAAATGTAACAAAGCATAAAATTAATATTTTTTTTAAATAAATTTAAACAAGAAATCATTAACCAAACATTCTATTAAATCTTGTTCACCTTTACAATTTTTTTTTTTTTTTTGCCTATTCATGTTTTCACTTGTAGACTTCCATCCACTAACGAAGATAACTATGAAAGTGATGATAACAACGAGGAAACTATACCACCGCACTGCCACATAACCATAAGATGTACAAGAGAAATAGCCGGTTTTAATGGACTGGGTGAAGCAGTACGTCGCTTAGATTTCCGCAGTTCAGTACGCGATCGCAGACGTTTTCATTATATTTGTGCACTGCTGCGATTGTTGGTGGCACACAAAGGCATTGCCAATTTGTCCGGTAGTGCACAGAAACAGTTGTTACAAATGGTTGAAGAAGTGGCATTACATGGTAAGTGATTGTTGTTGATACAAACAAATTAAAAAGTAACGTTGTTTAAGAGATTATTTCCATTAATTTAAGTAACATGACGTTTGCTTTTATTTTTCCTTTTCATTTCCGCTTAATGATTATAACAACAGTTAGTGACAGTCAACAACATTTAAATGTTTTACGTGGTCTGGCCTTACAATTGCAACACATTCTCTATCAGGAGAATCAAAAATGTTGGGGCAAACCATTGGGCAGTTCAAACCTTTGGCAGGAACATGTTGAAACTATAAAACGTATACAACAGGTGGCTAATCAAATTGAGATTAGTGAGGTAAGTTAATGATACATAAAATTTTAATGAACATAAAGGAGTGTTAAAAAAAATTATTATTTTTATTTTACAGCCTGGTCCAGAAATATGTCCAAAATTACATGATTTACCCGAAGAATGTATTAGGGAAATAATATTACGTATTGCGGATCATAGAGATTTGGAGGTAAGGCTACTTTCATATGTTGAGAGCAAATACCACAGACTAGCCAGACAGAACACAAAATGGCGACTAGAAAATGCTCAAAATTGCAGTGATACACACAGAAAGAGATAGATAGATATACAAACAAATATGTATTTATATGGTTTAATTTTTCTATCTCACTTTGCAAATCACTGCAATGTCAAAACAACCATATGGTTCGAGGAATTCTTGTTTGACATATGTCAAACAAGAAAGTAGTTATTTTTAAACTGTTAAAAACATCCGCAAACTCATTTTAAAGTCTTTTCCTAATTAAAGTTAACATCATAGATGTCAGAGAAATCGCTCTTTGGGCTCTGATATTTCTCTCCGAAAGCTATGCTGCCATATACAATTTTTGATCGCTTATTTTGCATAGGAGTCATCATATTAAAACAAGTTTTTTCTTACTGAAACACCTCTTCCTAACTAACTCGTTCTATTGCATGACCATTTATTAAAGTCAATTCTTAATTTAACGATCAAATCTGCTAAAACCCTACAAAAATAAGAAAAACCGCTAAATAGCGGTTTTAATTTTAAGTTTTGGGTAATCAAAGGTGTAGCATAAATACAGGTTGGTTGAAAAGTTCCTGCGCTCACCAAGAGATGGCACTGCTAGCTCCAAACTTTTTTTTTCTTCTCAAGTTGGTATAACTGTCCTGAGAACACATGCAAAGTTGCAAGTCATTCTGTCAATTCTTTCTTTGTTTACAAGCCATTTGAAGTTGACGTGTCATTGATTTTTTTAATATGGAAAAAATTGAATATCGTGCAGTCATTAGATTCTTTGTTTTGAAGGGTTTTAAAGCAAAGGAAATTTATGAACAATTGTTAGAAGTGTAAAGGAGTCCTTACCTTTAAAACGCACCGTTGAATTTTGGGCTGATGAATTTAAACGTGGTCGTACCAGCTTTGAAGACGATCCACGCAAAGGACGACCAAAAACTGCAACCACAGCAGAAATCATTGAGCAGGTACATAATATGGTTAGTGAAGATCCAAGTTTGACTAAGCGTGAAATTGCTAATGCCATAGGCATCTCAGACGAACGACTACTCCATATTTTACATGAAGAATTACGTATGAAAAAACTGTTTGGAAAGTTAGTGCCGCACACATTAACAATTCAACAAAAACTGGATCGAAAATAAATTTCTCAGCGTAATTTGGAGCGTTTTAAGCCGAATAAAACCGACTTCTTGCGTCGTTGTATAACTATGGATGAGACTTGGATCTACCACCATGATCCTAAATTGAAACAAGAACGTTTACAGTGGACTGAAGCTGGTTGTTCAGCTCCAAAGCGGGTGAAGTCACAACGATCAGCAAAGAAGGTTATGGCATCAGTTTTTTGAGATGCAGAAGGAATTTCGTTGATTGATTATCTTCAGAAAGGTAAAACAATCAACTCTGAATATTATTGCAGCCTTTTGGATCAGCTGGATGAAAAAATTCGTGAGAAAAGACCTGGTTTAAAGAAGAAAAAAATCATTTTTCATCAAGACAATGCACCTGCTCACAAAAGTGTTTTGACGATGGCTAAGTTCAAAGAATTAAAGTACGAATTGCTTGAACATCCACCGTATTTACCAGATTTGGCTCCCAGTGACTACTATCTCTTCAGAAATCTCAAACAATTCCTTCGTGGAAAGCATTTTTCGTCGAATGAAGAGGCCATAGCAGCCGTATACGGTTATTTTGCAGAGCTTCCGGAAAAAATACGAAATATGTAGAATAAAAATATGTAGAATAAAAATATGTAGAATAAAAATGGTCATAACCATTTTAGTATTTACAAGTTAAAATTTCAGCTAATTTGAGAATGTTTAAATTTTCTAAAGCGAAAAAAGTCGGGAATTCCCTGGAAATCTTTTAGCGGGAATCCCCATGAAAAACTCTATGTAAATGACATATAAGACAAAATGTTCTCTAATTTTTTTAAGATGTAAATAATTGCTATTTCTCTATTAATCAGTGATTTCTTTGCTCTCTTCTTTATTATTTAGGCCTCTGCTGATGCCTGGAAAATCATGTCAAAACTAGTTAATGAACAACGTATTTGGCGTGAACTTATACGTTTTCATTTCACTCAAAATCAAATTGATTCCATTTTAGAATTAAATAAACTCAAATATTTAAATGATGTTAAGGAGGGTAAAAAATTCTATCATCAGCTACGACGTACCTATGGACTTAATGATGACTATCAGTTTGCAGAGATTTTATCATTGTGCCGCTATTGTTGTTGTTTATTTTGGCCTTCGGATGGTCATCCCTGTATAGTTGATCAAAGTCCTGATTATAAACAAAGACTTGAAGAGGCTGGTGGTCAATTGGCCTTAAGCCAACCAGTACCACCGGCACAATTTTTAAAGTTTTTCTCATTGTAAATTTTGTAATATTAAATTAACAGAAAAAAAACACACGACTTTATTATAAAGCTAAAAAAAGGTGATAAAAAAAGAATTAAAAGAATGAATGAAATAAAAAAAAACGTATGTTTGGAAGAATGTGTTTAAAGGAAACTCATTTTCAACAGCCTCTTCGGTTTTTCAAGTGATATTGACAATGTATTGAAAATAAAGAAGTAGAAAAACCACATGTGTTAAAACTGTAATAAAATTAATTTGAATTGTTTTATTTAAATTTTTTTATCAAAAATTATTTTAGTTTAAATTATTCCTTTTAGAAATTTCTCTATAATTACTAATTTATATTATTTAATCTTTATTTAAGTCTGATATATCAATACTTATGAACATCATAAATCTTTTTCATATATGTTATATAAAAACACAGCTATATTTAATATTTGTTATTCATTCATATTCAAAACTTTCAGTTTGAAATAATTATAAGATTTTTGTATTAAAATTTAACAAAAATAAATTCCACTAATCCACACAAAATTCCTTTCATAGTAATCAATATAGAAGGGCTGTATAGTTTTGGAATCCAAATACTACATACAATTTTTGCTTCGCCCTTGAAATTTATAAAGATCTGACATAGAGCAATTGTTGTGAGTGTTTTGAACTTTCTTATATTTTTATCCAATTCTGAAATATTTTTTTATTACAATATTTTTTTCTATTTATTCCTTATTACTCATTTCTGTTAATTTTAACAATTTCATTTATTTTTTTAATTTAAAAAAATATGTGATGCTGTTTTTGAAATTATAAATGTTTAGAAATAAGTATTGATTAATATAAAACCAAACCCCGACCAGTTGAACTTCTAAAAATATAAATAATAATGTCGATGATGAAACACAAGGAGCTCGTTAATTTTTAAGCCTCAAATGTTATTCAAAAAATAATAAACATGATAAAAAAAATATATAAATTATAAATAAACATAAAAAATGTAATTTTCTGATATTTTGTGCTGAATTTTTACCAAAAAAAAAAATTTAAATAAAGAACTATTTTTTATGTTTACAATAGAAATGAAAAATACAAACAAAATATAAAACATGTAGTTGCCTCTTAAAGAAAAAAAAATACTATCTTAAATTTTACCATATAGTATTGACACTTAATATTGTCTTAAATCATGGGATCGGGTAAATAATAAAATCCATAATTTATTTTAATACAGATTTAAAACTGTGTCAGTACTATATTAACTGTGCTATAAAAATAAATAAACATTTAAAGAACTGGCTTTTTAAAAAATCTAACTAAAATTATTGATTAATCTTAAACAGAGAATTACAAATATATATATATAGTATTTATGGATCTATTGTATTAGTTATATGAAAAATTTAAAATAAAACTCAATGATCTAATATAGTTATGGGATTATAAACTGGTATATATTTTCTTTTAAATATTTTTTTCCAAAAATTAAAAAGCAAACTAATTTTACAATTAATTACGGACTCTCCGACACGTACGGATTCATGAATCCGGCTTCTGCCGTACGTATCCGTCAAAGCCGATTATTAACGGGTCGTATAATTGAATTTCGAAAACAATACGTTTTGACTCCGTTTTGGTGTATCCGTTTCTATACCGTCAAATACTGACCAATGTTTTTCTTAATTTTTTTTCGTTGATTTTGGATTTGTTTAAATATCAAAAATACTTAAATATCCATAAGGTAAATATTTATGGAATTTAACAGAAGTTTTACGATTATGAGTGTAAATTTATGTAGACTTGCAAATAAAAATATTGCCTGACAGTTTATAAAAGATTTTGTGAAAAAATTTGCAAATTTGCATTGTGTTCCACATCATATGGTAAATACCACCATTTAAATCTAAATAAAATTTTTATTTTAATTTTTCATGATTTTTAATGGGCCATAACTGCATTGATTAATGGATGCTAATTGTGCTGGACATAAATATGGTAATTGTTTGTAATTTTGTTTGGTATTTGTTGTATTTAGTTTGTAAAAGTTTTATTATTTTATTTTGAATATTTTTGTAAATAAATTTAAAGAAAAAAAAAATTAAAATTTGCTATCAAAAATTAAAATAAGCAATTACACAAATCCGTTTTTGTTTTTGAAAAAAACGGTAACAATACGGACCGAATGCGGTTCGTAAACCCTCCGTGATTGACGGACTTTCAACAGACAACTTCGTTTTTCATCCGATATATCGGTACGTCATTGACGGTATTTCAAAGGATTCGAATCAGTTTCGATGTTCCTTAAAATCCGTTTTCTGCTCCATTTACGGTACGTAAACGGAGTTTGATTCAATTTATAACGGGCCGAAAACGGTACGTAAACGGAACGTATTGTTTGTTGGAAAGTTTGTTCTTTTTTTTATATGTGAAAGTACAAGAACATTGAAATTCTAGTTACTTTTTAATACAAATCAATACATTTATATTTGATTCACACTTTGACCTCCCTGTTCCATCATATATACTGTTAAACTGTATAAATTTATAAACTATCCATTTTGAATCTATTCAAACATTTTGATAGAATTTTAAGTAACAAAGTACCGATTTTGAATAGTTTGCGAAACTGTGAAGTAATAAAAACCGCCATTTGTTATTATTATTTTTAAATGAGTGAAGAGTATTACTAAAAACATTTTCTAATTATTTGATTTCCCCAGTGTTTTAGAATTTAAATTTATCCAATTGCCTGTTTTTGAAAGAGAACTTTAAAATTTTTTAATTTTCATTAACTTGAAAAGAAAAAAATATTTTATATTATTGGAAAAAAAATATATCGAGCAAATTTTATTTATAACAAATCATATTAATTTTCAAATCCTAATAAAGATTCCTTAAGCATCATGTACACTTCAAATCAATTCATTTATTCACGCGAAAGACGACGTTTTGGTCGTCAATGTCTATTTACTGATCGTACCCAATTGCTGTTGAGCATTAATCCAAGTCGAAAATTGCGTCTAAATTATGTATTACGAAATCCAGTGAATACGAGTACCCAACTTAGCGATCAAAAGGCTGTAACCACAATGGAAACAGAAAATGTTACCTTTTACGAGCATGGTATGTATCATTATGAAGGTGGTTGGCCAAAAGAAGTCAATATAAATGATGAGGAATCCACATTAAGGCATAGAAAAAAGATTGAACGTGAAGATAATTGGGGTAGTCAGGTTACAAGTTTGATCAATCAGTCTAACGATGTGGCCGAAATGAATAATACCCTTAACATCTATCAAGAGTTTTTCATTGATTTACCAGCCGAAATGTGTGGAGATATAAAATTTGCATTTGAGGCGAGACAAAAGAATATATTTCGTGATCCAGAAATTGTAAAAAGATCTATATCGGTTATAGATTGGGCGCCAAGTGATATACAAAGATTTTTAGTACTCCACAACAATATACCATTGCAACGCGAAAATTTGGTAAAACATGAACAAGATAAAGAAGAAAATATTAAAGTGAAAATTGTTTCCAAGAATTCTAGAAAATCAATTACAAATATAACGCTAAATAATTTCTATATCTGGGATTTGGAGAATCCTTTAAAACCTATGACTATATTCAAATCAGATGATGTAGTATTGAAAACCTACTTCTGTCCAAAAGATGATAATTGGATAGCGGGTGGTTTACTATCGGGAAAGGTGTGTTTATGGGATAGCCGTTCAGGAGAGATTCCCGTTAATATCTGTCCTCTAGAAGTAGCCCATCGAGAAGCTGTACCGGCCGTATGTTGGGTACATTCGAAAACAAATACAGAATTTTATACCGGTTCTTATGATGGTTCTGTTAAATTTTGGGATGGTCGTGATTTGGATAAACCCATACAGGAAATATTACTTGATCCCTCCTTGTCGGATGATCAATCACGTGATCGTGCTCATGGTGTTACCGTTTTGGAATTTGAGTATACCATTCCCATACGTTTTATCATTGGCAGTGATATGGGTACGATATTTATTGGCAATCGCAAAGGTATGACCCCTATGGAAACATTAGCTGCTGGCAATTATCGTTTATTTAGTGGTCCAATACGTACCATCGAAAGAAATCCTTTCTTTGTGAAAAATTTCCTTATAACGGGAGATTGGTGTGCTAAAATATGGTCGGAAGAATGTAAGGGATCACCGTTGACTCTTTTGATGAAAAAGAAAAATCAAATTTTATGTGGTTGTTGGAGTACAATGCGTTGTTCTTTATTTGTTACGGGTGACATAAGAGGAGAATTAGATTTTTGGGATTTATTACTGCATCAACGTAAACCTATATTTTCTTTAAGATTTTCCAGTTCCGTTATGTATGCAAAATTTCGTTCAGATGGTGAATATTTGGCAGTGTGTTTAGGTAATGGCGATATACAATTGTTAGAATTGGATGCAGCCTTAAAACGTAGCACTAGTAAGGATAAGGCTTTAATAGCAGCGGTAAGTTGAAGTCTTTAAAATGCAATTTAATTGAACATAGTTTGAGTCCAAATTAAACCGAAATCGGTTTTACGTAAAAAGGAAATCTAAAAGGCATTTAGTTCAAGATTTGTATTCTTAACAGACTTTTTAAATACTGATTTACCCTTACACTAAAGTCCCGATAAATGATTCCATTGCAGATGTTTGAACGTGAACAATTACGTTGTAAACTTTTGGAGGGTCGTGTCGATGAGGTTAAACTGAAAAGACGCAATACTGCAGGCGAATTAGAAAGAAAAACTATGCTAGAAGGCGAAGAATTCCACATCAAGGAGGCACCATTAGATCTCGATAATCCAGATGAATTAATACGTATTATATCATCAGATGTAGAATTTCGTGAAGTATTTAATCAATTCCAAGATCATGTATTAAAAATTGAAAAGAAACGGCAAGAACGTGAATATGTTATGGAAAGAACTGAATTTGAAATAGAGCGGGATTTAATGAATATTGAATTTGCAGAATTATCAGAGGCTAAAGAAGGCGAAGAAAGAAATTCGCAGACTTTAGAAAATAATTAGATTTTCATATATAATTTTATATTTTATTTTTAAAAATGGTAATTTTATTTTAAAATATATACATTTCTTCTTAATATGTGCACTTTAAAATACTGAAATATTTTTCGACAGCTCATCTAAATTTATAGGTCTCATATCCACTATAACAACTACTAATTTACGTCTTAACATAGTGGCTTTTTTCACCAATAGTTTCACTTCAAAATGATTCATTAAAAATTTCCACTTAAGTTTATCCAATTCTTTCTCTGAAAGTTGTTGATATTCTGAGCACGTTAAACCCAGTATGCGGCAAGCTATAGTATCAGTTAAACGAGCCTCTAACATGGTACCCGTCTGATCACTTAAATGTACATTAATATTGAAAAAGTATTCAAAAGTTTCTTCCGAATAGTTGAATGAAAAGGCCAGCTGACATTGTTCCGTTTCACATATGGTCTTAGATCTTTGTATGAAATGTTTACAGGATTTGCTGTTATAATGAAAATTACGATTATTTTAGATCGGAAATTAGGTAAATATTAAAACTTACCATCTTTTGCTTAATATTAAACTTTGTAATTCTGAATTGAATTGTGTTATCATAGCATATAAAACTGCTGTAAATTGTTCCGAATTATCACTTAATTGACCCTCGGCTCGGGTGTATATTTGACGAACAGTCATTATAGTTTGAATTTGATCAGCTGAGAGTTAAAATTATAAAATTATCATCATAGATGTGGACTAAGGCTCGCAAGGTTAAGATTTTAAATAGAAAAATATTAACGTTTGTTTAGAAAAAAATCCTCTTAAAGATTTATCTTGAACAGCTGTAATATTATCTATAGAAATTATCCAACGAGCCTAAAACTTATTAATAATTTAGATTTAACAGCAACTTTTTGAATTTTTCTCAACTTACGTTTTGGTAAATTATCTGAATTTGTTTGGGCAAATAATTCGAATGGTTTATTTGGCACTGATTCTGTAAATTTCATTAACATTTGTGATTCTTGTCCAAGAGGATTTTCATAAATTAAGCTTCGAGAGGTTAATCCTAAAACACATCCCTTGTAGAAATCCGAGTAGGAAACCTTTATTTCAATAAGATGTAAAATTGTTTTCATAGGTTGCCAAAATTTTTGAACCCGTTCAATCCATTCTTGATGCCATATCGTCAAAATCATACCACTGGCTAAACTTTGATCGAATACTACCAATTCCAAACATTTTCTTATTTTACCATCTTTAGACGCATTTACTTCTCGTAGAGGTCTTATAAGACCCACCATCACTAAGAAATCGGTATGCATGGTTGTAGTTTTTGAATCTCGAAATGTCGACTTAACATCGGCCAGATTTAGTAACATTTTCTTATTTTACCATCTTTAGACGCATTTACTTCTCGTAGAGGTCTTATAAGACCCACCATCACTAAGAAATCGGTATGCATGGTTGTAGTTTTTGAATCTCGAAATGTCGACTTAACATCGGCCAGATTTAGTACAGCATATAGTGGCTTATGAGGCAGGCGCCATAGATGTTTAATTGCTTTATAATTATCCAAATCATGGTAATTATGTTTTTCTAAAAATCCTTGGCCATCATTTAAAACCAGAGTTATTGGGAGTGTAGCTAAAGGTTGATATCGTGGTTGTTTTGTGTCGTTCGCTTCCACTTTTATTGTCATAATTTTGGGATTTATAACATCAACTATATCGCCTATTTTGATTTTTTCATTATATTCCTCAACTTTTTCTCGGGAACCCCAAAACTTACAATTAACCACATGTTGTTTGGAGTCTCTTATTGTAAAATTCATAACTCCCTTGTATTGTGTATCATTTTTGGAGAGAAATATATTGGGCTCGGTTTTTGTTAAAACCAAAGCCACTACCAATGCATTACCAATTTCCGGTTGTAAATCGTTTAATTTTTTTAAAATAAACTCGGATGGATTGTCTTTTGGTTTTTTGTTCATTGTATTTAATAAAAACTCAATTGAAATTAAGCGTTTTGCTAAAAGTTACTTGAATGAAAGCCAACAGATGGTTACCAAACCGTTATTTTTAAAACAACTGCTTAAGAAAATATGGCAATTCTAATACGCCTTGCCATACAGCAGCAATTGTTTTTTTTTTCGAAATTAACGTATACCAATTAACAAGATGTTTCATACTGCCATATATAAATTTAACGGTTGTCAATGACTACACGTTTAAAAATTATATATATTGATTAAACAAAATACATAATCCTTATTTATTTTTCATTCATTTGAAAATATGGAGTATTCTTATAAAAAAGAACGTCGAAATTTCGGCTGCGCTGTTTCTTTCGATAATAAAGATGAAGTTTTATTTTCAGAGAATTCTAATCGTGAATTCATTAGGAATTATATACTTAAAAATCCGGTAGATCGTGAAACGCAGTATGCTCACCAAATGTCCCTAAGTCTGGCAAACACAGAGAGAGCCACTTATAAACATATGGGTATAACACACAACGAGGGTGGCTGGCCCAAGGATATAAATATGCATGATCCCGAACAAACGGTAAGGTATAAGAGAAAAATTGAAAAAGACGAAAATTATATAACACAAGTAATGACTTTGTGTAAGTCTATGGAACAATATATTTATCAAAATAATGCCGTAAATATATATGAAAATTATTTTGATGATTTAGAACCGGCTCCACTACCTGAACCCTGTCGTTCTAGAACGATAAATGTTTACAGAGACCCAAACCCTATTAAAGTACCGGTTACCCATCTATCATGGTCTCCCGATGGTGGTATTAAAATGGCTGTTAGTCACTGTGATATGAAATTTCAAGGTGATAAATCTGGTCAAAAATGTAATTCGTATATATGGGAAATTGAAAACCCCAATGAGCCTTTTCTAACTTTAGAACCTAAGGTACCTTGTGTATGTTTAGAATATAATCAAAAAGATCCCACTAGCTTAGTAAGTGGTATGTATAATGGTCAAGTAGCCGCCTGGGATACCAGACATGGTAAATATCCCGTAATGATTAGCGAAAGAGAGGTTTGCCATAGAGAACCAGTCAATTCTGTGCTATGGAATAATTCTAAAAGTGGCACTGAATTCTTTTCTGGTAGTTCAGATGGTCAGGTATTATGGTGGGATACTCGTAAGCTAAATGAGCCATTGGATAGGCTATTAATGGATCCGATTAAAAGTGATGAACAGGATTTATCCAGATCTTATGGCATTTCTGTATTGGAATATGAAACTACAATACCAACCAGATTTATGGCAGGCACTGAAATGGGCATGTTGTTTAGTTGTAATCGTAAAGGAAAAACTCCATTGGAAAAAATACAAATAAGGGTAAGTGGAATTTATTTCTCAAAACATCAATAAAAAATCTATTAAAAAACTCATTTAAACGCAAAAGAAAACTGCCAGAAATAGAGCAAAAACATTTCTAAATATCTTAAGTCATTCACAAAGAGTTATTTAGAGATATTTTTACTCTAGCATTTTTGTTTCTTGTGTAGATATGCCCTAGAAACTGTCAGCCTTCCAAGCACTCATATTTTGGCAACTCCTTTCTACAGAAAACTTCACCATTTCTCAGAAACATTTTATTCAAATATCATACTTTTCTTAAAGGAAAATCTTCTTAATTTAATTTTTTTTAGACTTTATCTGGCTATCAATTATTTGTTTATTAAAACAATATAATTTATATTATAGATGATGTGTCATTTGGGGCCTGTTTATGCTATAATGCGTAATCCGGCGTTTGTTAAAAATTTTTTAACTGTCGGTGATTGGTGTGCACGCATTTGGTCTGAGGATTGTCGGGAAAGCTCTATAATATGGACTAAAAGTAGTAGAGCTATGTTAACTGATGGTGCCTGGAGTTTTACCAAGTAAAAAATTTATAACTTCTAACAATTACGATATTTGAAAAATTTGCATTTACTTTAAGGGTATCACAATTTTTTATTACCCGCATGGATGGAGTTTTAGATACTTGGGATCTATTGCAACAACAAAATGAACCCGTTCTAACCGTAAAAGTATGTGACGAGCCATTGTATTGTGTGCGAACTAATGAAAATGGTAAATTTGTAAGTTGTGGCAGTAAATTGGGAGCAACATTCTTAATAGAAGTTTCTGAAAATATGGTGACATCGAATAAAAATGATAAACCTCTATTAACGGCGGTAAAAATTTTTTTTTAACAATATTATTAAATATATATGCATTTATTATAAAATTTAGATGTTCGAACGTGAAAACCGTCGCGAAAAAATATTGGAAGCAAAATCTCGAGAAATTAAGCTCAAAGTTAAAACAAATCAAGGACAGGAACAAGGTGATTTAACTATGTTAAATGGTAAAGTTAATATAGCTCCCTTTAAAAGCGCTTGTGAGCAAGCCGAAGCAGAATATTTTGCCGCTGTGGAACAGGAAAGGTTAAGACGTATACCTGGCAACAAGCGTAGGTGAAATATAAGCTAAATAAATTTTATGATCTTATTGTATCTTATGGTTTTTTTAATTTTCTAATTACAGAGGATTTGGACGAAGCTGAAGTGTCAGAGGCTGAAAGTAGTGTTAAAGCTTAAATTTTTGTTTTAAAGTGATAAAAATAAAAGTTTAAAAACATTTTTTAAATTTTGCTAAAAATGTGTGCATAAAAATATTCGAATAATAATTTTTTCTTAGTGTTTAAAGCAGTGAAAACGTGGGTACATAGTAGTTATAGTAAAGCCCAAAAAAAAGTTATGGAGAAAATTTTCTAATTTCTCCATAGTACAAATAAAGAAAATAAAAACCCCGCGAAATTGTGATTAAACGTAATTTTATTATTTATATCTGGCAATACTTTTATTCTTTCGCTATGTTTAATATACTGTGGCATTGCGGTATATTATTTCCAATTATTGGCAACTCTTTCAACATATGATCAACTTGGGGCTGTCAGATATGGCGATTTTCAAATTCACTTGGCGATTTAATTTAAAAATGGCAATGAACGATTTTTTTTACTAAAAAATTAATACAAAAAAGAACTTAAAATATGTAAACTGAATATAATTTTTGCATAAATTATTAAAAAAAAAATGATGTTTTACCAAATCACAATGAAATTCTCTTTTCCCACCCTGCCCACACAATATCTACTCTTTCCCAGTATTAGAAGTATGATATGTCTTTTCTAAAACAAAATTAATAAAAATTTATCAATACGTATTAACCATGTAGTCAACGTGTGAATAAAGCCCAAATTAGTTTAGAAGTAAATAAATAGAAAATTTATATTTTCAACAGAATTTTTTTACAGTTTTAGTTGACAGTGCATAGAAAAAAGAAGCACCTTTTCTATGCTACATATTTAAATGCATTGAATTGTTTACAGATGTGTTTTATTACTTTGATATTAGTCTATTGAATCATTTACCTTTTAATTAATATTTCTTTTGTACAATTTTACTGAATGCAATTCAGCACCACGTTTCTGTATTCCTCGCATCGATAAAGTTTTCGCAAAAAACATGTAAGCCTCAACCCTGTTTTGCTTGCTATAGGGTGAGTCATAGGCAATTAAATATATATTGATCTAAAGAAAATAATAAGGTGCGAAAACGTCTCGATGCGAAAACGTCTCGATGCGAAAACTTTTCGAATCAAATACAAAAACGGGGTGCAGTACTTGAAAATAAATTTGACGATTTTTTCAAATTGATTTGACAACTTTTTTATTTTAAAATATCGTCAAATTGACTCACAAAAGTCATCTGGCAGCTCTAACAGTGACAGTTTTCTGTACATAAAAAAAACACTAAACTGTCAAACAAAAATCAACAAACGTGCTGTCCTCAAACCTTTTTAATTGCACGTTTATTGCATAAATATATATATATTAAATAAACTATTAGATAATTTCAACTGATAAAACAAAACAACAGGTAAATAAAAAAGAAACAAATTATTAAATAAAATTACAATTTTTTAGGGAAAATGAAATAGAATTTTTCGTAAAAATATAGAGACAAGCAAAAAAGTGGCATACGTGACTTATGAGCCAATGGTAATGGTGTGATACATAAGTTCAATAAAACCAAAGTAAACACAACAACAAAAAAAGTAAATAGAAGCATTTTGCCAAAGCATACATATCGAAGTATTTTATGAAGTTTTAGGTTCGCTAAAATAACTCGTCATTACAACAAAAATTATAGACAGACACGGATGTTTAAGAAAAATTAAACCAGAAAATGGCTGTGAAAAATTAAAATAAAATAAATTATTTAAATAAGTGCTTATAAATTTGTTAATTTTTTATTGAAAATAAAAAAAAATAAATCAAACAAAAGAATTGCAACTGCTAACCTATAATTAAATTATAACAACAAAAGCATTTGAATCGCAGCTGTTTTCATTTGTATAAATTTAATTATATTAACATTTTACTAAAACATCTGAAAGTAAATCAGGAAATTACTTTAAGTGACCATTTTGTTGTTGTTTAATAGTGTGTTTGTGTGTTAATTTGTTTATTGGCTAAAAACCAAAAAGGTGAGTCAAGTTAATTCAAGGTGTTTTCATTTTTGTTTTGTGCATAAATGTTTTGTTTATGCATAAAAATTAATAAGTTTATACGACGAGAATTTTTTTTTCTAAGTAACTGAAACATTTAATTGGTTAGCGTCATTATCACTAAGCCCAGTAAGCTAAAAACAGGGAATTTGACACATTTATTGTTGTAAGTTCGGAATTTAGTTGTTGGTTAATTTTAAACGGAACATGTTATCGGGATATTTTTTAACTTTATACATGTTGGGTAGGGATGATGGATGCATCCATTTCAAACATATTTATCACAGACAATATGTTGCAACATGTATGGAAGAGTGTTGTGTTTATATTTGTATTGTAATTGCCAGGATTTTTTTTGATAAATTCCCATCGTGGGTATCAATCTAAACTGTTTTTTGCTCCTACTCTTCACTTGCATGAAAACTATTCAAACAGTAGACGAAACAGTTGAAAAAAAAAAAAAAATTATAACAAAAAGTACTGTAATTTTATAAAATCTAAAATGGTTGTATTTATTTACTATTTAATATTTTCTTTTAATTTTTAGATTATCAAAATGTTGGACATAGTCCAACCTAATGCTGATATAACCAGCGCTAAATCACAAAACATTATAACTGATCCATCAACAAGTACTGATGTTGTTGTTATTAGAGCAAAACCTAAAAAAGTATTTAAACCTAAGGCTCGTTTAAATCGTATACCACAAACTCTACTGGATGATCCTTTATTACAAAAGGCCATTGAACGTTTACCCTCAAATTATAATTTTGAAATACACAAGACAATATGGCGTATTAAAGAGATGAAAGCAAAACGTGTGGCATTACAATTACCCGAAGGTTTACTCATGTATGCCATGGTCATAAGTGATATTATAGAAAGTTTTACCACTGCTGACACCGTTATAATGGGTGATGTTACTTATGGAGCTTGTTGTGTGGATGATTATACCGCCAAAGCTTTGGGAGCTGAATTGCTCGTACATTATGGTCACAGTTGTTTAATACCCGTTGACCAAACGGAAGGCATTAAAGTTTTATATATATTTGTGGATATTAAAATTGATCCTTTACATTTTTTGGATTCGGTTAAATTGAATTTTAAACAAGAAGATGGTCAAATGGCTTTAGTTAGTACAATACAATTTGTAACGACATTACAATCAGCTTCGACAGAACTTAAAGCTGCTGGCTATGATGTGATAGTACCACAAGCTAAACCCTTAAGTCCGGGCGAGATTTTAGGTTGTACTTCTCCCACTTTACCGGAAACCACAAAACTGATTATTTATTTGGGTGATGGCAGATTTCATTTAGAATCTGCAATGATTGCAAATCCAAAATTGAAGGTAAGTTTAAAAAATTGTAAAATGTTAAAATTAATTGTTAACTAAATTTTTTCTTCTATGAAAAAAAACTAGCTTCTGATTTTGTTTCCTAGAAAAAAATACATAAAATCTAAAAACTTTTCTATTAAAAAAGGTTAATTTTATTTTAGAGTTTTCTGCAAAGATGTTTTAAAAATTTAGGGCCAGTATATTAAAGTGAACACTCAACGAATATCTAACGCTTAAGTAAAAATTTTGCACTGATTTTGTACTACTTGGAGATTGGTATTTCAAAAAAAAAAATAAAATAAAATTAATCTAAGTGCTCGAAATAGTACGCTAAAGTTTAGGAAAATTCTATTCATTTTATAGAAAAAAAAAATAATGAAAACATACCTTTACTTTAATTCCTTGTCCGTTTAGTTTTTCTTAATCCATATTCATATTGTAATATAAAAAAACAACTCTACTACACACACATTTTACTTGCCCAAAAATTAACACATGATTTTTATGGGTGTGTGTGTTTAACACACATATTTTTATTTATTTAATGCACATATTTTTATTTATTTAATGCACATATTTTTATTTAGCCCAACAAATACAAGGGCATTTTTTTCTTTAAACAAATTTTGGCATTATATTTTTTCTTATTGCACATTTTACACACCACACCATCTTCTTTTCCTACCAAGCAAACAAAACGAATTATCGAACAAAAGAAAAACACCGACCGGCTCGCAGACGCAACATTATGTGAAATTTAAAACTCTTTTTTTCTTAACATTAAAGCAAATAATTTGGAGATTTTTTTGAGAAATCTATTAAAAAACACTTGGACTACATTTTTAAGCAAAAATATTGCAAATTTTTGTATTATTTTATAGGGAAATTTAATTAAATTGACTAGCACTTATACCGAACATCCGTGACCTTTAAGAAATACGCGCAAACTAAAAGAATGCAATGAAGAGATTTGACAAGTAATAAATGAGTATGAGATGTTGTTGTTATTAAAGCTTTACCAAGTTGGTGTTGCTCTTAATATGTATGAAGATAATTATTGCAGAGACATTCATTTCCTTATAGAAGGAACGAAATAGCATGCTAAAGTTTAGAAAAAACTGAAAACATACATTACTTTATTTCCTTGTCCCTTTAGTTTTTCTTCATACATATGAATGTTGAATATAAAAACAACTCTACACACATTTTACTTGCCAAAAATTAACACTTCTGATTTTTATATGTATGCATGTGTTTAACACACATATTTTTATTTAGCCCAATAAATACATAAGCTTTTTTTTCTTTATACAAATTTTTGCATTAGATTTTTTCTTATTGCACACCATCTCCATTTCCTAACATAAGAAGCAAACAAAAGAAATTATCGAACAAAAGAAAAACACCGACCGGCTCGCAGACGCAACATTATGTGGAATTTAAAACTCTTTTTTTCTTAACATTAAAGCAAATAATTTGGAGATTTTTTTTGAGAAATCTATTAAAATACACTTGGACTACATTTTTAAGCAAAAATATTGCAAATTTTTGTATTATTTTATAGGGAAATTTAATTAAATTGACTAGCACTTATACCGAACATCCGAAACCTATAAGAAATGCGCGCAAACTGAAAAAATGCAATGAAGAGATTTGACAAGTAATAAATGAGTATGAGATGTTGTTGTTATTTAAGCTTTACCAAGTTGGTGTTGCTCTTAATATGTATTAAGATAATTATTGCAGACATTCATTTCCTTATAGAAGGAACGAAATAGTATGCTAAAGTTTAGGAAACACTTATTGCTTACTGTTATATTTTGTCTCATAAATATTTTGTAGAAAAAAACTTAAGAAAGATTTTCAGAACTAAAGAAAAGTACTCAAAATAAAAATTATTTTTATTTCTAATAGAAAAAATATTCAATTATTAAAAATACTTCTTAGTAAAACTTAAAAAAAATAAAATGTCTGTAACTAAAATCACTATCTTTTTTTTTCCAGGCCTATAAATATGATCCCTATGAAAAAAAGTTCACTATTGAAGAATACGATCACAAAACTATGCAAACAATGCGTTATACAGAAATTGAAAAGGCGATGAAAGCTAAAAAAATTGGTATTATCTTAGGCACTTTGGGCCGTCAAGGTAGTTCCAGAGTACATAAATTCCTTGAAAAACGTATACGTGCCAAAGGTTTTGATTCCACCACTATATTGCTATCAGAAATCTTTCCCCAAAAACTAGCATTATTTAAGGACATCGATGCATTCGTACAAATAGCCTGCCCACGGTTATCTATAGATTGGGGTTCAGCCTTTGACAAACCACTTTTAAATCCATATGAACTATCGGTGGTCTTGGGAGATGTTGAGTATACACCTCATAATGTGGCGCCTAAACAAGACTCATATCCTATGGATTTCTATGCTTCGGGCAGTTTAGGCCCATGGACTCCTAACTTTAAACCACCTGCATTGGGGGAATGTGAAAATAAACCCTCGGCCGCTTGTTGTGGTCGTTGTACTCGTGCCGAATTGGAAAAAGATGATGGTAATGGCTTAACAACAAAATTTGTTGATATAGATGATATTTTAGATTTTAAAAAAGGATAATCTATTTGTAAAATATAAATTCTTCAACTCTACTCCCTCTTATAGAACAAATTTTAATTTTATTAACCGCAAAACTTGCTTTGTGATTTTTTTCAACAAAAAAAAAAACCAAAATATTTTTTATGTATGTAAGCTTTTGTTGTAAATATTTGGCACTTAATTTTAATAATGTTTGTAGTATTAAGTTATCAAATTATGTCTTAAATTGTTTAGTTAGGATTTTGATTTTTTTTTTTTCATTTAACTATTAAGTTTTTAGTTAATTTTTGTAATACAATTTCAGGATTTTTTTTTCTTAAATATAGTTTAATAACAAAATATTACAAATAAACTATTAAAAAATTTATATAAAAATGTGTTTTTTTTTTTAATTTGAAAAAAAATTAAGATATTAAGTAAATCCCTTTAAAATAAGAATGTGTGAAATAGTCCATACTAAGGTATTGAATAAAATACTAAATACCTTAACAATACTAGCCATATCTTTTTGACTGGTTATTAGAATTCTAGCATAATATAATAAATAATAAAATGTTTTCAGCTAGAGATGATGGGGACATACCCGAATTTTTCGGCTTACTAAGAATTTCTGGGAATTGTTAGATAACATCAATTGAATATAAAGCAGCCCATATATTAGCCGTAAGCAAACGACGATTTTTGAACGGTTTTCTGAAGAAAATTAATTTGGCTATTAAACATGGTGAAAAAAGCAATCAATTTCTTAGCAACATTTATTTATATCAACTTTGTTGCAGAACTTTGATGTTGATGGGGAACTTCACCATTATTAACTGTCAAAATCAGCAGTGTTTATTTTTATTTTATTGTTTACTTTTTTTTAAAGAACTTTACAAATTAATTTTTTGCATTTTTTGTTAAAATTTGTTTTAAATTACATTAAAAACAAAGTCAGTAACAATGTTAAAAAGTAATAATTTTGATAGGTAAGTTTCAAATGATAAATTTATTTACAACCTTAAAGCAATTATTCTTGCCATAAAGTAGAACAAATGTTCCATAAAGATAAAGAACAATTTCAAGACAAAGCAACACATTCAATAAACTGTTAATATACAATGTCAAAAATTTTACACATTTTTTTTTATTTAGTGTTATGGATGATTTGCCACCATTAGGTGTATTCGAACACTTGGATTTTGAGTTGGAATCTACAACCTTACCACCGTTAGCTGCCATAGAGGAATCTCATCAGAATCTTATTGATGAACAGGAATCAATGGAGTCAAGTGGTTGTGAAACCTCCTTAGCCTCTTTACAACTTACAGCGGGTATACTGCAATTATATGCTCCTCCTATGGCTAAAGCTAAGGCCCAACTTAAGGAATTAATGTAGGTGGTATTATATAAATTTCTTTCTAGTGAAATGTTTTACATAATTGTTTAATTTATTTTTAGTCAAAAGCAAAATAAAATCTATATTGATTTATCGAGAGAAAAGTTCAAATTGGATAATAATGAAATGGATAAGCTTCAAGATATGGTATGTTAAAAAAAAACCAAGAAACACATACAAATTCTACAAAATTTTTCTATAGAAAAATTCCTTGTAATTTTAAAGACTTCTATATAAAATTTCTTTTAGAGTTCAGTTCAGTTTTTTTATAGAAAATTTCTCAGATTCTGAACATTTTTATTTCTATAGAAAATTCTTTTAAAATTTCTTAGATTCTAAGAATTTTTTTTCTATCGAAAATTCTTTAGATTCTAAGGAATATTTTCTATAGACTTCAGATGACTCTTAATGACTTTTCTACAGCAAATTTTTAAGATTCCATCAATGTTGCCAATTTTGGAATTATTTAAAAAACTGGACAGTTTACGCATATGTTGGATAGTTTTTTAATAATCACATTTTTTGTCTAATTTTACTTTTAACATAAATTTTTCTAAATTTCTTGCTAATATTTACTTTAACATTATTTAAGCAATTGATTAAACATTTTTTTTACAGCAGGGAAGTATTTGTATGGTATTTTATAAATAAAAAAAAGAATATATAATTTTTTTCTTTTGTGTAATTCCTTATGGTTTTGGATATTTTAAAACCTAAACGTGTGTAATATTTCCTAGTGAATTTAATTTTCACTTGTATTAATTGAGGCCTCATGTAAAGCAAGAAAATATTAAAGATTTCAAATTAAGTTTTTCGAATTTAATGGATTTTCTCGGAAAGTGAAAAGCAGCTTAATTTGCAATCGTCTATTTTTCCACCAAAAATTACATTTATATGGAATTTTATTGAAACTGTTTAATTTCAAAATATCTATTTTTCCTACCAAATTCTATTTCATAAACTAAGACCCGAAAGTTTGAGGATTTTAAGACTATTTAAAATTTCCCCATATAATAAAGCAACAAATTTATCTGGTAACTCTGTTATTTTCTAAATTTATATTCATTTTATAAAAAAAAAATAATGAAAAGTACAAAATAATGAAAACATACCTTACTTTATTTCCTTGTCCGTTTAGTTTTTCTTAATCCATATCAATATTGTAATATAAAAACAACTCTACTACACACACATTTTACTTGCCAAAAAATTAACACATGATTTTTATGGGTGTGTGTGTTTAACACACATATTTTTATTTATTAAATGCACATATTTTTATTTAGCCCAACAAATACAAGGGCATGTTTTTCTTTAAACAAATTTTGGCATTATATTTTTTTCTTATTGCACATTTTACACACCACACTATCTTCTTTTCCTACCAAGCAAACGAAACGAATTATCGAACAAAAGAAAAACACCGACCGGCTCGCAGACGCAACATTATGTGGAATTTAAAACTCTTTTTTTCTTAACATTAAAGCAAATAATTTGGAGATTTTTTTTAAGAAATCTATTAAGATACACTTGGACTACATTTTACAGCAAAAATATTGCAAATTTTTGTATTATTTTATAGGAAAATTTAATTAAATTGACTAGCACTTATACCGAGCATCCGTGACCTTTAAGAAATACGCGCAAACTAAAAGAATGCAATGAAGAGATTTGACAAGTAATAAATGAGTATGAGATGTTGTTGTTATTAAAGCTTTACCAAGTTGGTGTTGCTCTTAATATGTATGAAGATAATTATTGCAGAGACATGCATTTCCTTATAGAAGGAACGAAATAGCATGCTAAAGTTTAGAAAACTTTATTTCCTTGTCCCTTTAGTTTTTCTTCATACATATGAATATTGTAATATAAAAACAACTCTACACACATTTTACTTGCCAAAAAAATAACACTTCTGATTTTTATATGTATGTGTTTAACACACATATTTTTATTTAGCCCAATAAATACATAAGCTTTTTTTTCTTTATACAAATTTTTGCATTAGATTTTTTCTTATTGCACACCATCTTCATTTCCTAACATAAGAAGCAAACGAAACGAATTATCGAACAAAAGAAAAACACAGACCGGCTCGCAGACGCAACATTATGTGAAATTTAAAACTCTTTTTTTCTTAACATTAAAGCAAATAATTTGGAGATTTTTTTTGAGAAATCTATTAAAATACACTTGGACTACATTTTTAAGCAAAAATATTGCAAATTTTTCTATTATTTTAAAGGGAAATTTAATTAAATTGACTAGCACTTATACCGAACATCCGAAACCTATAAGAAATGCGCGCAAACTGAAAAAATGCAATGAAGAGATTTGACAAGTAATAAATGAGTATGAGATGTTGTTGTTATTAAAGCTTTACCAAGTTGGTGTTGCTCTTAATATGTATGAAGATAATTATTGCAGAGACATGCATTTCCTTATAGAAGGAACGAAATAGCATGCTAAAGTTTAGAAAACTTTATTTCCTTGTCCCTTTAGTTTTTCTTCATACATATGAATATTGTAATATAAAAACAACTCTACACACATTTTACTTGCCAAAAAAATAACACTTCTGATTTTTATATGTATGAATGTGTTTAACACACATATTTTTATTTAGCCCAATAAATACATAAGCTTTTTTTCTTTATACAAATTTTTGCATTAGATTTTTTCTTATTGCACACCATCTTCATTTCCTAACATAAGAAGCAAACAAAACGAATTATCGAACAAAAGAAAAACACCGACCGACTCGCAGACGCAACATTATGTGGAATTTAAAACTCTTTTTTTCTTAACATTAAAGCAAATAATTTGGAGATTTTTTTTGAGAAATCTATTAAGATACACTTGGACTACATTTTTAAGCAAAAATATTGCAAATTTTTGTATTATTTTATAGGGAAATTTAATTAAATTGACTAGCACTTATACCGAACATCCGAGACCTTTAAGAAATACGCGCAAACTGAAAAAATGCAATGAAGAGATTTGACAAGTAATAAATGAGTATGAGATGTTGTTGTTATTAAAGCTTTACCAAGTTGTTGTTGCTGTAAGCATGTATAAAGATCATTGTTGCAGAGTTATTTATTTCCTTATAGGAGGAACAATATTGCGGCTTTTTGTCACCAGGTGGTGTATCAGGAAAGGTGTTTTGTTTATTTTATAGAACAATTTTGCTAAGCAGCATATGTGACTCTTGAAGTAATTTATTGAAAAACAAGAATAGTTATACATTTGTTGGATAATTTTTTTTTTTTAATAAAGACATTTTTGTTTAGTTTGTGTGTGTGTATGTCATAACTATTGGCAGGTTAAAAATGCAGCGAATAATTGAAATTTAGTTTTGTTTTGATAAAATATTTTTGATCTCCAAATGATTGGTTTTTAACTTGCGCAAAATATTTTTCGCTTAAGTGAACTTAATAAAAAAAAAATGGTTTAATTATTTTTGGAAAAATATTGATCTAAAGCTTATTTTACTGATTGGAAACCTTTTTGTTTCCTTAAAATAATTTTTCTCGAATTCTGAGCTTGTTTTCCATAGAAAAATATAAAATGTGTCCTATCAAAAAGCCCTAGGGCAATTTTTGTATTCAGCCCTAAGTATATAGGAATTTTTTATACAAATTTTACAAAAGTAAGAAATTTTCAAAAAAAAAAAAAAAATCTTATGGCTCATTAAAAATACAAAAATATAAGATCAACATTAAATTCTCTATTAAAAATCCCAGTTTGGGCCTATAAACATTGGAGGGATTCACTTGTTAGTGGAAACCAAAGTGCTATTCGCTTTTGAAGTGTACTTTTTTCCATAACAACAAATCCATACAAAAACTTGATAAGATTAATAAACTACTCACAATAAAATAATATTTTATCATTATAATGAAATTACACCGACATTATATACAGCAATTAGATTAGAAATTATGGTTATTAAATGGTCTAAACTATAAAATTTATAAATAAATCTTATCATTATTTGAAAAAAAAAATAAAAATGTGTAGATATTGTTAATTTTCAAAATGTTTAATCATTACTTTTTCTTCTACAGATGAACAATGTTAAATTGTATAGAGAAAAATTGTTGAAAGTTAAAAAACAAATGCAAAATATATATCAACGTACAAAAGTATTAAAGGTATGTAGATTTAAATAAAATTTTTTTTTGTGGAACTTACTTTTAAAATATCATATAAATATTACAAAATTAAAAAAAAAAAAAAATACATGCTTAACATTTTAAAATTTAATAAATTTTCAATTTTATTTTGAGAATTATTAAAATAAAAATTATAAATTTAATTTTTTGTTTTCTTTTTAATACTAGAAAAGAGCTATAAATATACAAACGTGCAAAGAAAAAGATTTACAGCGTAAATTGCATAAACAGCAACAGGAAGAATCATTAATAGGTAAACAATAATTATATATATAAAAAAGAGAAGACTTTTAAGGTATTTTTTTTTATATAAAAATTTGTAAGTGTATATTTAAAAAATAATATTATAAACAAAATATATATATAAATAACTTTGTCTAAAAAAACGTTGGTCTTGTGAATATTCAAAAAAATGGAAATCCTAAAAATTATGGTTAATTACAATAAAGAAAATTAAAATAAAAAATACTTTTTTTTAAATGACAAGTTTGACATGCAGCTTACTTTTTTTTTAAAGCTATTAACAGAAATTCGTTCTAGTTTAATTAAACATGCTTAGGGTGTGGTTTTGTTTGTTCATTTTTTTTTTAAATAACTATAAAATAATCAATACTTGTTTTGAATAAATATTAACATGCTTTCTTTTGATTTTCTTTTTTTTTTCAAATAATTACTAAATAAAATTACAATCAACTTTTTGTTTTCAATAAATAATAATTAGAAATAAAAAAAAAAAAACATTTTCAAAATTCTACATATAAAATAGAATATCTACATTAAGGTCTTTTTTTAAATCTTTTGTTTAAACAAATATATAGCTGAGTTAATAAAAGATTATGAATATAGTAATTAAAATAAAAAGGTGGTTTAATAAAATTTTTCAATAAGATTTAAAAAGTTTTCCACAAATTTTAAGAAGAAGTTAAGATTTTTCTTATTAAATCTTTAAAACCAAAAAATTTTTAAAACCTATTGAAAAATTTTAAGATACTTATTATAAAACAATAATAATTATTATTAACACAACACACATAGAGAAAATTACAACAGCCCATCTACGTTATAATATATTCTTGATCATTAAGCATATGCATGGCATCAGTAGGCGCTAAATATTTAACTGTACCTAAAATAAGTTATAAAGAAAAAAAGAATATATATAAGTGGTTAGTTACAATTTTTAAGAAACTAAATCTTATTGATGTTAAATAATGATTTGTGTTAAGATAAGTTACCACTTGTTATATTTTTGTACTGTGTTGTAATACTGTATTGAAAATATTGTATAAAATCAAGTTGTGTTTTTATATTTTGTTTTCAATACTGACTTTTGTATTTTATATTTTTATTCGAAAATAAACTTTTAACTATAATAGGTTATGTGCCCAGGAAGCTCTTGAAAAATAAGAGAAAATTTTTTTTTCAAGCAATCATTTCAAGGTTATCAAGATAAAATGGACTTTACAAAGAACATCAAGGTTCTTCAAGGTGAGGTAGACTGGCCTATTTGGAAGCGCAAGATAAGAGATCTGTTGGATTACCATGAAGGTGCATTGGATGCAATTGACAGGAAATTGCATAAGCCATTACCTCTTGATCCATCTGCTTCAACAGAACAAAAAAGGTTATATAAGGAAGAAAGCGGTTTGTATAGAAAGGCAAACAGTTATGCGAAATCTGTGTTGTGTAGTTCCATAAGTGATGAAATTTATCAAAAAGTTATGGACAAAGAAACTGCTGCAGATACGTGGGATGCCCTCAAGAATCTTTTTGAAGCTACAGCAAAAGATCAGCTTTATAAAATTTGTGCAGAATTTTTCTCATTCAGTTGGAATGATGATCAAGATATTACCATGCACATTGCAAAATTAAAAAGTTTGTGGCTAGAATTTAATAATGGTCTGAAGGCAAGGAAATTAGGTGAATTGCCAGATTTATTGTTAGTGGGTAAGATTCTTCACATTTTGCCATCAAGTTTCGACAATTTTAAATCAAGCTGGATGATGTTAAGTAAAAATGAAGAAAAGACATTCGAAGAATTATCGATTCAGCTATCGATGTATCAACGTAATTTTGGAAAAGCAAATAGTCATGATGATCAAGAAGCGCTTTTGGTAAGTGGAAAAGCTAAGAAATATCAAAATTCAAATTTTTCCAAAAGGAAAACTGATGTCTGCAACTACTGCAAGAAGAAAGGACATTGGGTAAGGGATTGCCGTAAATGGGTAGCCGATGGTAAGCCTAGTAAAGAAGTAAATGAGGCCAAAGCTGAGTCTGTTAAGTGTTTGCAATTATTTTGTGAGGAAGCTAACGCGGTTCAAGACGCCGATGCCGCAGGATGGTGGATTGATAATGGAGCAACACGTCATGTGACTAATAATAAAAATTTATTCAAGGATTTCAAGCCTTTTTCAAATACTAATTTTATAAAAGCTGCTGGTAAGGAAGTTTTACAAGCTATTGGGAAAGGAACAATAGATATAGAATCCAAATGCTACAATAAAATCCAAGTGTTAAGTTTAACAGATGTCTGGTATGTACCTAATATATCAAGGAATTTATTCTCAGTACTTGCTGCCCAAGATAAGCAATGTAATAGCAAGTTTATATCAACAACTACCAATTGTAAATTAATTGTTGATGGTAAAGTACTTGTATGTGGATCAAGGTCAGTATGTGGAACTTTATATAAAGCAAATATTAGCCCTATAGTACGAGATAATAAGGAACAGGTAAATGAAGTTCAAGATTCTGATTTACTGCAACTGTATCATGAAAGATGGGGTCACCAAGACAAACGACACATTAAGAAGATGCTTAAAATAGGAATGGGTATTACTACAAGAGATGATAAAACTATTTGCGAGCCGTGTATCTATGGAAAGGCTCATCGATTGCCGTTTGGTCATAGAGTAAAAGCTACAAGTCCAGGTGAACTCATGACTACAGATGTGTGTGGTCCATTTAGTGAATCGTTTGGTAAGATGAAGTACCTATTAGTATTCAAAGATGCATATACTAAGTACCGTTTTGGATTTGTTATAAAACAAAAATGTGATGTCAAAGGATGCTTAGAAGAAGTATTGATGACAGCGAAAACACATGGTTATCCCATTAGAGAATTGTTAAGCGATAACGGTGGTGAGTTTGACAACCATGATGTAAAGAAGATTCTAAAGAAGTATGGTGTTATACAAAGATTAACAGCACCATACACCCCACAACAGAATGGTGCTAGTGAAAGAGAAAATCGCACAGTTGTTGAGATGGCTCGTACATTCAAGTACTCCAATGATGAAGCAAAGTTTCCAGATGCAATATGGGCTGAATTAGTTATAACAGCTACATACGTACTAAACAGAACTGGAAAGTCATCAGTTGAAGGTAAAACTCCCTATGAAATGTGGATTGGAAAGAAGCCAAGAATACATCATTTAAGAATAATTGCCAGTGAATGCTATGTCCATATACCAAACCAAAAGAGAAAGAAGATGGATGCCAAAGCTACAAAAGGTTATCTCATTGGGTATGATAATGATGAACGTTATCGAGTTTATATTAAGGAAAAACGTAACGTTATACTATCACGTGATGTTAAATTTGTTGAGAAAACAAAATCGTGTGTGGCTAATGGTACTAGTGATGAATATGGTAAAGACAATAACTTGAGTGATAAAGACAACGAATTTAAAAATGAAGTTAAGATTAACTTTGAAGATTTTAAGCAACGTATTACAGAAGATGACTGTATTATACATGAAGAACAACAGTCTGCATATACAAAACAACAATTAAGTAATCAAGATGCCGTAAATGATAATCCAAGTACAGAAGAAGAAAATCAAGATGCCGTAGAAGATGACCTGAACGAAGAATATATTCAAAATGAATCTTCAAATGCTAGTGATTTTCATGGATTTGAATCAAATAAACGTGCTAGAGAAACGTCTTCTGATGAAGATAATAATGATGACTGTGATATGCCATTTGTAAAACGATTAAGAGATCGTACCTTGTTATCAAATTCTAAGTATGATGACTTTGTAATGGAAGTACAAAATTTCCTAAATAAAATTGAAACTCCTATGACGTACATGGAAGCAATAAAAAGTAAAGAGTGTAATCAGTGGAAGGTGGCCATGAGTTCCGAAATAAATTCATTAAAGGAAAATAGAACATGGGAGATGGCAGAACTTCCTAAAGGTGCCAAAGCTCTACCATCAAAGTGGGTATTTCGTGTAAAGATGAATCCTGATGGAACCGTTGATAAGTTTAAATCCAGATTAGTCGTAAAAGGATTTAAGCAACGAGAAGGTATTGACTATAAAGAAACATTTAGTCCAGTTGCAAAATTGGGAACAATTCGCGCAGTATTGAGTATAGCAGCTAGCAATAAGATGCACTTATCTCAATTTGACGTTTCAACAGCTTTCTTATATGGAGAATTAGAAGAAGATATATTCATGAAACAACCAGAAGGCTATAGTGATGGTACAAAACGAGTTTGCAAATTGAAAAGAAGTTTGTATGGCTTAAAGCAAGCGCCTCGTTGTTGGAACAAACGTTTAGTCAATTACTTATTAAAAATTGGGTTTAAAATCAGTGAAGCCGATCCGTGTCTTTTTATAAGAATAAAAGATGAAAAGAAATTGATTTTGGTTCTATATGTAGATGATGGGCTTGTTGCAGGAACAGATGTCAATGATCTAAAGGTGTTATTAAATGAATTAAGATCTGAATTTAAAATAGTTGCAAAAGATGCAAATTATTTTTTGGGGTTGGAGATAAAGAAAGAAGAAGATGCAATAAAAATTTCTCAAGGTGCGTATGTTAGAAAGATTTTGGAGAGGTTCAACTTTCAAGATTGCAAACATGTGTCTACTCCAATGACCAAGGTGGTGGAAAGCTCCGAAACAGGGAAAGTAGAGGATGTTTCCAAATTTCCCTATCGACAAGCAGTGGGGGCAATAATGTACTTAATGCTCGGTACTAGACCAGACCTTGCATTCAGTATTGGTTACTTGTCTAGAACTTTAGAAAATCCTACCAAAGAAGATATTGTCAGAGTTAAGAGAGTTTTTCGATACATAGCTGGTACGAAAAACTACGGTATAACATACAAAGTTGACAATAATATGAAGTTAGAATGCTACAGTGATGCGGATTTCGGAGGTTGTACAAAAACTGGTAGATCAACATCTGGAATCGTTATAAAATATGGTGGTGCTGTTATTTCATGGTCGAGTCAAAGGCAGCCTATAGTAGCAACATCCACAACAGAAGCAGAAATAGTTGCTGCTACCGAAGCTACCAAAGAAATTATATGGCTAAAAAGACTCTATTCTGAATTAATTGGTTTGCAAGATATGCCAATATTACAAGTGGACAATAATGCAGCGATAAGGTTGGCTCAGAATCCAGTTTCATAAAAGAACGAAGCATATTGCTTTAAAACACTTTTTTGTTCGAGAGAAGGTCTCTGAAGGGGAACTGGATATTCAACGTATATCAACTCAAGATCAATTAGCTGATATAATGACGAAGCCGTTACAACAGATAAGATTAAAATATCTTCTTAATCAAATGGGTCTTTCAAGTGTTAACTAAGTTTCTTAACAAGGGAAAGTATTGATGTTAAATAATGATTTGTGTTAAGATAAGTTACCACTTGTTATATTTTTGTACTGTGTTGTAATACTGTATTGAAAATATTGTATAAAATCAAGTTGTGTTTTTATATTTTGTTTTCAATACTGACTTTTGTATTTTATATTTTTATTCGAAAATAAACTTTTAACTATAATAAATCTCAATTTCATACTACTTCTGATTAAGAAAAAAAATTTAAGAAATTAGTTTTTTATTATAAATATTATATAGCTGCAGAAAAAGTATGAAATTGGGCTCAAGCGCTCTTAATATTTAAACATTTATGCTATAATTAGTCAATTTTTAAAATGTTTTAAATTTTAGCGAAACATAAAGAAAGGATCCCAATCAATAATACTGACAATGGTTTTCTAATTCATACCATAGCAAATAAAATATTCAAACATAATTATTGATTTTCAAAAATATCAGTAATATTGACCACCTTTGGCTACTTTAAAGCCAGGCTATCAATTTTTTTATTTGGTTAATTGATTTACAAAAATATTGTCAATACTGTTAATCATCTGTGGGCCACATGAAAAATTTATTTTTATTCCAGAAAAGTGCAAAGATATTTTATAAATATAGTTTTATTTTTATTTTATTTAGTAAATATTTAATTTTTATAAACATATTTTGGTATAAATTATATTTTTTTATAAATTTTATTTGGAAGACTGGTTTAAACTGGTTTAGACAGGTTTTTTTAATATTAAAATATACTATTAGGTGTGTTTTATATCCACTGTTACTTTAAATCCAAGTCGACTTTATTTTTTAAAACTTTGTTTTATAGTCAAGGTCAATATTTTTTATCATAAAAGTTAATAAAATTGTTTTTTAAAATCAAAAAAAAAACTTTTATTTAAAAATAAAATTAAAACCCTTTATCGAATTTAGAAAACTAAATAAAGCGTAAAACTTCAAAAAAAAAATTCAGTTAACCTCAAATAATGGTATATTAAAAAAAAAACGAAAGAATTGCTAAATATTAATTTCTTTTCAAGTGAAATGAAAGAATATGTTAAAAAAAAAGGGTAGTGAATGTTAACAACTGAAGTAAAAAATTTACAAATTTTAAGTCAAGAGTGAAAACTTGCATAAAAACCAGGCAGTTGTAGGCAAGCATGGCAACCAAAACAAATCTCTATTAAAAGTTTCGTACCGGTATATATTTTTTTTTCTTCAGTTGTTATACCTGTATTTTTTCCGTAACAAAAATTATAATTTATGTATCTAAGTATATTATAATTTCTATTTACATTCAGCAACATTGTTGTATATTTTTTTTTAGATCTCTAAAAACTGAAAGTGTAATATGATTGTTGTAAATGTTTGTGTTATCTATTTAAAAATAAATGTGTTTTATAAATTTATTACAGTATAAAAACGTCTGAATAATAATAATAGTTTATCAAAGTCTTAAAATTACACAAAAAAATGGGCAAGAATAAACAAAAAAAAAAAACTGCTAAACAAACAAAAATGTAAATTAAATGGCTCTTTAAAAAAAAAAACTAAGCTGGCAAAATGTATAAAATAGTTCAAATTACGAATTTAAATCTACATTTGTAAATTTTGTCTTATCATCAGTATTTACAGCTAAAGCTACAACTGAATTTGAATCAGTAATATAATGATTATCATTTATAGGTGTAACTGTTAGTGAATCAATTACATTGTCTGGATTAGTTTCAGGAATTTGCTTACCATTATCACTATCTAAACTAGAATGATGACGTTGCAAATACATTTGCAAACAAACATGAACAACAAAAGCTATAAAAGCTGAAACACCAAAAATTTCAAATGTATGACCAGGGCCAACAGAGGCAAATAATATGCCACCAATAAAACTGCCCGTAGAAACACCAACACCTTCAAATATAGCACCAACCAAACCCTATCAAATAAAAAAAAAAAAAATTTCAAGATTAACAAATTAAAACACAAGATAACACACATGTTTTGTAATAAACATTACCTGCATTGTTGTTTCTGTACCCGGAGGCGCCACTATGCTAGCATATGATGCCATTGTGGCATAGAACAAACCAAATGTTACCCCGTTTAATAATTCTATTGGTAAAACATACCAAGGATCTTGTAACATTGAATATAAAATAAAACGTACACCAAATCCAAATAGCACCAGACTCATAGCATTAACATGTCCAATTTTTTTCAATATCCAACCGGAAAAAAAGAAAAATGGTAATTCACCGCAAAAACATTGTATAGCCATTACAGCGCCTTGCAATGTTTTCATAGAAGTTTCTTCACAGCCAGCTAATTCTTCTAAATGCCAAAAAAGGAAATTCCATATAAGAGCAGTACCAAGACCTATAAAAACGCACCATATAAAAAATACAACACAGCGTACCGAAAGGAACATTTGTCCAACATCTTTAAGAATGTTAGGTGATAAATGAGTTTGTGTATGCTGAAAATAGTTTAAGGAAATTTTAATACAATTTAAATTTATTTTTTAAATAAAATATACTTTTTTTAAATATGGTAGTTTTTAGAATAAACAGTACTTTTTAAATACAAGGTACTTTTTTTAAAAGAGGCACACTTTTTTAAAAAATTTACTTTTTTAATAAAAGGTATTTTTTTAATGAAAGGTACTTTTTGAATAAATGGTACTTTTTAAATAAAAAGTACTTTTTGAATAAATGGTACTTTTTAAATAAAAAGTACTTTTTGAATAAAGGATACTTTTTGAATAAAAGGTAATTGTAGAACAAAAGATAATTTTTTAATAAGGGGTACTTTTTGAATGAAAGGTATTTTTTATAAAAGTAACTTTTTTAATAATAAGTACTTTTTTAAAAAAAGGTACTTTTTTAATAAAAGTTACTTTTTTAATAAAAGGTACTTTTTCAATAAAAGGTACTTTTTCAATAAAATGTACTTCTTCAATAAAAGATACTTTTTCAATAAAAGGTACTTTGTTAATAAAAGGTTCTTTTTTAATAAAAGGTACTTTTTTAATAAAAGGTACTTTTTTGATAAAAGCTACTTTTTTAATAAAAGGCATTTTTTATAAAAGGTACTTTTTTAATAAAAGGTACTTTTTTAATAAAAGGTACTTTTTTAATAAAAGGCACTTTTTTAATACAAGGTACTTTTTAACAAAAGGTAGTTTTTTAATAAAAGTTACTTTTTTAATAAAAAGTACTTTCTTAATAAAAGGTACTTTTTTAATAAAAGGTACTTTTTAAATGAAATGTACTTTTTTTACCAATAAAAGGTACTTTTTTAATATAAGGTACTTTTTTAATAAAAGGTACTTTTTTAATAAAAGGTACTTTTTTAATAAAAGGTACTTTTTTTAATAAAAGGTACTTTTTTAATAAAAGGCACTTTTTGAATAAAAGGCACTTTTTGAATAAAAGGTACTTTTTAAATAAAAGGTACTTTTTTAATA
This sequence comes from Eustalomyia histrio, assembly GCA_949748255.1. NCBI lineage: Eukaryota > Metazoa > Arthropoda > Insecta > Diptera > Anthomyiidae > Eustalomyia > Eustalomyia histrio. The sequence goes on from OX456524.1 coordinate 151,460,267, forward strand.
AAAGGTACTTTTTTAATAAAAGGTACTTTTTTAATAAGTACTTTTACTTTTTTAATAAAAGGTACTTTTTTAATAAAAGGCACCTTTTTAATAAAAGATACTTTTTGCATAAAAGGTACTTTTTTAATAAAAGATACTTTTTGCATAAAAGGTACTTTTTTAATAAAATGCATTTTTTAAATAATAGGTACTTTTTCATAAAAAAAAACTTTTTTCTTAAAAGCTTAATTTTTCTTAACAGATAATTTTTTCTTAACAGGTACTTTTCTCTTAAAAGGTACTTTTTCATAACAGATACTTTTTTCTTAACAGGTTCCTTTTGCTCAAAAAGCCATTTTTTTTTTCCTTAAAAGCTACCTTAAAATATTATAATGTTATTCCAACTTACCCTCAATTTCAATGAAGCCAACACATCTAAACCTATAATAACAGCCGTCATCCAAAATACTATTGTGTAATCCTTTTCAATACCACTAGACATTTTATCCACCAATGCACCCGATATAATAGCAAATATACCCCAACCAATGGATCCATATAATCGCTGTTTACCATACAAATGAGCACGTTCACCCAATATACCAAAACAAATGGCATCACCGATACTAACAACAGCGGCCATACCAATCCATGATATAATTAACATGACAAAGAACCACCAAAACTGATAAAATCCCATAGCAGCATGATTATTTATTACCGGACTCAAACCCATATTACTATCCAAGTAATCATCATTGCAATTTAGCGTACAAGAAGCATTAAAGTATTGCTTCTCCCTGGGACAATACATATTAACATCTTGACCATTTATCTGACCCTTGGTGTGTGGTATTATAAAAAACATGCAATTATTTTCCACCGTTATGTCACTCATATCAACTGAGGTTCGAATATCCATAGTACTGGTGGTATTTGAGGGACAATTTGTAGAATTTAACCAATCTTTACATATGATATCCCACATAAATGGTAATGTTTGACAATGTAGCTTACAGGATATAGTTTGATTGGCATAGTGTTCTTGTAAATCATTATCCATACATCTATCGAATTCCGAACAATAACGTAAATCTGTTACGGCAGCATGACAATGAAATTCAACAGCTGGTGCATTTTTAAGTATGGCTGGTGTAAACATTATGAGGGAAAAAGCCACAGCCGTAATAATTTCTGATGTAATGAATAACATACGATGACGTTGATAACTGGAAAAATAAAATACAAAATAAATTTGGGATTAAAACACTAATATCAGATTCATATACATTTACAATGAGGAATTTTTAAAAGTTAAAGAAAGTTTGCCTTTTTGGTCGTATCTAACTTATCTAAAAGTAACACCATTCGAAATTATTTGAAAGCAACTTTGACTATTTTACTTAATTTCAGTAGTTTACGTATAAAATAGTTTTAAACATTTTTAACAAAAATTTAGTTTTTATTCTAATGAAGAAATTTATATCAATTTAAGCTTTTTTAACTCTTTGGGCCTTAGTTTGCGAATTAAATTAATTATAAAATGTGTTATATAATATTTTCTTTTAACTCTACGGTCTCAGCTTGGGGATAACTATAGACATAACTATTTTTTTTTTAATCTATTATGACTTTTCTCAATAAAATAAAATCTATAAAATAATAATGTCGCTGAGATTTTTATAAGACTAGTGTGAATCACACTAGTCTGATATATCTTCTTTAGCTAAAATTTAAATTCTCATTTACTTACCGATCAGCTATAAATCCGACTAATGGTTTTGCTAACATGCCTATTATAGGCAAGATTGTATACATTGTACCCACAACCACACTGGAATAGCCCAGCTGTTTAGCCAATGTTGGCATAAATGGTACAACAGGTGCAGTTCCTAAAATAAATTTGAACGTTTAATAAACATTATGATAATTTAGAACTTTAAAATGCTGTAAATCAAATGTAATAATGTAACATACATTTACATATATATACAGGTTGGTTAAAAAGTTCCTGCGCTCACCAAGAGATGGCACTGCTAGCTCAAAACTTTTTTTTTCTCAAGTTGGTATAACTGTCCTGAGAACACATGCAAAGTTGCAAGTCATTCTGTCAATTCTTTCTTTGTTTACAAGCCATTTCAAGTTGACGTGTCATTGATTTTTTTTAATATGGAAAAAATTGAATATCGTGCAGTCATTAGATTCTTTGTTTTGAAGGGTTTAAATGCAAAGGAAATTTATGAACAATTGTTAGAAGTGTATAAGGAGTCCTCACCTTCGAAACGCACCGTTGAATTTTGGGCTGGTGAATTTGAAATTGGTCGTACCAGCCTTAAAGACGATCCACGCGAAGGACGACTACAAACTGCAACCACAGCAGAAATCATTGAGCAGGTACATAATATGGTTAGTGAAGATCCAAGTTTGACTAAGCGTGAAATTGCTAATGCCATAGGCATCTCAGACGAACGAGTACTCTATATTTTACATGAAGAATTACGTATCAAAAACTTGTTTGGAAAGTTAGTGCCGCACCAATTAACAATTCAACAAAAACTGGATCGAAAACAAATTTCTCAGCGTAATTTGGAGCGTTTTAAGCCGAATAAAACCGACTTCTTGCGTCGTTTTATAACTATGGATGAGACTTGGATCTACCACCATGATCCTAAAATAAACAAGAACGTTTACAGTGGACTGAAGCTGGTTGTTCAGCTCCAAAGCAGGTGAAGTCACAACGATCAGCAAAAAAGGTTATGGCGTTAGTTTTTTAGGATGCAAAAGGAATTTTGTTGATTGATTATCTTCAGAAAGGTAAAACAATCAACTCTAAATATATTGCAGCCTTTTGGATCATCTGGATGAAAAAATTCGTGAGAAAAGACCTGGTTTAAAGAAGAAAAAAATCATTTTTCATCAAGACAATGAACCTGATCACAAAAGTGTTTTGACGATGGCTAAATTCAAAGAATTAAAGTACGAATTGCTTAAACATCCACCGTATTCACCAGATTTGGCTCCCAGTGACTACTATCTCTTCAGAAATCTCAAACAATTCCTTCGTGGAAAGCATTTTTCGTCGAATGAAGAGGCCATAGCAGCCGTAGACGGTTATTTTGCAGAGCTTCCGGAAAACCATTATAAGGATGGGATAAAATTATTGGAAGATCGATGGAACAAGTGTGTTGAGCTTCTAGGAGATTATATTAAATAAAAAAATATATTTCGTAACAAAAACAGTATTCTTTCATTTCGAAGGCAGGAACTTTTCAACCTGTATATTTTAATTTATAAAAGATGAATAAATACAGTACAAAATAATAAGATTGATATAAAAATGGATAAAAGGTTTGTTATCTTGAAAAATTAAAGCAAAAATATAATCATAAATATAAAAAAAATTAAAGAAAACAATGCTTTATTGTGGAAAAATAATACTAAGGGAGTGTTCGTTAAAAAAAGTTGTCCGTTTAAGTGAGCCATTTATTTTTTAAAATGTCCAAACTGTCAAAATTACCACCTGTAGAATATTTTGGATATGTGGATATAAAAATAAATAGAACTAAATTTTCTATCCAAAGTAAAATTACACAAGAACTACACTAAAATGTCTATTGAAAAATTATCCTAATAGCCCAAAGACCAAGTAATGGCTGGCGGCTCATTTTACCCAATATTCCCTTATTAAAAAAAATATGAATTTAAATAAAAACAATTTTATAAGCAACCGAAACAGAGATAACAAGATAAGTATGAAGAAAAAGCATATTTAATTAAGTTAATATTAAATAACATTATTCATTTAACCCATTAAAGACACATCATAGATCCGTTGGATATTTTTAAACGAAACTTTAAATGCTTCACTTGAGATTTTTGTGATATTTAAAGAATCTATCTTTTTGAATTTCAATATTCACAAAGTAATATTAAAATAGTTCTTTTAAAGGTTCTTTTATTAATTTAGTTAGCTGATTTAAAAATTCCGCTGTAAAATTTTTAAATAAGATAAAACTTTACACCCACATTTTCTTAGTATTCACTTTATTTAGTATTTATTCTCTTATCAGTTTACGTTTCAAATTAATTATTACTATTTCTAACAAACACATATTCAGTAGAGTCTAATTAATATTAACTAACAAGGAAACTATACCGATAGGTTTCCACTGATCTTAATGAAATTCGGATATGAAAAAAAAATCATATGAAATACGTGTTTTTTTTTATTTGAGTAGTCCAATTTCAAGTTTAAGGTCTAAGAAATGGGAATTTTCATTTATATCTACAATTTAAAAAAACTTTAGGCAGTTTAAATGGTTTTTTGAAGACAATGGCATATTTGCATTGGATATCATTGTTGATTTGTGTTTTTGTGAAAAATAACTCAACTCAACATTTGGCAAGTTTAGACATGGTTCCATACAAAAATCGATTAATTTAGATCTCACTTCTGGACAACCAAATGTGAGCAAAAAAATTATCCAGCCTTTTATTATTTTCTTCTCTACCACATATCCAAATATAATCAAGATTGCAGGGAACGCATCGGGAAAGTTTCCTTGTAAGATAAGCCAGTTAGTAATGGGGATAAAAGAAGTGAGTGAAAATAGAAACCCCAAAGCATTTACTCAGAATAAAAATAAGACAAATAATTATTATTAGACTTTGAACGCTTGAATGAATAATATATTTTTTACTTACCAGCATTAAATAGAAAATAATGGGCCTTCATAGGCAGTAAATCCTTGTCAACTTTTGGTCTCATTTTGTAGTCTAAACTTTGATATAATCAAAGTGATTATTTTTTTATAAAATTAAAATAATGCAAGTAGTGGCAACAACAACAACAACACGAACGAAATGAACTTTAAATAAAGTTCAATTATTACGATATAGTTAATGTAAATATTGACATACACAGCCTAATTATACACTAGTAACAGCACTAGCAGCTACAACAATAATAATTGCAGGGTCAATTTGAAAGCACTAGCTGCGACGGACGACAACGAATGATTTTAGTTAAAATAGCATACCAGAACAAAAAGAAACACACTTTTTTCAAAAAAAGTAAATTCTGTAATTTTTAACTCAACATTGAAACTTTTTATAATTGTATGTATTTTGTACTGAAGAAATTTAATAATTTCAATGATTTTTAATTAATAAATTGCGGTTAACATGTTTTCTTCCTAGATTTAGTTATTCTTAATTTTCACAGTAAACGCTTTTGAGACACGTCCGGCTTAATTAATACTTGCGTTTTTATTAAATAAATTTTTTGTTGAATTTATCTTTTATTCTTTATTGATTTATGTATCTAAATTCATAAACGCAATTTTTTGCATTTTTATAAAAAAAAAATATATAGAATCTCTACGTTCATCAAGTTTTCTTCTCAAAAAAGAACTGACAAGAATTTCACCAAAATATGGTGACTGAGAAAACAGTGTTGCCACATTGCTGTATTCTTGATTGATTTATATATCTAAATACAAACGCATAACACGTATTTAAAAACCAATTCAATTTAGACCAATTTCAAATAAATCCAACAGTATTTAAAACTTTGAACAAAAATATTTTTTTTTAAACCCGCATCCATGGAATGGAATAATTTGCCGGACTTCAAATAAAAATCTATTAATTGTCGGTAGAAAATATGCTTCAGTTATTAGTGCGAAATCTAGCTATTTTCTTTAACACGATCTTGCTGTTTTTAAGCGTTTGTTCTTAGCTGAGTGTATGCGGCAAGCTATCAACTTTGGCTTGTATCATTTCCATTTAAATTTGACATCATGCCAGCTTATTATTGGTTTCACTTATATGCCAAAAGTCGATATCGTGAAAAACGATAAAGTAGATTTACATAAATTTTTCTTTTATTTTCACCATCGTTTTGTGTTGTGAGAGAATATATAGAGAATAATCCATAATTTATTAAGCTTTTACAAGAGAATAAAATCTTATTTGTACCGCATATCATATTTTTTTTTTAAATTTGACTAGCTCTGCTGTATGACCATACATTTATAGGCGCCTAAAAAGTAAGTCGATCTTTTTGTTTTGACTTACATACGTTGTTATGCTAATGCAACAAAGCAATTATCAAATATATTTTTAGATTTTTTTTTTGCAAATTTGATGCATATGCCACAAATGTATCAAAATAATAACAGTTTCTTATTTATTTTTGTATGCAAAATTTGATGTTTATTCAAAAGAGTGGTGTCAGTAGCAAACCAATGTTAAAATTTATTGATATAGAGCTAACTTGATGCTGCATATCATAAATATGATAGAAAATATCAGGAAACCGAATAAGAAGCAGAATAATTATATTAAATATAAATATAATTATATTAAATATAATAAAAAATTATATAATATATATATATATATAATATAAGTCAGTTTTTTCAAAAATGGTCAGTGGGTCAAAATAATAATAAGCTAAAGATAAGCCAACGTTTAGTTTTATCGCTTAACCGTTACTTAGGTCAAACTGGTATAAGATGCAATGGTGTATGCGGTAAAGTTTATCACCTTACCAAAAAATGTGCCGGTATAGATGAATACTCGGCAAAAGTGATTGATGAGGATAATTTCGTACGTTTTATTTGCGATGATTGTATGCAATATATCCAGAATGTAGACCTTGTCTTAAGAGAAATCCAAGATGGAGTCGATAAAAACAAACAAAGATTATTGGAATACAAACATGAATTTGAAAGCTCTCTTAAACAAAATGAACTTGAAATTAAAGCATTATTGGAAGCAATAGAAAAACGTTATGATGAAAGATTTAGAAAAATAGATAGTATCCAAAAACTGTGTGAACAAAATGTGAAAGAAGTAAAAAACCTTTATGGAAATGTAAACGAAGTTGAAAACAAAAACAAAGACATGTATGATACAATTGAGAAAAGTAATGTAAAAATGTGTAATGAAATAAAGAAGGTGATCAAAGATGCAAACGTCAAAACAAAAATGTCATATGCACAAACATTAGCAAGCAACATAGTGATGCCAGATGTTTCAAAAAATGTCCCCTTAATTATAAAACCTAAGGAAAAGCAAAGTGTAGAAAAAACAAAAGCCGAATTAAATAAAAAAGTGGACCCAATAAACTTTAAAATAACAAATGTTGAGAATAGAAAAAATGGTACTTTAGTTATTCAAAGCGAAAATATTGAAGAAAGAGAAAAAATCAAGAATGCAATACAAAATGAGATAAGTGAAGATTATGAAATAAAAGTTCCTAAAGATGTCGATATGCAAATTATAATAACTGACATGAATTTCAAAATGTCTGAAAAAGATTTAATAGAAAAACTGAAAAAGCAAAACGAAGTATTGAATAATAGTGATATCGAATTAATAAAAGTTTTTGAGACAAAAAGATATAATAGAACAGTATTTAATGCGAAACTTAAAATAGATAATTATTCATATCCGAAAGTTATATCTGGGCAGAAGCTAAATGTTGGATGGGATAGATGTAGAGTTTTCGATGGTACAAATATAATGCAGTGTTTTAAATGCCAAGGATACAATCACAAATCATCGGAATGTAAAAATGAAGATGTATGTTACAAATGTCATGGAAGACACAGAGGTAGAGATTGCAAAAAGGAAACAATAACAAAATGTATTAACTGTATTAAGGAAAATAAAAGACTTAATTTAGGACTTGATGAAAATCACGTCACAAACAACAGAGAATGTCCGGTGTATCAAAATAAACTTAGTATGAAGAAAAGAAGGATAGGTTTAACAACCTAACAATCAAAGCGAATTCATGGAATATATACTAACATTCAAGGACTAACTAATAACTTCAACCAATTAGAAATAATATCTGAAACCACTAATCCAGACTTCATAATTCTTTCTGAAACCCATCTAACCAAGGAAATAGATGAAAGCGAAATTGAAATAAAACAATACGACCACTATATTACATTATCGAATTCTTCAAAAACTGGTGGGGTAATTATGTATTTTAAAAAACAATGGAATATCAAAAAAATTGGAGATAAATGTCAAAACTCAAAATATTGGATTAGTGCATATATGGCAAAATGTAAAAGAACATCATTTATAATAGTAATATTATACAGATCACCGAGTAGTGGAAAGGCAGAATTTTGTGAAGCATTTGAAAACTTTATAGATGAATTATGTGAGAAAAACTGTGATATTATAATAGCTGGAGATTTCAATATAGACTGGAATAAAGATTTTTATAGCAATAAATTAGAAAGTGTACTTAATGATAACGGTCTAAAACAAATAATGAATGAATATACAAGAATAACACAAATTTCAACAACTCTAATAGACTATATTATAACAAACAATGAAAATATTATAGCAAAAAATAATACAAATAATAAAATAGCAGATCACGAATCTATTGACATTTTTATAGAATATGACGATAGTGATGAAGAAAACCAAAATAAGGAAATAGAAATCTTTAAATATAACAAAAACAGATTTAGCAATGAAATAAATGCAATACTAAATTGTGATGTAATAACAGATTTAAATGATTATGTCGAAAACTATGACAAATGTTTGGAAAATACAATTAAAAAATTTACTGTTAATAAGAAAATTAAATACAAAAGCAATAACACATGGTTTAATAACGAACTCAGAACACTAAAACGGGAAAAAGTATTTAAATATCAAAATGCAATTACTGAAAATACTATTGAGGCCTGGAATAGTTATAAATCAATAAGAAATACATATAAAGTAAAAATTGAAAATGAAAAAAATAAATATATAAATAATAAAATAAACAGCACGAACAATCAAAAAGAAATGTGGAGTAAAATAAAAGAACTAGTTCTAAAAAAACCCAGAAATACAATAAAAACTGTGATATTTAAACAAATAGAGTATAAGGACAATTTTCAAATATCTGAAAATTTTAATAATTATTTCGTGGATAGCATTAAAGAAATAAGAATTTCCATTAATGAAGTGCAATATGAAAATAAAATAACTGTGATAAATACAAAGTTGAAATTCCGTGCAATATCTTTAGAAGAGCTAAAAATTATATGTAAGAACATCAAAAAAAAACCTGACTATAATAGAATATCGAATAATATAATTTTAGATAACTGGGACACGACAGGCAATATTATGCTTAACATTATAAATAAATCTTTAGAAACAGGAATTTTCCCTAACAATTGGAAAGAATCAATGATTACACCTATCGAAAAAGTAAAAAATACTGTGAAGTGTGAAGAATACCGGCCAATTAACACCCTCAAAACATGTGAAAAAATTATTGAAAAGGTAGTGAAAACACAATTAGAAAACTACATGGAACAACACAAATTATTATCAAAATACCAGTCAGGTTTTAGAAGAAAACACTCGTGCGAAACTGCAGTAAATTATATTATAAACAAGTGGAAATACATCAAGAGAAATAATAAAATAATCGCAATTTTTCTAGATTTCAAAAGGGCATTTGAAACTATTGATCGAGATATCCTAATAAAAAAACTATATAAATACGGAATCCAAGATACTGAATTAAAATGGTTCCAATCTTACTTAAATAATCGCAGGCAAACAACAAAAGTTAACAATGTAAAATCTAATGCAATAGAGAACGATTTTGGCGTACCGCAAGGTTCAATTTTAGGAGCTCTTCTATTTATCATATACATAAACGATATGGAGAATGTTTTAGACAAATGTGAAATTGTTTTATACGCAGATGATACTCTGATTTACTCAGAGGCGTCAACGGAAGAAAGATGTTTTGAGAATCTAACAAGAGATATGGATAATATAAATAAATGGTTAAAAATGAACAAATTAAAATTAAACGAAAGTAAAACCAAAATAATGGAAATAAATATGAACACTGATATAACATTCAAAATAAATAATATAATAATAGAAAAAGTTAATAATATTAAATATCTGGGTTTTGTAATAGACAAAGACTTGAAATTCAAAGAACATATTGAATATATATGTAAAAAAATCGGGGAAAAAATCGGATTTTTTAAACGTTTAAGAAATAAAGTATCAATTATTACGGCAATAAATATATACAATACAATTATTAAACCACATTTTGAGTATGGATCAACTGTGATATATACATGCTGTTCAGATCAGCAAATAATGAGACTACAAAAACTACAAAATAAAGCTATGCGCGCAATATTAAAATGCAACCGATTTACATCAATAAAATTTATGTTGGACACTCTGAAATGGCTAAATATACACCAAAGATTAGAGCTTAATACAATAAACTTAATCCGAAAAATGAAAACAGGAGAGGCACCCGATTATCTGGTCGAACAACTACATTATGTTGGGGAGGTACAACCGTATAACCTGAGGAACGCTCTAGACTTTAGACTTCAACGAGCAGATACTAATGCAAGGCAAATGTCACTGTTTTATAAAGGATTAAATCTGTACAACAAGATGCCAAATGACGTTAAGAATGAAAGTAACACTAACAATTTTAGGAAAAAAACTGTTAATTTTATTAGAAATGTTAATATAAATCAGAGCTTGTAAATGCAATTGTGCAAAACGAATTTTTAAATTGTAATTTAAAAGTATTAAAATACTACTAATAAACTTAATATTATGTTTTTTATTATTATTTCAAATTTGTGTGGAAATAACAGAAGCCAACGTTGATAGCTTCCCGTATTAACAAAGCTAAATTAGAGGAAACTTCGTTCAAAACCCATGCCATGTCCTAGGATAAAAAACAGAGGAAAATTACTCCGAGGTGAGTTTCGAATACAACACTGTTATCTTAAAATTTGTTTTTTTTATATAATTTTTATATAAAATCTTTAACATTTAATGAGCAAAAAACAAAAAAGTTGAGTTTATGATAGAACAGTTTTTTTCTTATAAAATTATAATAAAATTTTTTTCTTACATATATAATTAACTAATATAATGGAAAAGAGAATTAAGGCCGGTATTATAGCGAACACTTTAATTGAAAATTATTACAGAGATCTTACGATTTGAAAGTGTTTTTAGCATTACATACAATTCAGGTATTCATTCTATAAGATCATCCATCTTAAAATAGTTCACTTAAAGTGTCCACTATAAAACTTTGAAATTAATCATAAATATGACTATAATGTTGCTGATATACATGTATGTAGTTTTCTTTTTCCTGTGCAGACATTTGGGCAATTAAGCCATCATTAATTTGATCAAGTGGATGAGGACGGCCACCAACTAAAACAGAAGGAACATCATCGGCATCTTCTTCAGATTCGGAATTGATAAAATTGTTATAATCGGATTTGGCTAAAAAAAGTAATAAGAAAATGAGGAAAACTGAAAGATGTAAGTATATTAAACTTACGTATTTTGGCATTTTCTATGTCATTATCATCTTCACTTGACTCGCTGGAATTGGCATTAGATTTTAAACCCTTCATATGGTTTTCCTTTTGACCTGGCTGTTTTTCATGTTGAAGCAAAACAGCCATAATATCTTCCTGTTCTTTTTTACGATTATTGTTAGATGAAGAGGAGTTGAAAGTTCCTGATAGACCAAACTGTTGAGAATTTGTAGCCGCTTCATTTAATATGGCATCTGTATTATCTGTGTTGTCTTCGGTAATAATCGTACTCTCGGTCATCCATATAGGACGTGATTTACGCTCAGCCGTAGTTTCGGGCATATCATCACCTCCGACTTTAATATCCACACGCGTTTCCTCAACAGCAAAACCTTGATTGCGTGTAGCTTCACCAGACCACATTTGTCCCTCACCTCTTTGGTTCTGGGTTTTGTTGAGTCTAAAACAAGTAAAAAAAATTTGCTTCAAATATAAGTTTTAAAAATTATTTAAATTCTATATTTACCCTCTTATCGTATCAATATCCACTGGTTCAGGCTCTAATATTTCCGGAGCCAATTTAATGCCTTCTACTTCCCTTAGCAAATCATATAGAGGTTGTAATTGTTCATTGAATCGCGCCAACATCAGACGGGAATCTTTCTTAGGCATAGCCGAACTATCCTCTTCTACCGCACTGCCGCAGTAGGTACATCTAAACTCTTGCGTTGTAAAATCAAATAACTGGTCCGCTTCCAAATCTGTAAAAGTTTTGCTACAATTGGTACACTTAAAACTAGCTCTACTTGTGGCATCTCGTTCTTCGGTTTCCATACGTTTACGCATTAAATCCAGTTTATATTTGACTACATTTACAAAAGTTTTATAGTTAATGAAATAATAATTAACTTTCTGAGCCTTTCCATCTGGTCCTGTTTCCATTTTCAGGCGTATTTGTATAAATTTATCATTACGTAGTGTGGATATTCGTGCACGCATTTGTTTCTTTTCAAAGCGCAACAATTCAGCAATGTCGTCTTCTTTCATGCAGGGATTCCGTACTAACATGTCAATAATCAGAGCATCTTCGATCGTATAAAAGCCTCGTACTACTAAACGGGCCAGTTGTTTTAAACTACTAGGCACTTCGGTTACATATTTAACTTCACTTGCTGATGAAGATGAAGCAGGAGTAGAAGACATTGCTGGTGTTTAAGGGATAAAAATAAGGGACTGGAAAAGAAAATTTTTATGTAAAAGCTAAAAAATATATTTTTGGTAGCATTAAATTGAGAAAAATTTTATGAAAGCCATATTTTTCATTTGAAATTAAAATGTTGTGTAATCTTGATTTAACGAATTTTATTATGTCAACCCTGTTCGTTAAATCGAGACGTTTACATTTATTGAAAAACAATGGCAAAAAATCCAAATAACTAAATCCTAATACTGAGAAATAGTAGATATGGATGGTTAACATGTGAAACAAACTTAATTATTTTGAAAAACAAGCAAAAAAGGTTTGCCCCATTTACATGCATTAAAATCCTGAAATTTTGATATTAGCACCACTGTGTAAAGCTTATAGACGTTTAATTTTGAATAAAACGAATAAAGTTAGTTTTAATAAACACATTATTTCAAATTTAACGTATAAGTTTATTCTTTTTGTATTTGGTAGTGCTGAACACAAAAAACTCGACGCCGATGTAAGCGGGTTTTAGAAACATTTTTTTGGTAAATTTACAGCAACATTCCTCTAAATTTCTCCATATGGCATCCCATTTCTCTATGTATCTCACCACATGTTGCCACATAAACATTTAATTGTTGACAAATTCAACATGCGCAAATGTCAAACATTTTTTGACATTTCCATTTAGTCGCTTATTTTGTTTCATTCTTACCTCGCCTAGTGTTGTTTCTGTAGCTGCTATCTTGCTGTCGTTGGTTGTGTGATTCAGTGGAAAATTCTCGTCAATTTTTTGAAACACCTTTTTCACGTTTATTAACGAAATAAACAATAAATCTTCATATAACTCAGCATAATGTTAAGTTAAAATTTGTTTGTATATAATTTTTGTATGCAATTGTTGGGTTATTTGTGTAGAATTATTAATTTTTTTCAGACGAGTAAAAAAAACACCGACCGCAATAGTATGCGAAAGGCGAGACAGGGTATTTCATATGAATCATTTATTAATTTATATCATAAACAGCTGTTTGTGAAACATGCGGTTTAGTAAGACAGGGTTGTTATAACCACTATGTTACTGTTGCCAACTTTTTTTCGAAGAAAAGTAGCTGAACTTGACGAGAAATCGCTAGATATAGTAAAAAAAAAAATGGATATTTAGAAGAATTAAAAAGACATGGCTAAATTATAGAAAAATACCAATAAATCATGGAATATATAAAATTAATCAAGTTTTTATTTTTAGTATTTTACTTGAACTTCTAAATTGTAAAAATTTAATTATTTATTTCAAAAATATTTTTTTTAAGTATAATTTGTTTCAATAACAAATATTTTAAAGTATCTAAAATGAAATAATAATTTTTTGAAATATGTAATCGTTTTCGGATATTAATTTCGTTATCGTTTGGTTTTCTGGAAAAGCTCTGTTCACTCCTTAATATAGCTATATGAATGCGGGAAGCTATAAACGCTAGCTTCCCGCATTCCCATACAAATTTGACATAAGTAACATTAAGCGTTAACACTAAACGTTAAGTCAAATTTAATGGGAATGATAAAAGCCAACTTTGAACTTTCAACTTTCAAATATAACATTTATTTAAAAAATTTTAAACTTGAGTCATCCTGCTTTGTCAAACTTCGTTTCCTCTGTCATTTGCCTTTTTTAGACTTGGGCATTCCAGTTCGATTTCTTGGGTGCTCTTTTTAGTTCAATTAAATAATGAAGTAGTTCGTTTTTTATTATTCGATTTCTGTATCGTGTGGCAGGGTAATAATTTTCTCTAGCAAACAATTTAATTTAAAAAGATACAATAGTTCTAAATCAACTTTAAATTTAGTGAAGACACCTTTAAATATCTTTATTGTGAATGTAAATAAACTATTTTATTTCTTTAATTTCCTTTTTTAATAAAAAAACATGGTCTGTAGAGGAAAATAAAACAAGGAAAATAAATTATTGAAATGATATATACATTTTTTTAAATAACTAGGTCATTCTTGTATATAAAAAGTTCTTGACAATTTCGTTCATATGACTATTCTTTTAATGCCCTCTTGTAGCGAACTATTTATATTGTTCGTAATTGTTTAAAATAAATAAAAAGGAAATAAAATTGTGTCCGACCAAAAATAACAGTAATAATTGATCTTGAAATTGTTTAGGAAAAAAAACTTGGTATTTAAATCATTAACCTGAATAGTTCAATTGAACTAGTTCGTTCAACTTTACTTTATTTCAGTTTTCTTTATTTGCCGGTACGTGAAAGTTTGCAAAAAGTGGCGTCTTCCGATATTTTATTAAAAAAAATGCAATTTTAAAGTGAATAAATTTAATAAAATTAGTGTTTGCATAAAATTTAATGATCCTACAAAGGTTTTATTTAAAAATATAATTGCAAAATGTTAAATAATTTATTAAAGCAATTGTTAGGGCATTTAAATGTTGTTGTAAAGTAAATTTGTGTGAAAAAATTTTATTATTTTTGCAAAAAATAAAAAATTTGTTCATATTATATTATAAAGAGCACTTGCGTGTTGTGTTGTTTGGCTTTTTGTACCTTTTTTTGTTTTTGTGCTAATAAAGTAATAAAAATGCGCTGCATTATCTTTTTTTCTCAACCGTGTTTTTATGGGTTGTTATAATCAGCCAAAAGCTATGCCATATAAAAGTGTATTTTTTTAAAGAGTTAAATATGTTCAATAGTAAAAGTTTATTATTAACCAGAAACCATCCCCGGATAGATAATCTACATACCTATACAAATTTTATATTAAAAGGAAATAACACGGCAGTGTTTATATATAGGGGTAAGTTAAATTAAATTTTATTTTGCACTTAAATTATGTATTTTTACCCTAAATTAGAAAATATGAAAGGAAATTATGATTTTGAAATTTTCCATAATATTTATTTGGCCGCCACTTAAATATCTTTTGTTTAGCACCTAATTTCCAATGAACAAAGCCGAAAAAGGGCAAAAATTACTCCTTTATGTACCTTTTAGGGTACTTAATAAAAGCTGGTTTACTTAAAATTTGATTCTCTAAATAAAAAACAAGGTTATCCAATATATTATATTTGAAGGTTTAATAAATGAACCCATACATGGCACTAATTAATTGAATAGATTTATTAATTGATAATTTCATTAGCATTGATTTGATATCATTTGTAATGAAATTATTTCCATTACCATTTTTGAAATAATGATAATGATTTTAATTGTTTGATTTTATTGATTAAAAGTTCAGTTTTATTTATTGGCGGTTAACCGATTCTTTCATACTCGGTTAACTTAAAAACCATTTTCTTTAAAACGCCACAAGTCTAATTTGACGCATGACGATTTTTGTCGTACGCTAATATTTTAGGTGTTTAACTTTCAGGTTTAACGTTTATTTAAAAATATTAAACATGTGTCATCCTGTTTTGTCAAATTTTGTTTCCTCTCTCATTTCCCTTTCTTTGACATTCTAGTTCATTTTGGTGGGCGCTCTTTTAATATAAAATTTTTAATAAGCTAGTTCAGCTATTTCAGTTCAAATGTCTTTAAAGACAATTTTCTCCAGCAAACAATTTAAATTAACTTTTACACACGAGAGAAAATTGCTAAAGATAAGAAAAAAATTTGTTTTTTACATCGTACAATTTTCGATCGTGAATACCCTCATTTTCTTATTTTGTTTATTTCATTTTGTACTGGGAAAGCCCAATCTGCCGAAGGAACTAAAACGAAGAAAATAAATTATTTTTATCACGTTCAAACAAGTACTCTTTAAAGTTTAATGCTTAAATTAATTAGGTTTTGCTATTAGTTTAAAAGCTCTTGGCAATTTCGTTTATATGTCATGTAGCGAACTGTATATATTGTTCGTAATTATTGCAAAATTAATTTAAACGAAATGAAATTGTACCCCACCAAAAATACAAGGAACGATTGTAAACTAGTTCTTCAAATCATTAACCTGAATAGTTTAATTGAACTAGTTCGTTCAACTTTACTTTGTTTCAGTTTTCTTTATTAGCCGGTACGTGAAAGTTTGCAAAAAGAGGCGTCTTCCGATATTTTATTAAAAAAATGCAATTTTAAAGTGAATAAATTTAATAAAATTAGTGTTTGCATAAAATTTAATGATCCTACAAAGGTTTTATTTAAAAATATCTATAAAGAAAAGTGTTTTTTAAGAAATAAAAGGGAAAATCAAATTCCCGTGGCCGACGCATGTGTCACAAGATTAGTGTGTTAACCAATTGCAAAATGTTAAATAATTTATTAAAGCAATTGTATTAGGGCATTTAAATGTTGTTTTAAAGTAAATTTGTGTGAAAAAATTTAATTACTTTTGCAAAAAATAAAAAATTTGTTCATATTATATTATAAAGAGCATTTGCGTGTTGTGTTGTTTGGCTTTTTGTTCCTTTTTTTGTTTTTGTGCTAATAAAGTAATAAAAATGCGCTGCATTATCTTTTTTTCTCAACCGTGTTTTTATGGGTTGTTATAATCAGCCAAAAGCTATGCCATATAAAAGTGTATTTTTTTTAAAGAGTTAAATATGTTCAATAGTAAAAGTTTATTATTAACCAGAAACCATCCCCAGATAGATAATCTACATACCTATACAAATTTTATATTAAAAGGAAATAACACGGCAATGTTTATATATAGGGGTAAGTTTAAAAAATTTTTATTTTTGCCATAAATTAGAAAATACGAATGGAAATTATATTTTTGAAATTTTTTATAATATTTATTTGGCCGCCACTTAAATATTTTTTGTTAGCACCTAATTTTCTATAGAAGAAAGCCGAGAAAGCGCAAAAATTACTCCTTTATGTATCTTTTAGGGTACTTAATAAAAGCTGGTTTACCTAAAATTTGGTTCTCTAAATAAATAACAAGGTTATCCAATATATTATATTTGAAGGTTTAATAAATGAATCCATACATGGCACTAATTAATTGAATAGATTAATTAATTAATTATTTCATTAGCATTGATTTGATATCATTTGTAATGAAATTATTTCCATTACCATTTTTGAAATAATGATTTTAATTGTTTGATTTTATTGATTGAAAGTTCAGTTTTATTTATTGGCGGTTATCCGATTCTTTCCCACTCGGTTAACTTAAAAACCATTTTCTTTAAAACACCACAAGTCTAATTTGACGCATGACGATTTTTGTCGTACGCTAATATTTTAGGTTTTTAACATTCAGGTTTAACGTTTATTTAAAAATAATAAACATGTGTCATCCTGTTTTGTCAAATTTGATTTCCTCATTTCCCTTTCTTTGACATTCTAGTTCATTTTGGTGGGCGCTCTTTTTATATAAAATTTTTAATGAACTAGTTCAGCTCTTTCAGTCCAAATGTCTTTAACGACAGTTTTCGGCAGCAAACAATTTATTTGAAAAGATATTTAATTGTTCTAAATTAACTTTTACACACGAGAGAAAATTGCTAGAGATAAGGCTCAAGGCTGATCGAATGCTAATAACAGCCTTAAATTTTATGCATCGTGTACAATTTTCGATCGTGAATACCCTCATTTTCTTATTTCGTTTAACTCCTTTTATTCTGGAAAAGCCCGATCTGCCGAAGGAACTAAAACGAAGAAAATAAATTATTTTAGTTTAATGCTAAAATTAATTAGGTTTTTCTGTTAGTTTAAAAACTCTTGGCAATTTCGTTTATATGACATGTAGCAAACTGTTTATATTGTTCGTAATTATTGCAAAATTAATTTAAACGAAATAAAATTGTACCCCACCAAAAATAAAAGGAACAATTGTGAACTAGTTTTTTGAATCATTAACCTGAATAGTTCAATTGAACTAGTTCGTTCAACTTTACTTTATTTCAGTTTTCTTTATTAGCCGGTACACAGGGTATACCAGTGATGTCAAAAGTGACAGCTTTCAAACGAGTGATCCAAAACCGTATGGTGAGGGTTGTTGTTGTATTTCATGTCCTAGGCGAGAAAGAGATTTAAAAACAATGTATACAAAAAAATAATGTGTAAAAGTGAACAACTACACAGCATGGTTTAAAACATATGATCGCCAAAAATATCAAAGATATACCATAGAAGTGCAACATGACTGTATTTACTAAAATTGTTGTTTCATAAACTTAGTACAAACTCACAACAAATTTTATACTTGGGTTACATATTGTAATAACAAAAACTGTTTTATGTTTTTATAGCATTTTTGCACATAATTAATGTATTTTTTTTTATTTTATCTCAGTATTCAAAAGAACAAAACATACAACAAAGTTTCACATTTATATGATCTGTGAAATGTATAAGCAAATAAACACACTCACAAAGCACATTTAATTAATCGTCAGCTTATTATTAGTTTGCCCAAAGATTTAAAAGAAAAACAATGAAAATGGTTTTCATTCTTAATTTTATATCAAAGTTGGTATTAGTTATCTCAGTTATGATGCCAGATATCAAAAAACGGGTTTCAGAATTCGAAAGACTATATTGATATTATATATAATCCAATCGCCTCTATTATTACAAAAATGGTGATTGGGCCAAACCAATAATAAGCTGACGAATTCGAAAATCAGACGCAAGGAAGAGAGACAGAATAATTGTCATACAGTTGTTTCACCTACAGTTTTTCATAGCGCAGTTGCTTTTATAGCCTATTAAAATAGTAGTTTTCACGTAGTTTTCTAAAAGGCCGTAAAAAAAAAACGCTCTTATCACCGTGTCTTCACTGTGTTACATTGTGAGCCGGTACGTGAAAGTTTGCAAAAAGTGGCGTCTTCCGATATTTTATTAAAAAAATGCAATTTTAAAGTGAATAAATTTAATAAAATTAGTGTTTGCATAAAATTAAATGATCATACAAAGGTTTTATATGAAAATATCTATAATGAAAAGTGTTTTTTAAGAAATAAAAGCGAAAATCAAATTCCCGTGGCCGACGCATGTGTCACAAGATTAGTGTGTTAATCAATTGCAAAATGTTAAATAATTTATTAAAGCAATTGTATTAGGGCATTTAAATGTTGTTGAAAAGTAGATTTGTGTAAAAAAATTTAATTATTTTTGCAAAAAAAATATTTGTTCATATATTATAAAGAGCACTTGCGTGTTGTGTTGTTAGGCTTTTTGTTCCTTTTTTTTGTTTTTGTGCTAGCGAAGTAATAAAAATACGCTGCATTATCTTCTTTGCTCAACCGTGTTTTTATGGGTTGTTATAATCAGCCAAAAGCTATGCATATAAAAGTGTATTTTTTTTGAAGTATTAAAAATGCACTGCATTATCTCTATTTTTCTCAACCGTGTTTTTGTGGGTTGTTATTATAATCAGCCAAAAACTGTGCCATATAAAAGTGTGTATTTTAAAGAGCTGAATTTGATTATTATTCATAAAAGTTCATTACTAACTAGAAGATATCCAGGGATGGATAATCTAGATTCCTATGAAAAATTTAATTGAAAGGAAATAACACTGCAGTGTTTATAAATTAGGGTAAGTGTAATAAATTTTTATTTTGCACTAAAAAGATTTATTTTCAAACTAAATTAGACAATTCTACAAAACTTAAAATCAATTTATATGACCCCCTTTAGAATTAAAAAATCTACACCTTTTCCAATTGTATTTCAAAAATAGTCAATTGTATTTCAGAAATTGTCAATTGTATATTAGAATAGTCAATTGTATTTCAAAAATAGTCAATTGTATTTCAGAAATGGTCAATGGTATTTCAGAAATAGTCAATTGTATTTCAGAAATTGTCAATTGTATTTCAGAAACAGTCTATTGTATTTCAGAAATAGTCAATTGTATTTCAGAAATGGTCAATGTTATTTCAGAAATAGTCAATTGTATTTCAGAAATTCTCAATTGTATATTAGAAATCGTCAATGGTATTTCAGAAACAGTCAATTGTATTTCAGAAATAGTCAATTGTATTTTACGCAGTTTTAAGGTGCATTTACAATACGCTTGTAATCCAGTTTAAACTTAGATTTCGATCGTAATGTAATCGCATCTTTAGGGGACCGGGAATTAAATCTTTTTAAAATGAATTGGCCATAAATGGTATTCAATTATTATCTTAATTTTTCAATTCAATTACTTTCTATAATTTTTTTCTTTTTTAAATCAATTGACTAAATAAGCAAAATTAAAATTATCGAAAGTGAACGAATTTATTTTTAAGCAAATCAAGTGATTTCACTTAATTGTATGCGTTCAACTGCAATAATGATTTAAGAGTTCATTTAATTGTTCAATAGTTTTTTTAATCTACTTGATTTTAAAATATTTTTTCTATGTGTATAAATCTATTTTTTTGTTTTATATGTTTTTCATTCAAAATTAATTAAACTGCGTTATATTACGCTTCACGTCTACTTTAACCTGAATTTCGAAGTCATGTTTTTGCATAACAGTAATGTAAACGCAACTTTAGTTGTTTGGAAGACGGATAAACAAATTCTGTTTTCCAAAGATTGATCTGGCAAGATTGTTAACATCAAAGAGAGTAGACCAACAAGAGAAACCAAAGTCATTAAAGTGGTGAGTGTAACCAAAAGTGTCATAACATTCGTTAGTTTACATATAAAATTTAACATATAAACATTAGGAATCGTATCGAGTAGTAACACATTTCCTTTTACGGTGAAAATGGTTTCTCTTGTTGGTAAACTTTTTTTTTTTTTTTTGCAAATTATGCCAATAAAAAACTATCTTTGACAGCACTTTCTTATTCGGAGTTACAATTAATCAAACATACTTATGTATCATATGTGAAATCCAACGTTTTTAGTCGATCTCATACCTTAACAATAAAGATATAGTTTTTAAGAAACTTTTTTGACATCTGTCACTTGTGTCGTGTCTATTTGGTCTGTCATTGAGCTGTCACTTTATTCACGGTTTTTCTTCTTTCATTTCATTTACTGACTTGAGTATTTGTGTGAACAAAAGGCCATTTACCAAAAATGCTTACAGATAATTCAATGGCGTGTTCTAAAACTATGACAAAAGTTTTCACATGGAAAAGGCAACTTTTCTATTTTTAGAGCATGGCGAGTCACAAGATGTTTAATTTGTAGAGTGGTATGTAAAAAAATTTATCAATCTATAAATTTGATATTATGTAATTCGCAAATTTTTAATTATGGAAGAGTTGCATGTTTTTGGTAAAAAAAAAAACTTCTCTCATAGTTAGAGATCATCCCCGCATTACGTGAATGCAACTAATAACAAGGGCAGGGTGGGGCAAAAACCATCGTCTGATTTTCTTTTGCTAAAACTTTTTTTTTAAAGTAAAAACTCATTTGATTTTTAGCTGATTATGTTTATTCGCTTTTAAAAATTTTAATTAAATTATGTTAATTGTTATAATGTCACCACTTTCCAATATGGTGATTCCTATTGTTCTGTTAAATAACAGATGTTGTATTTTCAGTGTTGTATTTTATGTTTTTTTCTGGAAGACTGTTAAGTAAGGATTTTTTTTAAATACTTACTTTCTATTGTTGGGTAAAGCAGCATTGCAATTTTATTTGCTCAAAATCCACTTTTTGAATTCAATAAAATGTTTAAACCCAAATGTTTCTTGAAATATATTTTATTTAGCTTCAAATATCAATTTCTTGTTGTGTGTTTTTAAGTTTAAAATTATGTTTATCCAATAATTTTGTTTTTGTCTCTGTACCACATTTAATTCATAATTTCACATTTACAATATTTTGTTTTTTTTTTTAATATTTTAATTTAATTATTTGTTTTGTAAATTTTGCTTAAAATAATGCAATATTAAGCACTGTTTCTATTTTTTTTGTTAAAAGTCTTTAATAACATGTAATATTTTTTTGTTTAATTTTCTGTGAAATTTAAATAGCTTAATTGTTTCGCAATTTTGTATTTTTTGGTCATTTATTATAATTAATAATAAATTGTTAGATAATTATTTTTTTTGGTTAGATTTTATTTTTAAGGTTTTAGTTAAGAAATAGATTTTTATTTTATTCTTGGTTTTGATTACTTTTGAAAAAGGGCGGGTTTTTATTTTGTGAGTAAGTGAATTTTGTTATTGTGAATAGTTTTTTTTTGGTTTGTTAAAGCTTATTTTGAAACATGTTGGCGCATGATATTTGTTTAATATTTAATTATTCTGTTTAAAATTCAAAGTAATTTTGTATCTAAGTTTTAAGCATTTTAAGTTTGGAGAGCTGATTTTAATTAAAGAGTTTCACTTGAAAACTTTTGCTTAAAACTTTATGAAATTCTTTATTTAAAATCGTTTTGTATATTTAAGATAAAAATAGAGTATTTTTGTTCAATAGTTTAAAAAAGTTGTTTGTACAAATTATAATTATTTTTTTTTTATTTTATTTTGTTTTTACAAAACAATGTCTTTTTATTTAAGAAAGTATAAAGATTTGAATTGAAAACACAATTAATTAAAAGTTAAATTTAAATATTATAATATAGATTTATAATGTATCAGTAAAAATAAACCAAAACTGTGTTTTTTTTTTAAATTAAAATAAAATTTAGAAAATTCAATTCAAATTATTCAAACAGGTTTACACGTAATATAAGGTCGTTTTAACATGCGGTCTGTCTTGTTTTAGGGCAATTTTATGTCACGTGTAGATAAAGATCTAACAATAGCGATTTTATTTCTTGGCCTAAATGAAATAAATGTTTGCCGAAAAATTGCTAAAATTAATGCTTAAGAAAATTTATCAAATTTTTTATAATTTTAGCTAATAACATGCTAAATTTTCCCAAGCTTAAAGTTTATTTAACAGATCTTTTGGCTAACATTTAACTTCACATTTAATTTATTTTAAAATCTTTTTAAAGCTTTTTCAATAAAAATTTATAATTTTTTGTAGTATTCAAAAACTTAGAAACTAAAATCACAGAAAGAAAATATATAACTGAAATTTCTATTACAGGAACTAAGTTATTTTTTTTTTACAAAATAAAAAAAAGAGTAGTAGTATTGAAAAAATCTATGTTAAATAATTTAAAATAAGAATAAATAAAAAGAAAATCTTATTTATAAAAATATTTAAAGAATAAAAAATAAAAAAAACATTTTAAAACCCTAAGTGTTGATTCAAAATCGATTTATAAAGTTATAAAGGAGGTTTGCAAAAAAAAAAAATGTCAAACAAAATTTGCTCCACAAATTAAAAAATTAAGGATTTAAACTTGATGAATTATAAGATCTATGTTTTTATTTTCTATATACTTAAAATTATTCTATGATCAAACAGCGTGGCAAATGATCTTTTAAATATTCAAATAATTCTTGTGATGCACCGGGACAATTTGTCAATTCTAATTCTTGTAAATGTCTTAATTGTATGAGGCTGGAGAGACCCGATGACGTCAACAATGGACAGCCAGCTAACGATAATACCTGTAAATTACGCATTGAGCATAGATGTTGTAGTCCAAAATCTCGAACTTGTGAACACCATCGCAAAAAGAGTGCAGTCAGTGAAAGCATTGTGGAAATATAACCTACACCAATATCGGTTATGTGAACGCATCTGAAAAGAGAATACAATTTATAATTATTTTGGCAACTGGCACTTTAACAGACATTTCATTTATTTTATGTGTTGGTTTAAATGTTCAGTAATCAGGCTTAAATCTGATCAAAAATGTTTCCTAAAGAAAACCAAAAAAAAAGATCTTTTGAGAGTTTTTTTGCTTTATTTTCTAGCAGTTTTTTCTCCATAAAAAATGTGCCTTTTTAGATAAATTGTCAGATTCTCTGTTAAAAGGAAAATTTAAATTACATAGAAATGTTATTAGAACGCTAATTAAGTTACGTTGTTATCGTAGAAAAAATATTGCCCGAGCTAAATCCCGGTATTGCCCGTAGTCCCCCACATGAAAGTGACTAAAAGTAGCATTAGAACACACTCAAGAGAACACATACATAAAATTCCAGACTACACATATTTTAAATTTCCTTTTCCTAGCCAAACGTTTAGGCAGGCCTGTCGAGGGAGAGACTTTTCCCCCCTCTTCGTAGAAATTTCTAAAAATGCAATTTAGTCAGTAGTTAGCCCATACTCCAAGATACAGGTATCTGTAATTTTAGGTCTCTAGCCTAAGCGATTTGTGAAAGACGTCAAGGTGGAGATTCTCGCTTTTCGCCTCTCCCCATATGGAGGTTCAAAAACCCCGTTTTACCAGTTAGAGTATGGACTAACTATAGAAAACATGCATTTCAAAATTTAGATTTTTGGACAAAGGGGTTTGGGTTGAGGGGAGATGTTTTCCCCTTTTTGCCAGTCCCTGTAGGAATTTACAAAAATTCCTTTCAAGTGGATGTCTACACTCAGCAAAAAAAAAGTTAGTACAAAAATTTGTAAATGGTTTTCAATTCCACTTAACTATTTTTATACTGATTTTTAGTAAAAATAATATTATTTGGTATATTTTTTAGGTATTTACATTTTACAAATTACAGAACTTTTACAGAATATTTACAAATTTTTGTTGCTAACTTTAGAAATCATTTTACAAATTTTTGAAAACCGATTTGCTAAAATTAGCAAAAAAAAAAAAAATTACTAATTTTAAAAAAGTGGATATTGAATAATAATAATTAAAACTTATACACTCAGAAAAAAAGTTAGTAAAAATTTGTAAACGGTTTTCAACCCCATTTTATTATTTTTGTACTGATTTTTAGTAAAAAAAAATTTTGTTAGCAAATCTTTTTGCTATTTACATTTAACAAATTACAGAACTTTTACAGAATATTTACAAATTTTTGTTGCTAACTACAGAAATCATTTTACAAATTTTTTAAAACCGATTTGCTAAAATTAGCAAAAAAAATTAATAATTTTAAAAAAGTAGATATTAAAGGAAATGTTATTTCTAATAAAAACTTACACCTACAAACTTAAATTGCCTTAAAATGTTACATAGTTTAAAATAAGGGACTGGAAAATAGGACATCCACTTAGAATAGCACTAAAAAGTTTTTTTGTTCTAAAAATCAGCTTAAAAACAATTAAAGTTTGTCCTTAAAAGTAAAAAAAATTGACTAAAGTATTTTTCAAAACAGAAATTACCTAGTTAAAACAAAATGATAATTTCGTTGTATGTTTTTACAATTTTTAAGTCTTTAGTTTTTTTAATTTTGTCTAAAATATTTTTTGAAAAAAATAAATAATATAAAAAAATTTTGATGCTCGACAAAAAAAAATATATATTTGAAATTTTGTACGAATATTAATAATATTTAGTAAGTTTTTTTTGCTGATTTTAGCAAACTGATTTTTAATTTCACTTTACAAAAAGTTTAGTAAAATTAAGTAGCGGCAGCTAATTTTTTCTACAAATTTTTAATGTAATTCATTGAGTTTACACCCATTTACTAAAATTTAGTAGATCTTAATAATTTTTTTTACTAATTTGATTGTATTAATATTACTAAGATTTTTTAGCAAACCGATTTTTAATTTTCCTTTACAAGCGGCTAGTAAGTTTTTCTACTAATTGCATTGTACTACACGACAGCAGACATGAGTTGCTAAGATTAGCAAAATATACCGCTGGGCTCAAATTAGCAAAATTTCCCGTAATAACAGCAAAATTTTCAGTTGCCATTACAGACTTTTTTTATGAGTGTACGCCGGAGGAGGAACCTATGTATAAAATTTCAACTTCTTACAATAGTTTCAAAGGTTTTGGCAGGCCGTAAGGGGGAGAATTTTCATCTTTTTCGCCCCTCCCCGTACGATTTTACAAAAATCCTCTCTTTTCTAATGTCGACACTGGAGGGGGAACCTTCATTTCAAATTTCAACTATCTAGCTCCAGCCGTTTGGGTAGGCCGTTGATGGGGGGGACTTTTCGTCCCTAGCGAAAACTTCAAAATAGTGATTTAGACCATACTCCATAGACCAAAGAGGTGTAGGCAAGCCGTCCCTCCCCGTAAGAATTTCCAAAAATCCCGTCTCGATAGTGTAATAAAACTCTTAACTTCAAATAAATATTTGTAGTTTTATTATACCCTCCACCATATATGGTGAGGGTATATATCAGTTTGTCATTCCGTTTGTAATATGTCGAAATATAGGTTTAAGACCCCATAAAGTATATATATTCGTGATCCTTATGCAATTTTAAGTCGATTTAGCGATGTCCGTCTGTCTGTCTGTCTGTCTGTTGAAATGGCGATCACGACGCGAAGACGCAAGCGGGGGTGCCTATTTTTACTCAGATTATTGAACATTCTCCCGAGCAGTTTGGTATTTAAAATGAGCAAAATCGGTTAAGCGGTTCAAAAGTTATGAGTGAAAATGTGAAGGTACCTCTAAATTTTCCATACAAATTTGTACAATTTTTCTGTATCTATTTTTTTTTCTGTTAAGTAAGTAAAAATGTTATTAAGTCTTCTTATTGTTCGATTACATTTATTGTCTTACATAGAGAATAATAACATTCTTAGAGCTATATGTGTGTTACTCTGATAACTATGTTAACGTAAAAATCAACAATGTTAAAGTCGCTAACAGAGCAGACCTCTGTAAATAACATTGCTAAAACTAAATAAATAACATTACTAAACTAAATAACAAAAGTTCGTTACATAAATTGACAAAACATATTCATATTACAGTTCATGCAAAATTTAGTATATACGTATATCATCTTCAGCCCCTATGGTGGAGGGTATTCAAAGATTCGGCACAGCCGAATTTAGCCCTTTTTTACTTGTTATTATCCTCATTCTAGTTTTAATTTGGATTTTTCTTTTTAAATTTTTTAGTTAAAAAAATATTTAAATTTGAAATTTCAATTGGAAATGGTGTTTTACCAAATTAAAAAAAAATGTGACAGTTTGCACACTTGCTTACCTGTCCAATGTTAATTCTTCCAATTGATTTAAATCACATGCAATATATTCCAATGAAGCATCTGTTATACGTGGACACCATGATAAATCTAATGCTCGTAATTTTTGTAAATTTTCTGCTATTAATTCAACACCATCATCTGTTAATTTACTGCAACCCGAGAGGCTTAAAACGGTTAAATGTGGTAAAGAGTGTACTGGAAATATAAGAAGAAGAAGAAAAATATTAATAATAACAATTATTTATATTTATTAACAATTACAATATCTTATTATTGTACATAACAAATATTATATGTGGTTGAAAATTTATGGTTTCACTATTGTAACACTTTTACAGAAAAATTTATTATACGATAATTTTGTTGTTGTTTTATGTGGCAAGGGAAATTTAAATTGATTAGAGAAGTAGGAATTTTTTATAAAGTTTGTAAAGTAAAAAATAGTGATGAAAAAAATGTATTAAAAATGGTCTAAATTGTCCTCCATTTTGTTTAATCCTTCTCACAGTTAGTTTTCTAAATATGAGAGGGAATGGAATGGTGAAAAAATGCTCTTAACTACCAGTTGATAGCAGAGAATAAAACACATACATTTTTTTAAATTAGTAAAAATTTAAATTAACGTTCAAATTTACTAATTTTTTTAGTCGAAATTTTAGTACAGGGTGTCCGCCGGGAAGGTATACTACTTTGTTTGTTTATAAGTTTTGATTAAATGAAAGAGAATGGATCTTATATTGATAAATGTTTTATTTAATGTCGGCACGAGCGCCCCGGTAGGCTAGTTGGTAGCGTACTAGCTTATCAGTGCGGGGGTCGTGGGTTCAATTCCCACCAGAGGCTCTGGTCTGTTTTCGCTACAACGAGCCGAAGGCCTATGTTGCTAGTGCTCGGTTAGGGTATTAACATATAATTTGTAATTATATGATTAATAAATTAAATAAAAATAAAAAAAAAAAATAATGTCGGCAATTATGTAGAGAATACAATATCATACAAATGTCCGCCTCTGTTAGCCTCACAAATGCGAGTCCTTTTGAGCACATTTTTTACATTCTCACACATTTTACGCGGTATTTCATTATTTTAATCACGAATATTTTGTTTTAGTTACTTAAGCTTTTCTGGTTTGTTTGCATAAAACTTGCTTTTTAGATATCCCCACAAAACGAAGTCCGGAGCAGTCAAATCAGGCGACCGTGGAGGCCAATCAACATCACCATTTCTTGAAATAACTTGTTGTAATCCTGGCTGTATGCGATGTGGCACCGTCTTGTTGATACCACATGTTTATCAAGTCCAAAGCATGCAGTTGTAGCGTTAAACATTTCTTAATCAAATGACGATATCGCTCCCCATTCACAGACACCGTTACGCCGTTTTCATTTTCAAAGAAGTAAGGTCCAATGATTCCTCCTGACCAAATTGCACACCAGACTGTCACTTTTAAGGGATGCAAAGGTGACTGATGAATAATTTGAGGGTTTTCCATTGCCCAGAACCGACTATTCCGTTTATTCACATATCCATTCAAATGAAAATGTGCCTCGTCACTCATTATGATTTTTTCATAAAAACCGGGGTTGTCATGGGCGAGCTGTAACATCCTGTACAGCGGCGTAAATGTTCTTGTGGAAGAAGCTCTTGTGTCAACTGAATCTTAAATGGATACAAATGCAAATCCTTGTGCAAAATTGTGGCCAAAGTTGTTCCTTGAAGAACACTTTCTTGAGCAGCAGTAATGTTTTCAGCCGATCTTGCAGTACGTTGTGGTCCATGCTTGGGCCTATCAACTACAGACCCCCTTTCTTCGAAATCATTCACTACACGATAAATAGTGCGTTTTGTTGGCACGTTGTTTCTCCCAAAAATTTCATCGTCACCGTAATCGATGATTGATTTTGACAAAATGTTTTAACGATTAAAACACGTTGGTTTATCGAATATTTTGCCACGTGTCTACTTTACGACTGCCAAATATGAACTGTCAAGACTAATGTTTACCAAAATGGCGGCAAAATAAAGTAGTATATCAACCCGGCGGACACCCTGTATTATATTTCATGTAAATAATTGAAATCTTTGTTAAAAACAGTTTAATTGAGATAACAGTTTATTCCATCAGTGTTTTGCAGGCTTGCTATTTTCAGTGTACAATAAGATAAAATTCTATCCAATATACAACTTAGGAAATGTTTTATACAATTTTACTTTTACTTATTTGTATTTATTTTAAAATATAAAATACTTACATTTTACTATAATGATTTTCCTATTTATTGATTAAGTATAATACATTTCTTTTTTTTACTTTACATCTTCCTTTTCTTAAACTCTTTTTTTTTATTACACCCATCTTATAGATTTATAGTTCAATAGAGCATTTTGTGGTTAATACATAAGTATTAAATATATACTGTTACTATGTATTTAGTAGGAGTACATACTACCATTCCAACTGCTGCTTATACTACTCCCTTTACTACTATTTATTTCTCAAGTCAATATCAATAAATAAATTGCTTATTAAATGATTTTATCATTTCTATTTGTTAAAATATAAAAGAAAATCAAATCAAATCAAATCAATTGTAAAAATCAAATCAATAAAATGTTTTCAAATCTACTCGTATATATTTTTAATGTAACATATGAATAGAACACATGAGTAGAATTTAATAAATTTCCTTAAAGTTCAATAAAAAAATTGATTTAATATTGAAATCATAAAATACAATTATTAAAAATAAAATTTTAATTTAATTTTAATTAAATTTTAAAATAAATATACATAAAAATGCACTTTAGAAAAGTATTTTTAAAGAAAATGTATGTTATTTTAACAAAATGTTTTAAAAACTGGATTAACATTACTCAAAAAATGTTATTTGTATAGTAATCAGTAGTTGTTATTTTTAACTGTAATTAGAGTTATTTTTTATGAAAACTTACATAACAACTGTTAGCACAGTTATTCAGAAAAAAAACTAACGTAAATTACTGTATTTCACAACAGTTGTGTAAACAACTACCATAACAGTAAATTTTCAGTAAACAGTTAATTTTGAATGTTTTTTTTTTAATACAAATTTCGTTGTTGTTTTAAGTTTAGTTTATATTTGTTGTTATTGATTAGATTCAATTCAAATGGCACTACGCTTCGCGACCAGCATAGGTCCTTTCTGCTGCCTAGAGCTCCCCTCAAGGTCCAAGCTACCCATAAAGCTAAGAATCCTACCAGGTGAAATATTCCAAATGTCGGAAGGCGACATTTCAGAAACCTGAAATTCTTAGCACAAAGCCTGCACTCACCAAAAAAGTCCGTAATGGCAACTGAAAATTTTGCTTTTATTACAGGAAATTTTGCTAATTTAAGCCCAGCGGTATTTTTTTTTTTTTGCTAATCTTAGCAACACATGTTTGCTGACGTGTAGTACAATGAAATTAATAGAAAAAATTAATAGTCGCTATTAAATTTTAGTAAACTTTTTGTAAAGTGAAATTTAACATTGGTTTGTTAAAATCAGCAAAAATATTTACTCAATTTTATTAATATTAGTACAATCAAATTAGTATAAAAAATTAGTAAGCGCTAGTAAATTGTGCTAGTAAATTTTAGTAAATAGCTGTAAAGTTTGAATTATTAGAAATAACATTTCCTTCAATATTCACTTTTTTTTCAAATTAGTAAATTTTTTTTTGCTAATTTTTGCAAATCGGTTTTCAAAAATTTTTAAATGTTTTCTGAAATTAGCAACAAAAATTTGTAAATATTCTGTAAAAGTTTTATAAATTGTAAAATGTAGATAGCAAAAAAAATGTACTAAATTATAATTATTTTTTTTTACTAAAAGTCAGTACAAAAATAGTTAGCATCAAATATTTGTAAATATTCTGTAAAAGTTCTAAAAATTGTTAAATGTAAATAGCAAAAAACTTGTACTAAATAATATTTTTTTTACTAAAAGTCAGTACAAAAATAGTAAAGTGGGATTGAAACCCGTTAACAAATTTTTCTACTACATTTTTTTTATTCTAAGTGTGGGGCATTCCCAGGGAACATTCCCAGAGAACATCTCCGATTCCAATTCGCAAAATTTACAAATATCAGTTTTCAATTGACCCTTCTTGTACCGTTGGTTCCCTGAGATCACAGTGCCCAGTAAATTTATTGATATATTTTTGGTTTTATATACAGAGTGGGACAAAAATTATCATTGGATTTTCTTTCGCTATAATTTTTGTTTAAAGTGAAAATTTATTTGATTTTTAACTGATTATGTTTATTCGCATTTGTAACTCTTGTTTAAAATAATTATGGAAAATTATATCCGATAATAGGGCCTCCGTCGGCGTTGAGGTAAATTTGGGCTTTTTTTACTGTGCATAACTGTGTGCAGAATCTGTGGTGTCACGTTGTCAATTTCAGCATTTGTGGTATCACATTGTAAATTTCGTCTTGTTGTTCTTCTTAATTCCACCTAGGGCTTGGTCGCATAGACCAACAACTTTAAATATTCTCAGAGGAAAATGTTCGGGACAGTCAATTCGTGAGATCTGGCCAAGCTAAATCATCGAAACGCGAGATTACACTCACTGGAAAGGCATCCTTTAAATATTTATTTATTTAAATATTCTCAGAGGAAAATGTTCAGGACAGTCAATT
The DNA here is from genome assembly GCA_949748255.1 of Eustalomyia histrio. Taxonomy (NCBI): domain Eukaryota; kingdom Metazoa; phylum Arthropoda; class Insecta; order Diptera; family Anthomyiidae; genus Eustalomyia; species Eustalomyia histrio. The sequence continues at coordinate 151,492,388 of OX456524.1, forward strand.
CGTGAGATCTGGCCATCGAAACGAGAGATTACACTCACTGGAAAGGCATCCTTTAAAATACGCCTTGTGGCACGTGGAGTATGACAAGTTGCCCGTACAGGTCCTCCAAATACAGATTGTCAAATTTCGGTAAGAAAAATTCAGTCAACATGGGTGTAGCTGTCGCTGTTTATGAATGTTTAGGATTTCATTGCACCTGTACCATGTGCAAAATCGAATGAACTCTAAACACAGCTACAGTTCTTAAGTAAATTTCATTGTAATTTAAAAAATCAGCGTGTATTGGTTCTCCTATAGCATTTGCTTTTAAAGTTGTATGCTAAAATATTTGCAATTAACACTATAAAACCTGAAGAATGCATTTCATATATCAGCTGAATATAATACAGCTAGTAATATTACAAATATTATAATTTATCTTTTCATTTACAAACAAATCTCATAATCTTGAACCAAACAAAAAAACCATCTCAGATAAAAAACAAATGTTTTTATGTTTTAGATATTTGTAAGGTTAGACTTTCAGAACATCATATCATAGTTTAATCTTGCAACTTATATTTGCTACTCTAGAAACAAGTATTCAATTACAAAGAAAAAACCTTGTATGCAAAATATTTCGCAAGAAATTTAAGATTTTAAGACTTTTGAAAGCCTATTTAATCCTTTATCATGGTGTTTAAAAAATAAATTACAATACTTTCTTGTAAAAAAAATTAAAACAAAACTAAAAATACTTTTAAAAGTTTTCTGTTACAATATTTTGTTTAAGTAACATTACTTAAATAAACATAAACCTTAATAATCCTCTTAAAAGCACCTACATGAAAAAAAAAACCTGGCGAACTGAATAAAAATCATAAAACAAATCTTTAACATTCCAAACTACTATGTACAGCGAAATTATATGCATACCTTGGTGATGATCTCTAGACCAACTATTTACACTCAAAACAAATTGTTGATAGAATATATCGAAAATGACAGTAAAAATAAAGGTATATGCAGTTAAAAAGGGTTTTACCTTTAAAATATCTAAAAAAAATAGTTATTTTTAACTGTTTAAATTCAATTAAAAATAACTAACAATGATGTAAATATAACTGACAAATTTTATACTATAAACAACTAACAAAAATTAATATAAACTACACTAAAGAGGAAAAAATCATAATTTAAACAATTATTATAAATATTATATTTGAATTAATATGCAATTTTTTACAAGCATTTTTAAATTAAGTATGAATCATATTAAAATAAATATGATAATTGTTAAATTTTTTTTTGTATTTCAAGTAATATGTTATCTATTTAGATATTGTGTTAGCATATTAAAAATAAGTAGATATATATTTAAAATAAAAATAAAAATTAAAATAAACATTGTTTTATTTCCCAGCTGTTTCTATTTAATTTAATGTTGTGCCTGCTTAATTTTAAAATATATTTTATTTTTCTGTGTATACTTCTTTTTTTTATAAAAATTATAATTATTTTAATACTAGAGAATATACGGAAAAAGTTATTAGACACCAGCGGAATTAAATGCATCTTCTGGTCAGCTACAATCTTCATCAACATTCTTTACATCTTATAAAGGGTGGTTAAATTTTAAGGGCCGATGTTGATTTTGAATAAAACACAAATTATTTAGGAAATTATTGTCATTTCTTTTTATTATGATAATATGGTATGGTTCAATTATGTATGGAGCAAAATATCGGCCAAATGGCCGCCGCGACCTCGGCGGCACACCTCCATCCGATGATCCAAATTTTCGATGACGCTGAGGCATAATTGAGATTATATGCCGTTAATGTGCCGAATTATCTCATCTTTAAGCTCTTGAATTATTGCTGGCTTATCGACGTACACATTTTCTTTCAAATAACCCCAAAGAAAGAAGTCCAACGGTGTCAAATCACATGAATTTGTCGCGCAAAAGGGCCATTGTTTCGTTAGCTGTGTGACAAGTGGCACCGTCCTGTTGAAACCATATATCGTCCAGGGTCATATTCTCAATTCCTGGCCACAATAAGTTCGTTATCATCCCGCGATAGCGAACAGCATTCACGGTAAATGCTTGACCGACCTCATGACATACTATCGCGAACAACAGCAATGTTTTCCGCAGAACGAACTGAGCGAGCATGCACAGGTGTTTTCAAATACCCGGTTTGCTGAAATTTGCCCACAATTCTTCCGATTGTGGACACATTTGGTCGATTATGCTAACCAAAAAAAAAATCACGAAGTGCACAAAATGCATTTTGATTTAAACGCCTATTTTCATAATAAGCCTGAATAACTTTAACGCGTTGCTCGATTGTGTATCTTTCCATGGTTCAAATTGAGTTAGTCTGAAATTGAGAAATGTCAAATTGAAATGCAGAAAAAAACTTGACGTTTAGGTGTGGTTCACAGTCAACATCGGCCCTTAAAATTTAACCACCCTTTAGTACGGTAAATATATTTTATTTAACTCACAATCATACATTGATTTAATGAATTAAGATGATTAGTAGTACTCACTTTAAGCTATGTCAAATCAGCTGTGAGCTGATATTAAACATGTTTATTTTTATGTTTCGCTTTTTTTTTCCAATGCAAGTAGAAACTTTTAAATGAATTGTTTATAAATGGTTTCATTCTAACCATTTTTCGTTCAACTCCAACACGTTTTTTTTTGTTGGTAATGTTAATTTTTCTGATTAGAATATCTTAAACGATTCTGCACCGTACCTTGTGTGTGATTACATAGTGAAGTTTATTGTAGATCTGTGTAAATGTAATAATAATTGTAATAATAGTACGTTTTCTATAGTAAGTAAAATAATTTTTTGAGTGTACTACCTACGAATTCATATGAATGCAAACTAATTATTTACTTATTTAACTACCACTACAGCTACTCTGGCTGTGTACATAAATATATGTATAGAACATAACATTAACTTTTATTTCCTCCCACACTAACTTTTATATCCATTTGTATCCATATCTAGTGTCATAAAAAACTATGGCAATGAGACTTTGTCGTAAATCTAAATATCACATGTTTATGTGTTAGTGTAAAGAGCAGTGTGGAAATTTAGTACTTAAATACTTTCGCAAGAGAATTCAATTCGGCTTAGTGAGAATTCCGATTTCGCTGAAATTCAGATATGTGAAGAAGTATCTTTTCTCTTCATCTCATTGCCATATTTGTGAAAAAATTATAATTTCCTATTGTGCTGGAAATTAAAATTCGCCAAAAATTAAGATTTGAAAATATCAAAAAATTTGGTATAAATAAGAATCAAAGAAAATAGAATTGTTTTCAAGCTTGGATTACAAGTTAATAAAGAAAATAAAATAAATTTTGAAAAAATCTATGGATACATACCAAAGTTATAGCTAATAATGTAAGTCTAATGAAGTGTACACTTAGAAAAAAATTAAGTAGAAAAATTTGTAAACAGATTTCAATTCCACTTTACAAGTTTTGTATTGATTTTTAGTAAAAAAATTATTATATACATTTTACAAAATATAGGATTTTTACACAGAATATTTAAAAATTTTTATTGCTAACTTCAGAAATTATTTTACAAATTTTTGAAAACCGATTTCCTAAAATTATCAAAAAAAATGTACTAATTTTAAAAAAGTGGATATTGAAGGAAATGTTATTTCTAATAATTTAACTTAAATTACCTTAAAATGCTGCATTGGCTGAAAAAAATTATCGAAAGTGAAAATACTTTTCACAACCGACTCATATCCAAAAATAGGACATCCGCTTAAAATAGCACTAAAAACTTTTTTAGTTCTAAAAATCAATCCAATTAAAATTTGACCTTAAAAATAAACTAAAAATATTTTTCAAAACAAAAATTAGCAAATTTAAAAGAAAATGAAAGATTCGTTTACGTTTTAAATTTGTATATTTGAATTCGTAAGATGATTTTAAAAGAAATTAGCAGCTTTAAAGTGTAGCAAGTGTATCTCAAAAATAATTAAGTTAATTTGTGCATTTTAAATATTTTTTTTTTATAAATTAAAATTTTGCTATATTTTACAATTCATTGAGTTTACAGCAATTTACTGAAATTTAGGAGCGCTTACTAATTTTTTATACTAATATTTAGTACATTTTTTTGCTGATTTTAGCAAACCGATTTTAAGTTCCACTTAACAAAAAGTGTACTAAAATTTATTAACTTTTCTACTAATTTCATTGTACTACACGTCAGCAGACATGTGTTGCTAAGATTAGCAAAAAATACCGCTAGGCTCAAATTAGCAAAACTTCCCGTAATAACAGCAAAACTTTCAGTTGCCATTACAGACTTGTTTTTTGGTGAGTGTATGGATCAGCAGTCGGCAGAAAGAGATAATATGTATGTGTTGGTGTTTTACACCGTAAGAAATTATTTTATCTTTCTAGATAAAAGAGTGAATGAATAAATTAATAAATGAATTAATCGATAAGAGAATATCCGTATTCACTGAATTAAAATAGTTCATGTTTTTGTTTTCTCTAGTATAAAAAATAAAAATAATTCATAATAATGATAATAATAATTTTTTGATTGCATACAAGGCACTCTGCCTTATTTAAAATATTTCAAGAAAATATAAAAAAAATCTTCCCACTCAACGTTCCATATTTTTAATTTAAATTCAGATATGTGAGAAAAACAAAATAAATACCTACAATAAAAGAAATACCTATAATAAAAAAAACAAACTTTTAGAGTGTACTTTATTTCTTCAACAAAGCGGCATATACCTGCTCTGTTGAAAGTAAGCGTACTACTGAATGAAATAATTGTATTTTGTGTTCTCTTTGCTGTGAGATTTGTTTACATTCGTGTAGTATACGTGTAAATTGCCGAGGGCTATGAGTGCCGATCACTGGTATGGATTTATTCCAGCAGAATTATAACAACCTATGAATGATTTTTTTTCTTTATATTTAGTATTAGTCCTTAAAATTTTTCGTTTTTTTACTTTTAGTGATACACAATAGATTTTGTTACTATAGGTTATACTATGTATGTATATCTGATTAAAAAATCTCTGAAAATATTAACAAAGTTTTGATAAATTGTTTTTTTCTTTTTTGTTAAACTTTTATATTAATTTTCAATTTGAAAATTTCGTTTTTTTTTCTGTCATGATCTAAATTTGTTGGTGTATTATTATTTAACTTGTCTATTGTAATTTAAATCATTAGTTTGTGGCTTTTTGATTATTCTATAGCGGTTTTGTGTTAGGAAGCCTAACAAAAGTTTTAAACAAGGCAAAGATACACTAGTGTACTTTTTCATATGACCTCTTCTCCTTCTCTTGAAATAAAAAATAAAAAAAATAAAACATACGTATTAAATAAAAAACTAAAAAGAAAAAGCTGCAAAAACCTATGTTTAAGTATCTTATGAAGTAAAATGCTAGAAAAAAAAAGTTATAATGTTTTCGTAAACTGGGGCAATGCAGTTAACCACACAAATAAACACAGGCACACATGTAGTCATAACCCAGTATACAATTTAAAATTTTTCAATTTCAACTGAAATAATTAATAACACAGTTCAACACAAAAAAAAAATACGGGGTTTCGATGATTGAAAAATATACGTGTTTAGGCGTTTTGATAGTTTACATCGGAATTCATTTTAGAGGCGGTCGAAATTTTCCAGCTCTGGCCTGTTCTTGCAGCATATCGGTATATAAAACTATGTTTTCTTTACAACTGAGGTGTAGGGTATCTTCAGCAACTTTGTAGATAATGGTATGACAAATATTTTTGTAGAACATATTAACCCTCTAACTCCCCTCATAATGACATTTTTTGGTTTTTTTTTTAACAAATTGTAAAAAACACCCCGTAAAAGGGGAAGGGCGGGGGTGAAATGTTCTAGAAAAATGTTGGCCATAAAATTCTACTATATATGTCAAAACTCACCAAAACCCAAAACTTAACACAAACACCAAAAACCAATCATATTCAAGATTGCTCATCAGATTTCTAGTCAAATTTTGGGATGACCAACATATTAAAAGTCAGATTTTGGGATCACCTAAATAATATTTAGGTCATTGAAAATTATAAATAAATTAAATTCCGATTATTTATTTTTTGTAATTCGATTGTTCATTATGATAAATTCAGTAATTAAATTTTTTAAAAGTTGCGTTTTTAACGACTTTTCAGCAAATTCGACATACTGTCGAAAATTTCAACTACAAATTCGACAACCGTATTCAGGCCGAATGAATAAAATATTATCAATTTTAGAAATAATAAAATTTGTTTCTTTCCTTTCCTTTACTTAAATATATTTGTTACTTAAAAAAAAAAATACTTTAAAATGATATTAAAAAGGCCAACATCATAACACCATTAAAAAATTGTGAGCCCACCACACATCGATGAAGTGGGAATTTTTTGTAGCGAAATTTTAGTGGAAAGAGGTTTTGGTTTCTTAATAAATATTTTTTGTTGCTTTTGTACTTTTATTGTGCCCTCTAGTGGTGGTACACACAATTAAAGTTTAAATTTTGTTGATTCGTAGGCACCTAATGGATTAAGATATTATCAAACTTTTTGTTAATTGCTTATACAAAATACTATCAAACTAATGTAAATATTTTCATCTGTCTTTCTTTCACGATGTTCGAGAAGCTTATAAAAATCTTGCTAGTTTTAAACAGGTTTTAAAAAAATTTAATATGGCAACGCTGATTGCTGAATATTTGAAAGTTTTTCAAAATTTTAATATGGCAACATTTACTCAATTTTTGTAACTTTTTCGCTCAATAAAAGAAAATAGCTCCTTATTTACACTTAAACAGAAAATGAGGTGATTTTCAGCAAATTAACATTTTTACAAATTTTTTAATCACATCTTTTTACTTCAAAAAATTTGATAATGCTTATTAAATTTTTTTCATCCAAAAATGTTCTAACTTAATGAGCATAATGTTTTTATAAAACCTCTCTTCTTTCTAAATTTTAATAATTTTTCAAACAATTGCTTTTAAAAAAAGTCAATTTTTTTTTTTAAACTGTATAAAGCAACCCTGAAACAGTAAATTTTATCATTTTTCAATTTATTTGTATAGCCAAGACTTCAAGCTATTACAAGGGTCTTATGGCATAGTTATAACGCTCTACTATCTAAATTTGTGGGGGTCTTGAAAATAGGTATTGCAACGGCCGTGTAAATTTGCTTGATGGGTTATGATAAAAATGTATACACTCACACACACACAACCATATATACATAACCTCATGGACATATTCACTGTTAGTTCATATACATACACACATATACACTTACTTAAACACATAAGTAAATATTTCGTTGTGTTAAGTTACTGTTTAAAACAAAACTTTAAATACTTTTTTTAAATATTTAAATTTTGCCATACTTAGGTTTTTTTTTGTTAACTTTTATTAAGCACTTATACATGTAAATAAAATAGAGTTGCCATTTATACATTTTTTATTCTATTAACTACTGCTGACTTATTTTAAAATAATCGTAGCTTAGTGCTTAACAATTGTTATGAATGTCAAATTTGTATTGAGTTAAGAATTGTTAGTTTTGATTATTAAAAAAAAAAGAATTAACCCTCCCCAAGAGTACAAATTATACAAATAGTGCATTTAAACAGAAATTTAATCTAGTAAAAGTGGATTAACTGAATTATGAACATTTTTGAATTTTGAATTTTTATGAACATTTTTGAATTAAGTATGAATCTAATTAAAATAAATATGATTCTAGTTAAAATAAACTTTTTCGTATTTAAATTAGATTTTGTTTTGCAATTTAATTCAAAGTAGAATCATATTTAAATTCAAAACTTAACAAACTTAGTTTGATTTCAAAGCTGTTTTAATTTAATTTAATATTTTTTTCTATTTGGTTTTAAACAATTTTTTTTGTTTAAAAATGCTTACACCATATTTTAATCTAAGGGAGGTGTTCTATAGCTATGACAGAAATTGCAACTCTATCATTTCTAGCCCAGGTAAATTTTACATCTTTTAACTTGCCCTGTTGTCTCATAAGTGGTAATAGAAAATTAGAAAAAATATATCAACTTTAAAGCAGTGGTCGGCAGAAAGAGAGAATATGAATGTATTGGTGTTTTACACCGTAAGAAATTATTTTATCTTTCAAGATAAATGAATGAATAAATTAATAAATGAATTAATCGATAAGAGAATATCTGTTTTCATTGAATTAAAATAATTCATGTTTTAGTTTCCTCTATTATAAAAAATAAAAATAATTCATAATAATGATAATAATAATTTTTTGTTTGCATACAAGGCACTCTGCCTCATTTAATATATTTAAAGAAAATAAAAAAAAATTCTTCCCATTCAACGTTCCACATTTTGAATTAAAAATGTAAACGAAATAAATACCTACAATATAAAAAAAACCTACTATAAAAAAAAACAAATTTTTAGAGTGTACTTTATTTCTTCAACAAAGCGGCATATACTTGCTCTGTTGAAAGTTAGCGTATACTGAATGAAATAATTGTATTTTTTGTGCTCTTAGCTGTAAGATTTGTTGACATTCGTGTATCGTATGTGTAAATTGCCGATTGTGTTCGGCTCCTGAGTGCTATGAGTGCCTATCACTGCTTTAAAGCCTTATATATTCAATGTTTATTAAAATTTGCTAAAATAGTATTTAATATTTGAAATATTAGTACATTTTTTGACTGAAAATATTTGCATATCTCTCGCAGTGTAAGAAATCAGTTAACGCAGGGAAAAAATATGGTTGGCCATAATTGGGGATTCGAATTTATCATAGTATTATTTTAACAATCATAAATATGATTCCTACTGCGCATACTTAGATCACTGAAGACGATTTTATCAGCACATAGGATCATATTAAGATCACTAGGATCATAATATGATTACTAGGATCATAATATAATCAGTACGATCATAATATGATCATTTCGAATTTTAAACATAACATGATGCTCTAAATTACCATACCATATTATGATTAAATAATTGTAATTTTATTATGATACTATAATGGCTTAACCCTGCCTTAACCCTCTAACCGGCAAACCTGCCTGCAGATGGTGTTGACCACACATGCTTCAAATGAGTTCCTTATAATCAGAAATTAAGCTGTTCCGAGAGCAAACGAAATTTACAAAATTTTCTGTGAAACAATTTTTCTTTTCCAGAGCACAATTTGAAAGCGAGAAAGTAAAATTTTTTTTTAAAAAATATACATTTTGAAATTACTACATTAAAATTAAAAAAATATTTTAGTTGACTAAAAACATTATTGATAATGAACACAAAATAAGTATTAAAGCTTAAGCTTTTTAAATAATTAACTTCTCTCCAGAATTCTAACAGGATACTTTGCAAGGACATCGTTTTAACCTGAAAATTAATAGAGGGCTTTTTTATATAAAATTTGACAAAAGAATTGTTTAAAAATTTTTCGTAGTCAAAAATTGCCAGTTGTTTTTACAACATTGCTAGTTATTTTTATTGCATTTTTGAGCTGCTTTTTAGCAGTTAAAAAATTACTATATTTTTAGTTAATTCAAAGGTTAATACCTTGATTGTCTTTTTAACTGCATATAGCATTTTTTTAACTGTAGTTTTCACTAACAGATTCTAGCGACAAACTTTCGTTGTTTGTGTTTATGTTCTGGAGACGGCTCACTGAACTCTTCTTAAGGAAGCAATTTTTTTTTTTGCCCAAATCCAGGCTAGTTCTGTGCTATGTCACTGATAGGTCTCTCCCTTTTAAATAAATCAGTCCGGAGGCAATTCGTACAAATTTTCCAAATAATTTTTTAGATTTTAGGTACGTTTACTAAAAATGATGCCGTCAATCCTTTTTCTTGTTCATTCATTCATTTGACAGTTAAAGGTCTTATTTTAAATTAAAAAAATGTTTTATATAGAATTTGAGATCAAAATAGTATCAATGAAAAGCTATTATAATTTACAATTTTTTTTAATCCAATATTTGTAACAGTTTTCAAGTAATTAAATATCTCTTTGTAATGAAAAAAAAAAGAAAGAAAACCGCAAAAAGCTTTTACATATGTACACATACTGATTGGATTCAAAATCTATTTGTAACAAATCTACACTTAAAAAAATAATATCGTGTGCTTATTATTTGTTTGAACCACAGACCATTTCCAAAACAAAATTGTGTTAGAAATACATTATATATAATGTAAATATACTATTTAGGATTCCGAATTCCCTATCATAGCTGAGATATCCAATATCGACTTGATGCAAATGACAAAAATTAAAAAAATGTAAATCTTGTTTTTGGCGTATAGGTCAAACCAATAAAAAGCTGACGCTATGTTTTTTTTTAATTTAACAGAAAATTCAATTGTTATCGGTATTAAAATAAAATTCTTTAAACAAACTGCAGTTTTAATTGAAGTGACAACATTATCCTAACCTGATCCTAATTCATATGTATGTACACTCAGAAAAAAAAGTTAGTAGAAAAATTTGTAAACGGTTTTAAATCCTTTTATACTTTTTTTGTACTGATTTTACTAAAAAATTATTATTTAGCAAAACTTTTTGCTATTTACATTTTATAAATTTTAGAATTTTTAAAAACCGATTGGCTAAAATTAGCAAAAAAAATGTACTAATTTTAAAAAGTGGATATTGAAGGAAATGTTGTGTCTAATTAAAACTTACACCTACAAACTTAAATTGCCTTAAACTGTTTCATAGATAAAAATAAAAAAGGGATCGAAAGTGAATATACCGACTACTCATGTCTAAAAATAGAACATCCACTTAAAATGACACTAAAAAGTTTTGTTAGTTCTAAATATCAGGTTAAAGTTTGACCTTGAAAGTAAAAAAAAAAAAATTGACTTAAATATTTTTTAAAACAGAAATTACCAAATTAAAACAATATGCTAAATTCGTTTATGTTTTTACAATTTTTTAAACCTTGATTTTTTTTTTAATTTTGTCTAAAATATTTTTTGAAAAAAAAAAATACAAAAATAAAAAATTTGTATGTTCGATAAAAAAAATAAATTTGAAATTTTGTACTTATGTTAATAATATTTATAAAACTTTTTTTTGCTGATTTTAGCAAACAGATTTTAAATTCCACTTTACAAAAAGTTTACTAAACTTTAATACCGGCAGCTAGTTTTTCTACTAATTTCATTGTACTACACGCCAGAAGACATGTGTTGCTAAGATTAGCAAAAAATACCGCTGGGCTTAAATTAGCAAAAATTTCCCGTAATAACAGCAAAATTTTCAGTTGCTAGTACAGACTTTCCCTAGAATCAAATATTTTAGTATTCGGTTTGCTGTATGTGGCTTAATTTTAGAAATGTTGATCGCTTTATAATTTTTCTAGGGTTCTGGTACCTTTGAAATTACATTTTCGGAAATGACGAGACTCCCAAAATTTTACTCTCTCTTCCTGTATAATTTACTTAAAGAAGGGAGAGGATGTAATAACGCTGACTATAGCGCCATCTAGCGGTAGATAGCTGATATCATATAATTTGAAAATAAAATCTGTTAAATTTAACAAATAAATTTTCAAAAATTAGTTTTAAAAATTAAATTTAAATTTTACAGATTTTTATTTTTATAGACATATCGTATTATTTTAAGTGTATTTAGAAAAGAGATGAGAGAGATTAAAACTAAATTGGAATATCATTTATAAAACTAAAAATATTTTAGAGATAGCGATTACAAGAATAACATTTAATTCATGTCATGACGCTATATGAAAAATGATATAAAATAAATGACTCACATATTTTGCAAAACTATACAAAACACAATGGGAGTACTTAAGACGCCGGCTGTATTTTAATATATGTTTTTGTGGTAAAAAAAAAAAAACATACTAAGTTGCAGCAAGGGAATGGTTAACTTAATGGAAACTTGGTTAGTGATCAAGAAGGGATTAGATTATTTTTATTAAATATTGTTTTTCAAAATAATTCAGGCAAAAATTAATATTTGCCAAAAATTAAGCTATACAAGTCTAGAGAAAAAAGTCGGGAAAAATGTAAAGTACAGAAAAGTGTTGTAGTATTTTTAACGATTAGCTACCCTGTAGGAAGCATGGTGTCAAGTGTCTCCAAGTCACCACTTTTGTCGACTGTTTTGGTTGACAAAGTCAACAAAGCGTCTACTTACATTCCGTTTTTTTCTTGGTGACATTGTCAACAAAACATCTACGGCACTTTTTACATCCCTTTTACATAATGAGCAAAAGCAATTAAAAAAAAACATGTGAAAAAACAATCAATTTTGTATAAAAATAAAAATAACGAGAAAGAGCCAATAAGTTGTAACTCTAGAGATTTTGTGGAGCTTGATGAAGGTTTTACAGAGCCTATGGAAGATTTTGTACAGTCTTTTAAAGATTTGTCTACTCCAAAATTAAATTTGCGCGAATAACTTATTTACTTTAATGAAATTTATAAATAAAAATTTATTAATAAAATATCTAATTTTCAAAATAAATGCACCTGCTTAAACTTATTTTCCTTCCAACACTCAGAAAAAAAAGTTAGTAGAAAAATTTGTAAACGGTTTTCAATCGCACTCTACTATTTTTGTATTGATTTTTAGTAAAAAATTATTATTTAGCAAATCTTTTTGCTATTTACATCTAACAAATTACAGAATTTTTACAGAATATTTACAAATTTTTGTTGCTAATTTTAGAAATCATTTTACAAATTTTTGAAAACCGATTTGCTAAAATTAGCAAAAAATATTACTAATTTTAAAAAAGTGGATATTGAAGGAAATGTTATTTCTAATTAAAACTTACACCTACAAACTTAAATTTCCTTAAAAAAGGAATCGGAAGTGAAGATACCGACTCATGTCTAAAAAGAGGACATCGACTTAAAACAGCACTAAAAAGGTTTTTTAGTTCTAAAAATCCGCCCTAAAAACAATTCAAATTTAACCTTAAACAGAAATTACCAAATTAAAACAAAATGATTAATTCGTTTTTTAAAAAATATAATCAAAATTTTTGATGCTCGATAAGAAAAATAAATTCAAAGCTTTTTACTAATATTAATAATATTTATTAATTTTTTTTGCTGATTTTAGCAAACAGATTTTAAATTCCACTTTACAAAAAGTCTACTAAAATTTAGTAGCGGCTACTAATTTTTCTGTTAATTTCATTGTACTACACGTCAGCAGACATGTGTTGCTAAGTTTAGCAAAAAATACCGCTGGGCTCAAATTAGCAGAATTTCCCGTAATAACAGCAAAATTTTCAGTTGCCATTACAGACTTTTTTTGGTGAGTGTAGTAAGGAAATCTAGTAAAAACTTCCAAAAGTTTAGACTAGAATTACTAAAATGTACTAGTGAATCTGTGGTTCCAATGTCTACATCTAGTCAATAGTTGTGTAGATTCACAATGACAAGCACATGTTAAATGTCTACAGCAGAGAGCGTTGTCTGGGACATAATTAGTCACTAGTGCTGGTGACAAAGTGAATAGTGAATCAGTACAGTTTCAATATCGACATTTCCTTTAGGGTTATAATGAAATTTGAATATATTTTATAAAAATCCATGGATAAATTCTAAAGCTATAACTAATTACACTAGGTCACAAATAACAAACTTTTGTCTGTTATTTGTTTCTAGCATACTTTTTCTCATGGATTTGGACCTACTGAACACGAAAATGAATTTTAAAAATTTTTCTGTCGATTGGTTTGCGAGATACAAATTTTTTAATTTTTTTTTTTAATTTTTGGAGGTACACTTACTATTTTGAGCATATCTTTAGTCTTCTTTGACCTATTTTATCCTACTACTACTAAAATTAAAGACAATTGAGCCGTCTACAACTTATTCTCAGAAAATTTTCAAATCGGGTTAGTAGTTTTGATGTTGGCGGCTTAAAAAGGTTAAAAAACTGCGTTTTTTTAGTAAAAATGTGGCTGAAAAATTCATATAAAAATTCATATAAAATGTAAAACGCGATGTTAACAGCGATTTTAATTTTTTTACGTATAGCTGACACTTTTCCAAAGAAAATAAGCCCTTACTTAACAAAATCTGATGACAAATGGCCGACTTATTATTTTTTTGGTAAACGACCGAAATTCCGCTATTTCACGATTTTTTGATTTTCATTATTTGCACAGCTTACCTACCCAACGCAAACGAATAAATACATTTGAACTTAATTTAAAATAAACAAAGTAGTCTTCGTATATTTTTTTTTAATTTATTTACAGCACTACATGCTCATACATATTTAAACATAAGGAGACACGGTTATCAATTGCATTTCAAAACTGTCTGTGAAAGTGTAAAGAAGTTAATATTTAGAAAACGCAAGGAAGACAATGAGTAAAAGACTACATGTGTTCGAGTGTTTGAACGATCCAGACGATTTCTGCAATGTTTGTGGCCAGTTTATAAAAAAAAATCACGCACACAAGTTTACTCCAGCAGTACAATTGCACTATTTGAATTATTTTGGTATTTCACCAAATATCACAGAACCATGGACACCTAAGTCGCTGTGTGATCTTTGCTATATAATCTTAACCAACTGGGCAGCTGGCGGAAGGTAAGAATTTTTATTTAAACACATTATACATAGCGAATATAGTAATTTATTTTAATTTTAGCCGCCATATGAAATTCGATACACCAATGATGTGGAAAAAGCCGCTATGCCATTCCACAGACTGTTATTTTTGCCTCACCACAAACAGTGGGGTAGGAAGATTTTTTAAATGGAACTACGCTCAAGTGGGATCGTTTGCGCTTCCAGTACCACATTCGCATGATGTGCCATATCCAGTGTGCCCTGGTGCATCTCTTCAAAAAGCAGAATCGTCAGAAGAAGAGTCTGAGTCAAATGCAAGCGAATTTGAGCCGGGTGCAAAGCGAAAATTACTGTCACAGGCCGAACTAAACGATTGGGTGCGCGATTTTGGTCTCACTAAGGAGAAATCCGAACTTTTTGCGTCTCGGATGATACAGTGTGGATTTGCGGCTTCAGAAGTGAAAGAATCAGCGTACAGAAACCGTCACAAGGAGTATGCAAAATTTTATACAAAGAAAGACCAAATATGTTTTTGCAGCGACATTTCAGGCTTGTTCCAAGAGCTTCACCAAATTCACAACCCCAACGAATGGAGGTTGTTTATTGACAGCAACAAAGAGAGCTTGAAGGCAGTTCTCTTACATAATGGGAATGAAAAGCCATCTGTTCCTATTGCTCATGCGGTTCATTCAAAGGAGAACTATGAAACTATGGACATTTTGCTGAAATGCATAGAGTATAGGAAATACAATTGGAAAATATGCGCCGACCTTAAAGTTGTGGCCATTCTGTGTGGACTCCAAGGAGGCTATACGCGACATTGCTGTTTTCTGTGCCTTTGGAATAGCCGCGCTGATGATCAGCATTATATAAAAAAAAAAATGGCCGGTACGAACGAAACCTGTAGTTGGAGAAGCGAATGTTCAGCGCAAACCACTAATAGAGAACCGTGAAAATATAATACTTCCGCCGCTGCACATAAAATTGGGTTTGATTAAAAATTTTGCCAAAAAATTAGACAAAGAAGGTGAAGCTTTTGCCTATTTACGGTCAATTTTCCCTTACCTTTCGCTGGCAAAAATTAAAGAAGGAGTCTTCGCAGGACCCGAGATAAAAAAAATGTTGAAAGATGAAAAATTCCCAAAGCTGTTATCACCCATCGAAGCCGCAGCATGGAATTCCTTCAGGCTTGTTGTGGAAAACTTTTTAGGAAACAACAAAAGCCCGAATTATAAGGACATAGTTGAGGATCTGGTAAAGAACTATGAAGCCATGGGAGTGCACATGTCACTTAAAATACACTTTCTGGATTCTCATTTGGATTTTTTCCCTGAGAATTTAGGAGACGTGAGCGACGAACACGGCGAGCGCTTTCATCAGGAATTGAAGGCTATGGAACGACGCTATCAGGGCAACTATGACACGGCTATGATGGGTGACTATATTTGGACCCTAATACGTGAGACCGATTGCAGCGAATACAAAAAACAAAGAAGAAGTCAGCAGTTTTTCCACATGGCATAAAATGTACACATATCTTTGTTTTTACTCATTTTTTTGTGCGTTGATTTGCTTAATTTAATTAGTTAGTTTAATTTCGTTAGTTTAGCTAATTGTGCGATACATTGAGCATGTAGTGCTGTAAATAAATTAAAAAATAATATACGAAGACTAATTTGTTTATTTTAAATTAAGTTCAAATGTATTTATTCGTTTGCGTTGGGTAGGTAAGCTGTGCAAATAATGAAAATCAAAAAATCGTGAAATAGCGGAATTTCGGTCGTTTACCAAAAAAATAATAAGTCGGCCATTTGTCATCAGATTTTGTTAAGTAAGGGCTTATTTTCTTTGGAAAAGTGTCAGCTATACGTAAAAAAATTAAAATCGCTGTTAACATCGCGTTTTACATTTTATATGAATTTTTCAGCCACATTTTTACTAAAAAAACGCAGTTTTTTAACCTTTTTAAGCCGCCAACATCAAAACTACTAACCCGATTTGAAAATTTTCTGAGAATAAGTTGTAGACGGCTCAATTGTCTTTAATTTGAGTAGTAGTAGGATAAAATAGGTCAAAGAAGACTAAAGATATGCTCAAAATAGTAAGTGTACCTCCAAAAATTAAAAAAAAAAAAATTAAAAAATTTGTATCTCGCAAACCAATCGACAGAAAAATTTTTAAAATTCATTTTCGTGTTCAGTAGGTCCAAATCCATGAGAAAAAGTATGCTAGAACCAAATAACAAAATGGCTGTTGCCTAGTGTTATATAATTGCATTTATTTATCCAACTAAAATTGAGTTAACCTACGTGCCAGCTTCCCAAGAATTGGAGTTTAGAATTGAATTTAGCAGTTGGACTGGCAAATCGGCCAATTATATCACTTTTTGAGATTTTCACAATTTTTTCATTCTTCTCTTACATTTTAAATGAAAACTTTTCATTAATGTTAAGTAATTTCTTGCTCATTTTTTGTTGGGAAAAACTTGATTAATTAAATGCAACTTTCATTAGCTAAAATTTAATAAAATATATTTTTTTCTTTATATCAGCTAACAAGCCACTCACATTGGCTATCCTTCCCCTTTATAGTTTAAGTATTGATTTGAAATAATTATTTCAAAATCAGCTAACAAGCCACTCACATTGGCTATCCTTCCCCTTTATAGTTTAAGTATTGATTTGAAATAATTATTTCAAAATCAAAAGCCTTAGTTAATGCACATACAATACTCATACATACAAACATATAAATATTAGTACATATTAAAGAAATAGATGCATTGATTAAGTTTCAATCAATACAAATAAAATCATAATTAAAATTGAGACAAAATGCGCATATTTAGTGCGCGTTTTAAATGAGTTTCTAAATCATTTTCTTATCAGCCAGCAACTTAACAAGACTGACAAAAGTTTTGCTTATTTGTGTTAAAAAAAAAAGATTTGTAAAAATTTCTAATAAGTTTTATTTATAACAAAAAGTTATCAAATTTATTTTTAACATTTCGTTAAAATTATTTTTTTTTTTGTGTTCAAAAAGTGTTTTTTTTTTTCTTTCAACTGTTACAATTTTATTTTGTGACCGACACTAACGGGTAAAATAAAGAAAAAAATCGTCCATTTTAAAAGGATGTTTGTCATTTTTTCTTGTATTTTTACACATTTACTCGTTTTTGCGATCACAAATTACAAAATTGTAATTAAAGGCATCGTGGGAAAATAAAAAAAAAGAATCATAATTAGAGAGTGCCAACAAAAATTTACAACAATATATATTTGTATACACCAAAAATAAGGACGAACAGAATGGAATGTAAAACAAATTTCATATATATAATTTTTGTGGATAACATCAGCAATTAGGATAATAACATCTTTGTACATAATCCCATGTAAAAAGTGTTACATTACTGCAAAAAAAAAAAACACTAGTTTACAGCTTTAAATCTGAACGTTTTGAAATCAAACTCAACTCACAGCTTAAACAAAATATATTTTAAGAAAATCCATGAATAAATTCCAAATTATATTGCAAATTATACAGAGCCAACAGAGCAACTAATAAAATCTGTTATGGCTATTGAAAATTTTGTTTATATTACGCAAAGTTTAACTATTTTGAACCCCACGGTATTTTTGCTAATTTTAGCAACACAAATCTGCTGACTTGGAGTATAATGAAATTTGTATAAAAGAATTAGTAAATTTTAGTTAAATTTTGGTAAACTGCAAATTAAAATTGTGTTGCTACAAACAGCAACAAATTATACAAAATATTGGTACAGTAAAATTTGTAAAAGAAATGACTAAATGTTAGTAAAATTGCTGTAAACTGCTTTCTTAAATATATTCGCTGAAATAAGCAAAACAAAAAAAAAAAAAAAAAAACAACTATAGGGTCCGCCAAATAACTTTTTTAAAAAAAAACTACTGAATATTTTCTCAAATTTCTTTTTTTATTTGAAAGTACAATCCTTCCGGTTAATAATGGAAAATAATTTCATTCAAATGGCTGCCTCGGCTGGCCGTTACAGTCAATGGCGATCGTTATCGGGCCATTTTGAACGAATTTTTGTTCACAAAAATTGAAGAGGAGGATATTGGCAACATTTGGTTTCAACAGGACGGCGCTACGTGCCACACAGCCGAAGCTACACTCGATGTTTTGCGCCCTGTTTTTGAAGATCACATTATCAGCCGCAGAGTTGATGTCGTTTGTCTATTATTTGTGGAGTGCCGTCAAAGATAAGTGTTACGCCGACAAGCCAGAGACAATTGACGCTTTAAAGGACAATATTCGTGAAGCCATTGGTGGAATACATTTTTTCATTATTAACCGGAAGGATTGTACTTTCAAATAAAAAAAGAAATTTGAGAAAATATTCAGTAGTTTTTTTTATAGCATTTTCAAAAAAAAAAAGTTATTTGGCGGACCCTATACTACACGTCAGAAGACATGTGTTGCTAAGATTAACAAAAACATACCACTGGGCTTAAATTAGCAAAATTTCCCGTAATAACAGCAAAATTTTCAGTTGCCATTACAGATATTTTTGGTGAGTGTAATTGTTGCGCGTTCTTGAGGCTCTTGTCTACTTCACGAATGCCAAAACCGAACTGACATATAATGCTATTTGCAAAAATTACAATACTTCATAATAAGGTGATACTTATTGCCCCACCTTGTGTGTAAAATCGGAAGAACAGCTTGCTAAATACCTTATACTGCATTAGCATAGGAGATATTATTTTATGTTTTGTAACAGGGTTCTTTTTATATGGAGTTTGACCCGTTAGCAATGGGTTCGTTTTATCCTAACTAGAACAGGTTGCAAAACCATTTGTAAAGGGTGTCCCAAGAAGAACGCAATTTTGTAAATTTTAAATAAAACACAGATATTTAAAAAAAAAATCGTGAAACTTTATTATATCGTAAAGTAGACAGAATGAGGTTATGTATGAAACAATATATCGTGCAGATGGCCCCGCGGCTTTGCTGGCATGCACGCGATCTTTTAATGAAATTTTCAATGACCGTTTTGCATGAATGCTGCGGTATTTCATTAATGCAGCGTCCAATTTCCTCTTTTAAGGCTTGAGTCGTCGTCGGCTTATTCGCGTAAACCATCGACTTCAAAAAACCCCAAAGAAAAAAATCTAATGGTGTTAAATCGCACGATCTAGGCGGCCAATTCTGATCTCCAAAACGCGAAATAACACGACCGGGAAATGACTGATGCAGCAATTGAATTGTTTCTCTGGCTGTATGACATGTGGCGCCGTCTTGTTGGAACCACATGCCCTCCACATTCATTTCTTCAATTCTAGGCAAGAAAAAACTGGTTATCATTTCACGATACCGAACACCATTGACTGTTTGCGCTTGACCTGCCTCATTTTCATAAAAAAAGGTCCAATGATTCCTCCAGCCCAAAAACCACACCACACAGTGACACGTTGAGGATGCATTTGCTTCTCGTGAATCACTCGAGGATTTTCCTCACCCCAAATGCGACAATTCTGCCTATTGACGAAGCCATCAAGATGAAAATGGGCCTCGTCACTGAAGATGATTTTATCGGCAAAATCAGCATTTTCATGTTGTCTCTTCAATACTCAATTAACGAACTCCCTTCGCTGTCCATGGTCAGCTGGCTTCAGTTCCTGAGTCAATTGAACTTTGTATGCATGAAGATGCATATCTTTCGTCAAAATTCGCTGCAAAGTGGATTTGGAGACACCAATTTGCTGAGTTCGGTGTCGAATTGAGGTGTATGGAGTTTGAGCGACATCATCACGTACAGCTGCGACATTTTCGGTCGATCGACCTGGTCGATGGCGCGTTGTTGTCTTTACATCACTAACAGACCCAGTTTCGGCAAATTTATCCATTAATCTCTTTACAGTTGACTCTTTTGGAGCATTATTGTGACCCCAAATTGATCGCAATTTGCGAACTGTAGCCGCAAGACTTTCACCATTTTGGTAAAACAATTTCACAATGAGAATGCGTTGTTCATTCGTGTAGCGCTCCATTTTTACTAACCTCGTACATTCTACTAGCAAACAATAACAATTGTTCAAATGTCAAACAATGACACTTCGAATGTTGCCAGATTTAAAAATTGCGTTCTTCTTGGGACACCCTTTAGAACTGGTTTTGGGACAGTGAGACCTAGCACTTTGACTCCTGTTAATCAGTTGTAGAACCAGTTTGTAGAAGTACCTGTTCTAGAATAGATTCAAAGGTAACTTGTTCTTAAAAAATTTTGCTGTGTATTGTAATTGAATAAACAAAACTTTAATCAGCTTGTTAATAAATTTAGCTATCGTTTTTTTTATTTACATGTTTAGAAGCAATTTGGAGTTCAATATTAAATATAAGACGGCAGCATTTAATTCATACAATTTTATCACTCAAAATATATGAAATTACGTGTTTTAAATTCTACTTGAAAGTTTTGATATTTATTTTAAATTTGTTATAAATTAATTATTTGAAAGATGGTCAAATATTGTTGAAGGCCTATTTTTAATTCACGACATTTCTTATCGGTTGATAAAATAAATATTTTTTAAAACTTTAAGGCGACTTTCCAAACATCCTCGTAAATATATATATATATATATATATATATATATATATATATATATATATATATATATATATATTCTAACAGCAGGATACCTTGTTATTATTATTTTTTTTGTATACTTCAATTGCATAAAATCATATTCAATTCTATTCTATACATGTGCATGTAAAAAAAAAGTTTATATAGTTTTGAATACATTTAAAAAAAATATATAAAATAAATAATTATATATGTAAATATTTATTTATTACAAAATGTAAAACATGGAATTTTTACATTAAAAAAAACGCGTATAAATTATTTAAATAACAAGTGTTAAAGGAAATTTTTTTAAGCTTAACAAATATAAACCACTGCTTCTTTGATTTGTTTTTATTTTTAAATTTTATTTTACACATTGAGTGTTTTTGGCAAATTATTTTGTGATATTTGTATTCGTTTCAACGCAAAAAAAAAAACAAAAATTTTTGTTCTTCCGTTAACAGAAACGGAAGATTCGGTTACATTGATTGATTGGCAATCAAAGCATTTTAAAGTGTAGTGTTGTAGTTGTATGAAGAAATGTAAAATGGTGTGTATTTAGTTGAAAATACAGGTTGGTTGAAAAGTTCCTGCGCTCGAAATGAAAGAATACTGTTTTTGTTACAAAATATATTTTTTTTATTCAATATAATCTCCTAGAAGCTCAATACACTTGTTCCAATGATCTTCCAATAATTTTATCCCATCCTTATAATGGTTTTCCGGAAGCTCTGCAAAATAACCGTCTACGGCTGCTATGGCCTCTTCATTCGACGAAAAATGCTTTCCACGAAGGAATTGTTTGAGATTTCTGAAGAGATAGTAGTCACTGGTAAATACGGTGGATGTTCAAGCAATTCGTACTTTAATTCTTTGAATTTAGCCATTGTCAAAACACTTTTGTGAGCAGGTGCATTGTCTTGATGAAAAATGATTTTTTTCTTCTTTTAACCAGGTCTTTTCTCACGAATTTTTTCATCCAGCTGATCCAAAAGGCTGCAATAATATTCAGAGTTGATTGTTTTACCTTTCTGAAGATAATCAATCAACGAAATTCCTTCTGCATCTCAAAAAACTGATGCCATAACCTTCTTTGCTGATCGTTGTGACTTCACCCGCTTTGGAGCTGAACAACCAGCTTCAGTCCACTGTAAACGTTCTTGTTTCAATTTAGGATCATGGTGGTAGATCCAAGTCTCATCCATAGTTATAAAACGACGCAAGAAGTCGGTTTTATTCGGCTTAAAACGCTCCTAATTACGCTGAGAAATTTGTTTTCGATCCAGTTTTTGTTGAATTGGTAATGTGTGCGGCACTAACTTTCCAAACAGTTTTTTCATACGTAATTCTTCATGTAAAATATGGAGTACTCGTTCGTCTGAGATGCCTATGGCATTAGCAATTTCACGCTTAGTCAAACTTGGATCTTCACTAACCATATTATGTACCTGCTCAATGATTTTTGCTGTGGTTGCAGTTTTTGGTCGTCCTTCGCGTGGATCGTCCTCAAGGCTGGTACGACCACGTTTAAATTCACCAGCCCAAAATTCAACGGTGCGTTTTGAAGATGAGGACTCCTTATACACTTCTAACAATTGTTCATAAATTTCTTTTGCTTTTAAACCCTTCAAAACAAAGAATCTAATGACTGCACGATATTCAATTTTTTCCATATTAAAAAAAAAAACAAAGACACGTCAACTTGAAATGGCTTGAAAACAAAGAAAGAATTGACAGAATGACTTCCAACTTTGCATGTGTTCTCGGGACAGTTATACCAACTTGAGAAACAAAAAGTTTGGAGCTATCAGTGCCATCTCTTGGTGAGCGCAGGAACTTTTCAACCAACCTGTAAATACATATATATTTTTTTTTAATATTCGTTGCTTTGAAAAATTTAATTTTAAAATCCTTGCAAGTAGGAAATTTGCTAAAATCAGTAGGAAATTTGCTGAAAATATTATAATGGTTTTTTAATAAATTTCAAAATATTTTAAATACCAACTTTAGAATCTGAATTATAGTTTACAGAAAAATCAGGCATATCCACTATATAATTCTCTACACTGATAATAATCCTTGTATAAAAATTACGAAAAAATTGTCAAAACAACAGAAGATTTGTAAAATAAACGAAAAACTAGTTAATTTTATAAAAGTTTTCGTTGTTTTGACAGTAATTTCGTATAATTTGAGTAAAAAAAATCAGATAAGACCGTTCTATGGTCCAACCAAATTTAATGGGGCTCAATTTCCTCAATTTCAAACAGATATCTACGGATTTGAGAGTCTAAGTACCATTTAAAAGATAGTTCTGAATATGGATAAATTTTAACCAAATTCAGTGCACTGAAAAAATCCATACGTAATGTAGATACGAACACTTTCGTGTATTGTACGAAATATTTAATTATTTCAAATACGAAAATCTTTCGTAAAATGTACAAAATCTACGATATCTTTTCGTAATTTTAAATTTTCTGCCTTAAGGTCCTGTGCAGGCCCAGGCTAAAGAAAATATAAACTAATTTCTAAATTTAAAAATATTTTTCAAATGTTATGCCCTCCCAGCAAAATAAAATGGATGTTATTCTTTACGAATCTCTTTTTCAGAACATCCAATAGTGCAAATTTTTCAATTGTAAGAAGTCATTTTAAACAACTTCCAAAATGTTGATATTAACCCCTACTAGTATTATTTATTTATATTTATATTAATCATATAACTACAAATTATATATTAATACCCTAACCGAGCACTAGCAACAAAGGCCATCGGCTCGTTGTAGCGAAAACAAACCGGAGCCTCTGGTGGGAATCGAACCCACGCCTTCCGCACTGATAAGCTAGCACGCTACCAACTAGCCTACCGGGGCGCTCAACCCCTACTAGTAAAAAGTAACAATTATTAAGTTAGTCCATTAATGGTTAATTCCAGCAGTCATTAAATGCCTTATTGATTAAATGCCTTATTTGCATGCCAGTGACATTCACTTTGTCCTGGTCGGAATAATAATTCTTGGCGTGTTCAAAATCACATTTTTAACTTAAAAAAAGCCACTCCCTATATTTATTTTGTAGTCTCTATATTTGACAACTTCCGTAAACTAATGAAAAAGTCCATCTGCTCATCGATTTTTCATATCACCGAAACAAACTACTCCCTTCCAATGACACGCCAATGTTAAAATCATTAATGATTCACCGAATTTTTCACAACTTCGTGTTCAATAGATGTAGTGTTAAACTACTTCTTCCTCAGCTTTTATTTTCCTGGGCTGTTATCAGTTTGTATTTCGTTTATAATTTATTTGGCCTAAATTCTATTAAAACTTTTCTGAAAAAATACTTAACAGAATTATATTCATAAAGGTGATTTTTTTACAAAAACAAAATCACTTAGAAGTGAAATTTTTATTTTATAATATTAAAGATCATTTTATATTAAAAAGATTTTTTTTTAAATATTTTAAAACTTTGTTGGTTTCAAAAAATACCAATAATTTTGTTAAATATAGGGTCCGCCAAATAACTTTTTTTTTTGAAAATGCTATAAAAAAAACTACTGAATATTTTCTCAAATTTCTTTATTTTATTTGAAAGTACAATCGTTCCGGTTAATAATGGAAAATAATTTCATTCAAATGGCTGCCTCGGCTGGCCATGCAGTAGCCTACACGATCGGTCCAATTTTTAAGCACATTATCGATTGTGTGCAGCTGTATTTCACCAATAGCTTCACGAATATTGTCCTTTGGAGCGTCAATTGTCTCTGGCTTGTCGGCGTAACACTTATCTTTGACGGCACCCCACAAATAATAGTCCAACGGTGTCAAATCGCAGCTCCGAGGTGGCCAAACGATATCAGCTCTGCGGCTGTTAATGCGATATTCAAAAACAGGGCGCAAAACATCGAGTGTAGCTTCGGCTGTGTGGCACGTAGCGCCGTCCTATTGAAACCAAATGTTGCCAATATCCTCCTCTTCAATTTTTGTGAACAAAAATTCGTTCAACATGGTCCGATAACGATCGCCATTGACTGTAACGGCCACTCCTTGCTCATCTTCGAAGAAAAATGGCCCAATTATGCCTCTGGACCAAAATTCGCACCAAACAGTGACTCGTTTTGGGTGCATCGGCTTTTCAATGTATGCGTGCGGGTTTTCTGTGCCCCAAATGCAA
Organism: Eustalomyia histrio; assembly: GCA_949748255.1. NCBI lineage: Eukaryota > Metazoa > Arthropoda > Insecta > Diptera > Anthomyiidae > Eustalomyia > Eustalomyia histrio. The sequence goes on from OX456524.1 coordinate 151,517,812, forward strand.
CAATTTTGCTTGTTTACATACCCGCCAAGATCAAAATGAGCTTCATCTGAAAAGGTGACATTCTGCAACATTACCATGATTTTCAAAGTAATGTCGCAATGTTTCCCAGCGTTGTACACAACCATATTCATTCAGCGGAAGGATAAAACTAATTATCTGTCAAATCAGACATGAGCTAAGTGTTACCATTCACGAAATAAGTACTAGTTGAAAAAAAAAAAAAAAAAAAACGTTAGATGGCGGACCCAATATATAAATAAGCGTATTAAAACAATAAAATAAGAATATGAAAAGTTTTCAGTAGTTAATTAGTAAATCATTGACTAAACAAAATTTTGTAAAATATACGATAGTTTCGTATATTTTACGAAAAAAAAAAACAATTTCGAAAGTTTTTTTTTTGTAAAATGTTGCATAGATTTTTTCCACACTGGAGGAAGAAATGACGGCACATAAAAATAAAAAAATATAATTTAAAAATAATATTTAAAATAATATTTTTATAAAATATATATAAAAAAAAAAAAAAAAATTGTACAAAGCTTCGTCCTTCGGCCCTTAGAAATTTGTGTAAGAAATTTCAAACTTAGTTTTGTAAAATTAGTGATTTTTTTGCTTAAACTAAATTTCGTAAAATATATGAAAATTTTGTATATTCTACGAAAAAAATAATAAGTACGAATGTTTCTTTTTTTCATAAATAGTCGCATGAATTTTTTTCTGTGTAGGCTTCGTTCTGGAGCCAATAGAAATTTATGTAACAAATTTTATATTACGTTTCATAAAATATTTTTAGTGAAGAATAAACTGTAGTTTGTAAAATATACGAAAGTTTCGTATATTCTACGAAAAAAAAACTGACGAAGGCTTTATTTCAAAAAATGATGCATGTATAGTCTGATATCGTTAAATCAACTCAGAAAAAGGTTATGGGTCAAATGGTCTACAAAAATCAGCAAAAACTCATTAAGCTCAGACCATGTAGTAGTGTGTAGGATATAAAAATATATGAGCCCCATATTTCACGTTTCTTTAAAAGATCTTATAAAACATTAACAATTTCTTCCAAAAAAATATTTCTTTTCAAATATATGTCTTTAATATGTAATAATGAAAAACTGCACACTGTTGGCTTTGGAATAAATACTTTTTCCTTTATTGCAGTTAAAATTATCTATTTCAGTTTTACTACTTTGTATGCCACATACATAATTTAAAACTTAAGTTTATTATACAGAGTGGCGCAAAAATAACCTTCCGATATTTTTTGGCTGTAATTTAAAAAGAAAATGAAAAACTTTGATTCTTCTTGTGGATTATTTTTATTTGGTCTTTTAATTTTTTTTACATCATGTAAATGGCCGCCGCCACAGTTGATTGTCATTTGAGCCCTTTTTATTGCATTTTCCATCATTTTGGCCAAAACTTCCGGCGATAGGTCCTCACATTCTTGACGGATATTGTCTTTAAGAGCTGCAAGAGTCTAAGGCTTGTTGACATAAACCCGCGACTTCAAAAAGCCACACAAAAAGAAATCTGGAGCGGTCAAATCAGGCGATCTTGCTGGCCAGTGCAAATCGCCAAAACGGGAGATTAGGCGCCCGGGAAATGCATCCTTCAGCATATCGGTTGTGGCACGTGCAGTGTGTGGCGTGGCACCGTCCTGTTGGAACCACATGTTTTCCAATCCCAATTCATCAAGTTGCGGCAAAAAGAACTCGTTGATCATTGCTCTGTAGCGCTCACCATTCACAGTAACCGTTTGGCCCGCGACGTCTTCGAAGAAAAAAGGTCCGATGACTCCTCCAGCGAAAACAGCACACCATACAGTGACTTTGAGCGGGTGTAATGGCTCTTCGTGGGTTACACGCGGATTTTCAGTGCCCCAGAAGCGTAAATTTTGCTTATTTACGTACCCGCTAAGATGGAAATGGGCCTCATCACTTATGATTATTTTTGATGAAAAATCATCTTCATTATTGCTCAAATAAATAGTCACCAATATTCCGCGTTCTAGAGCAGTGTAGCGTAACATTGTTTATTAACGTGTATTTCGCATGTGTTTACTACACAAATGTCAAAACAGAACTGACATTAGGGGCCAATCGCAAAATTTATAGCATTTTCTGATAGGAGGATAACTTTTGCGCCACCTTGTACGTGGAGTACATATGAAGTCTTGATAAAATATTAAAGTAACTGGATATGGGTCGTAAAAAACCCCCTCCAAAAAAGTAGTACACATAATGATCTAATGTATAAAATGTAATAAAAACTTACGATAGTTTGGTAAAAAGAAAGAAAAAAAAAGGCAAAGGATATTTTAAATAAAATTCTAAATTTTGTAATATAAAAATCCCAAACATGTATAGCGTATGAGTAATATTTAATTCTTCAAAATATTTAGATATACGAAACGTATGAGTGATGTTGTATTTAAAAAAAAACATACATACATACGTATGAGTAATATTTATTATAACAAATTATATAACAAGAGTAATTTTAAATAAAAAAAACAATTAAAAGAAATATCTGTTGAATTTAATAGATTTTTAATGCGATATAAAATCAATTAAAATTAAATTAAATGTTGCAGAAATTTTTTTGTCTGCTTTCTGGAAAATTTCGTTTAACAACAAAGTTCAACACAAAAAAAAAATTTCGGAGTTCCAATGATTGATTCTTGTTAAGGAGACCAAAAAAAAATATATATATACGTGTTTCGGCGTTTTGATAGTTTACATCGGAATTTCATTTTAGTCAAAATTTTCCAGCTCTGGCCTGTTCTTGCAGCATATCGGTATATAAAACTATGTTTTCTTTACATCTGAGGTGTAGGGTATATTTAGCAACTTTGTAGGTAATGGTATGGCAAATATTTTTGTAGAACATATTAACCCTCTAACTCCCCCTCATAATGGCATTTTTTGGCTTTATTTTAAGAAATTGTAAAAAACGCCCCGAAAAAGTTGAAGGGCGGGGATGAAATGTTCTACAAAAATGTTGGCCATAAAATTTTACTTTATATGTCAGAATACACCAAAACCCAGAACTTAACACAAACATCAAAAACCAATCAAATTCAAGATTGCTCATCAGATTTCTAGTCAAATTTTGGGATGACCAACATATTAAAAGCCAGATTTTGGGATCACCTACATAATATTTAGGTCATCCCAAAGTGTGTATTTGTGTTAAGTTTTCGGCTTTAGTGTGCTCTGACATATATAGTAGAATTTTATGGCCAACATTTTTGTAGAACATTTCATCCCCGCCCTTACCCTTTTTTGGGGTGTTTTTTACAATTTGTTAAAATAAAGCCAAAAAATGCCCTTATGAGGGGGAGTTAGAGGGTTAATATGTTCTGCAAAAATATTTATCATACCATTATCTACAAAGTTGCTGAACATACCCTACACCTCAGATGTAAAGAAAATATAGTTTTATATACCGATATGCTGCAAGAACAGGCCAGAGATGGGAAACTTTAACCGCCTCTTAAACGAAATTCCGATGTAAACTATCAAAATGCCGAAACACGTATAATTTTTTTTGGTCTCTTTAACAAGAATCAATGGTTGGAACCCTGTAATTTTGGAAAATGTTTGAAATTGTTTTACAGTATAATTTGATTTATAGTAAAACATCTAAATTTAAACTTTTTTTGTAAAAGTATTTTATAATTGCAAATACGATATAAATTTTTTAATTCATAAATATTTATGAATTTATTGAATAAATTTATGAAACAAATTTCGTATGAAAAAATTATTTTTTAAACCCCCTTTAATTTTTTTTTAATATTTATTTTATATACAAAATTTTTTTGTTAAAGACACTTTAGACCTTTTATTTCTTCATTTTATTTTTGTAGTCTTTGTATATATTAATCGCTAATTTGATAATAATAGAAAAAAGTATAGCCATAAAATTAGTTTTTTATGATTTTTTTTTTTTAAATCCTCCACACTCTTTTTCGCTACTAATAATTAGGGCAGCAAATTTCACTCAGTTGCAAGGTGGGGCAGTAATGTTCACCCTATTGTGATGTGCTGTCATTTTTGTAAATGAATAACAATGTATCGCTATGCGCCTCAAGAATGCAGGATTTTGTAACTCAACTACGAATTGCATGATTTTTCATTAAAATCTATCATGGCGACGAGGAAAATCTATGCATAATTCAAAGTCTCCGTGTAGTGTACAGTTACGGCAGAAAAGGTGATTGGACCTTTTTGACGATATTCACCCAGAAAAAAGAATCGTGCTGACAACCAAATTTGTTGCCAATTGAATGGTTTAGTTGCAGCAACCGAATTGTTTGATTGTTACTAAGCTTCATACATATCTTATAATTTCAGTTAAGATTGAAATTAATATATTTTCAAATATATAATTTTCTAGTTTTTCTCCCTTAAGAAAATCATTATTTCTTCACTTCATCTATATATTGATTTAACATAAACAATTCATTTATATTTTCACTTTTTTTTTACTTCATTTTGCAATAAATAACAAGAAGTTTTATATGTACCTAACCTAAGGTTTGAATTTTGGCCAAAATGATGTGACACAATATAAAAACTGTTCACAATCTAATAAAGTGAATTTCTATTCATGTTCGATTTGTATGTTTTATTTCAATATTTCGTCTATAGTTGTCAGTGGCACAAAGCCAAACCAAAAAAAAAAAAAAAATAAAAATTAAATAGAAAAACAATTGCGGAAAACAGCGTGATTTTTGCTTTTTTTATTGAAAACCAATCCACCACACTTCATATGGTAAGTGTTACAAACACACAAAAAAAAAAGATTCATCAGGATTTTTGGCCATATACAATATAAATATGTAAAGACAAACATACATTTCGATAGATGTATTCTAGAGTGGAACAAAATTTAAAATTTATCCACAATATTCAGCTCAATTTTTGGTTCAAACTATTTATATATGTTTTACATTACGATGGCATTTAAATGGAAAGTTGGGATTTTGTATTGGTAATACTTATGCTCAAAGAAAAATATCGCTTATGCGTTCTGTTATTTAAAAAGTTATAATAATTTCGCTAAACACGTTTAAAATTTAAAGTTTCAATTTTGAAAATTTTATCCACTCTAATGCATAAACAAAAACTATTTGATAGAAAAATATTTGCTTTTAAAAGAAAAACAAATAAAAATTTATTTTATTGCTAATAATTTCAATTTCTTTCATCAAATTGAAATGAAAAAAAAGTGCAATAAGATTACACAAAATATAAAATATGATTTTTGTATAGGATGAATTGAATTTTGAAGTTTTTCGGTATTTCGGTTTTATGGAGATATATACTATGATATTTTTTATTGTTGTTATTTTGGGTATTTATAACAAGCCTTCAAGCTACGCATATTTACAAAAGCAAAGTAAATTAATTATTTTTAGCTAGGCTGATACATGTATTTCGATCCGTCAAAATATTTCCTCAGAACCCGAAATTTAAGAAAAGCTACAGATACCAGAAGAAGGCAGAGCTTAAACAAAAACACATATAAAAAATATATAAATTGCTAAATTCTTGCCTTCTTAGTAATTAAACACGAAGTTGAGTTGTTTTTCGAACAAGCACAATGACGTTACTAAATTTTGAAGTTAAAATAATTTTGAATAAAAAAATAATAAATAAATAATTTTGAATAAAAAAATAATAAATAAATAAATAATCTTGAATAAAAAAATTATAAGTAAATGATTTTCAATAAAAAATAAATAAATAATTTTGAACAAAAAATAATTAATAAATAATTTTGAATGAAAAAATAATTAATAAATAATTTTGAATAAAAAAATAATAAATAAATAATTTTGAATAAATTATTTTTTTATTCAAAACTATTTATTGAATAAAAAAATAATAAATAAATAATTTTGAACAAAAAATAATTAATAAATAATTTTGAATGAAAAAATAATAAATAAATAATATTGAATAAAAAAATAATAAATAAATAATTTTCAATTAAAAAAATAATAAATAAATAATTTTGAATAAAAAAAAATAAAGAAATAATTTTGAATAAAAAAAATAATAAATAATTTTACTAAATTTTGAAGATCAAATAATTTTGAACACAGAAATAATAAATAAATAATTTTGAATGAAAAAATAATAAATAAATAATATTGAATAAAAAAATAATAAATAAATAATTTTCAATAAAAAAATAATAAATAAATAATTTTGAATAAAAAAAAAAATAAAGAAATAATTTTGAATAAAAAAATAATAAATAATTTTACTAAATTTTGAAGATCAAATAATTTTGAACACAGAAATAATAAATAAATAATTTTGAACACAGAAATAATAAATAAATAATTTTGAATAAAAAAATAATAAATAAATAATCTTGAATAAAAAAATAATAAATAAATAATCTTGAATAAAAAAAATATAAGTAAATGATTTTCAATAAAAAATAAATAAATAATTTTGAATAAAAAAATAATAAATAAATAATTTTGAATAAAAAAATAATAAATAAATAATCTTGAATAAAAAAATATAAGTAAATGATTTTCAATAAATAAATAATTTTGAATAAAAAAATAATAAATAAATAATTTTGAATAAAAAAATTAATAAATAAATAATTTTGAATAAATTATTTTTTTATTCAAAACTATTTATTGAATAAAAAAATAATAAATAAATAATTTTGAACAAAAAATAATTAATAAATAATTTTGAATGAAAAAATAATTAATAAATAATTTTGAATAAAAAAATGATAAATAAATAATTTTGAATAAAAAATAACAAATAATTTTGAATAAAAAAATAACAAATAATTTTAGTAAATTTTGAAAATCAAATAATTTGGAATACAAAAATAATAAATAAATAATATTGAATAAAAAAATAATAAATAATAATTTTCAATAAAAAAATAATAAATAAATAATTTTGAATAAAAAAATAATAAATCAAAAATAATTTTGAATAAAAAAAAAAAATAAAGAAATAATGTTAAATAAAAAAATAACAAATAGTTTTACCAAATTTTGAAGATCAAATAATTTTGAATACAAAAATAATAAATAAATAATTTTGAATAATAAAATAATTAATAAATAATTTTGAATAAAAAAATAAAGAAATAATTTTCAATAAAAAAATCATTTTGAATTAAAAAATAATAATTTAATAAATAAATAAAAACGAAAGAAATACAAAATATAATAAAAAATATGTTCTATTTATTTTTAATTTTTATCAGGCTCAAGATCATAATTTTTTTTAATGATACTAACGAATTTACTATTCTTCAGCCTCCTTCTGAACCACCCAACAAAAATAACTCATGGTTTTTGAGTGTGTGATATAAATGCCTGTTCAAAAACCATGAGTTATTTGTGTTGGGTGGTTCAGAAGGAGGCTGAAGATGACCTGGTCGCTCGGGTCGAAATTGTGCACTCCCTCTAGCGCTCATCCTTACAATTTTTTCCTTATAACAAAAAAATTAGAGTTTACTATTCGTTAGTATCATTAAAAAAAAAAAATTATGATCTTGAGCCTGATAAAAATTAAAAATATATAATTAAAACAGATAGATCAAATAATATACAAAATTTAAATATGTTCTATTTATTTACAACTAATATTTTTAACAGTTTTCTTTTTAATTTTTAACAAGCTTTTAACCTCCGAATATTTACAAAAACAAAGTAAATTAACTATTTTTAGCTAGGCTCAACATGTACATATATGTATTTCGATCCGGCAAAATATTTGGAACCCGAAGTTTTACATAGGCTAGAATTTTACATTTAGTACTAACTTAATGGTATTTTAGATTAGATAATGTGACAAAACGCCAACATGTGGTCCTTAAACTCTGTTATTCTTAAGATTTAGGCGGGCCAAAAGGTTGAATTTTATGTGTACAACTTAAATTTAAGGCAGTTACCTACATAAATGATATTATGGAATTGAAAATATGAGAAAAGTCCAAACTTTGGCCGACCTGGTTTTTTATTGGGAATATTTATAGGTGCCAAATGTTGGCCTTTTCTGTTGTTTTTTAATTTATAATGCCATTGACAAGTCAATATATTAATAAACGAAAAATGCAACCTTTGACACCCTCTGAATCTTAAGGATAACAAATTACGGGGGCCAAAGGTTGGCTTTATATTACATTTCCTCATCCATCTAATATAAAAAATCCATTTTTAACTAGATTTCGAGGGTAATGCAAACTCATCATTAGATAAGGTTTATATTGTTAATAGAAATTCCTCTTTGTTAGTTTTTTTTTTTTAATTATTTATTTACAGTACAGCTCAATTGTTTTTAATTTCAAAATAAATTATTATCATGTTGACATTAATTAGACTGTGTCACTTTAAATGACAGATTTAATTATTATTAAAATGTCATGTTTGAGTAATTTTGTATTTTACAAAAATAAATACAGAAGCAACAACAAATTAAAATAAATAAATTCTTGTAATATTTCCTCAGGCTTATGACATGATAATCATCTAAAAAAAAAGCACACTTGCAAAAGCAAATAAAAAAAAAAAAAAAATAAAAATATAAGATTGTCAACATAGAAACAAGAAAACAAAAAAAAAATATATCATTTATTATCTTATAAATATTTATAATGATAATATTTAAAAATTTCATAAGCAAAAAAAAAATGTTTTTGTTTATCTTTTAGTTAAATGGCAAATTATGTACGTCTCTTCAACTTTTTAGATTTGTTGTTAAAAATGTTTTCGAATAAAAATACTTTTAAGTCTTAAATGTAGAAATTTATCTTTAAATGTTTGTATTTCAGACTAAAAGTGTAAGGTAAATAAAATCCTTATTTTGCTAGTGATTTCAAAAAAATACAGTTACTAACATATTTAAAAAGAAACAAATTTGAATAACTTTCTACAATTTATTTTTTAACATATTTACTTAAATTTAATATGAATGCTTGGTATTTTTTAGGGACTCAATTAGATTTTTAAATAATTAATAAACAAGTTTTAATATTATTTTTTTTTGCTTATTTCTCACAGCGTGTGAATAATAAGGAATTTAATATTTGTTATACATCTTTGACTAAAAAAATTTAATTTACAGGAGATTTTATTAAAAGCGTATGAGTAATATATTAGCAATTAATAATAATCATACGCCCCGCTATACAGTCAACTGGTAAGGAATATAGCGCTTAAAAAGTAAACAATACTATTCTACTTGATTACTGAAGCCTAAATTAAAAAAATTTATATATAATTTTTGCTTCCCACAACAGTTCTTTAAAAAGATTTAGTTTTACTATTAAATTCTTTGAGTAACTATTTGCAGATTAGAAATAAATTGTTAAACAAAATGTCATTAAATTGCAAACATGGTTTATAGTTTTCTTCATTAAATATTATGTACAAAATATATGGAGTGTAAAAAAAATTACTTTCACAAGTAGTTTATGAAAAGATTTATGTGTGACAGAAATGTTCAATATTGTGCAACATTTTAATGCACATGTTAAGATTTATTAAATATAAATATTGTGTTAAGTTTATTATGTGCTTTAAAATGTTCAAATAATGAAATATTTATTGAGTTAAAATATTTTTTAAAAAAAGTTTACTTATCTTGGAAAAATTCCAAATTCGAGGCTGTTATTTTTAATTTCTTCGGCTAAAAGTTTATCACATAATTTGATTAATTTTTTTGCCAAAATAGATTTTACACATTTTATTAAAAAGTACCTTTTGTTAAAAAGAACATTTTATTAAAAAGTACCTTTTGTTAAAAAGAACCTTTTATTAAAAAGTTCCTTTTTATTAAAAAGTACCTTTTTGTTAAAAAGTAACTTTTTAATAAAAAGTACCTTTTTAATAAAAAGTACCTTTTTATTAAAAAGTTCTTTTTTATTAAAAAGTACATTTTTGTTAAAAAGTACCTTTAATTAAAAAGTATCTTTTATTAAAAACTACCTTTTATTAAAAAGTATCTTTTTATTAAAAAGTATCTTTTTATTAAAAAGTACCTTTTTATTAAAAATTACCTTTTTATTAAAAGGTACCTTTTTTATTAAAAAGTACCTTTTTATTAAAAAGTACCTTTTTAAAAGAGTACCTTTTTATTAAAAACTAGCTTTTTATTAAAAAGTAGCTTTTTATTTAACAGAACCATTTTATTAAAAAGTACCTTTTTATTAAAAAGTACCTTTTTATTAAAAAGTACCTTTTTATTAAAAAGTACCTTTTTATTAAAAAGTACCTTTTTATTAAAAAGTACCTTTTTATTAAAAAGTACCTATTTATTAAAAAGTACCTTTTTATTAAAAAGTACCTTTTTTATTAAAAAGTACCTTTTTGTTAAAAAGTATCTTTTTATTAAAAAGTAACTTTTTATTAAAAAGTATCTTTTTATTTAACAGAACCATTTCATTAAAAAGTACCTTTTTATTAAAAAGTACCTTTTTTAAAAAAGTACATTTTTATTAAAAAGTAACTTTTTATTAAAAAGTACCATTTTATTAAAAAGTAACTTTTTATTAAAAAGTAAATTTTTATTAAAAAGTACCTTTTTATTAAAAGTACCTTTTATTGAAAAGTACCTTTTATAAAAAAGCTCCTTCTATTAAATAGCTTTTTATTAAAAAGTAACTTTTTATTTAACAGAACCATTTTATTAAAAAGTACCTTTTTATTAAAAAGTATCTGTTATTAAAAAGTACCTTTTATAAAAAAGTACGTTTTATTAAGAAGTACCTATTATTAAAAAGTACCTTTTATTAAAAAGTGCCTATTATTTAAAAGTACCTTTTATTAAAAAGTACTTTTTATTAAAAAGTACCTATTTATTAAAAAAGTACCTTTTATTAAAAAAAGTACCTTTTATTAAAAAGTACCTATTATTTAAAAGTACCTTTTATTAAAAAGTACCTTTTATTAAAAAGTACCTTTTATTAAAAAGTACCTTTTATTAAAAAGTACCTTTTATTAAAAAGTACCTTTTATTAAAAAGTACCTTTTATTAAAAAGTACCTTTTATTAAAAAGTACCTTTTATTAAAAAGTACCTTTTATTAAAAAGTACCTTTTATTAAAAAGTACCTTTTATTAAAAAGTACCTTTTATTAAAAAGTACCTTTTATTAAAAAGTACCTTTTATTAAAAAGTATCTTTTATTAAAAAGTACCTTTTATTAAAAAGTATCTATTTATTAAAAAAGTACCTTTTATCAAAAAAAAAGTACCTTTTTTAAAAAGTACCTTTTATAAAAAGTTCCTTTTATAAAAAGTACCTTTTATAAAAAGTACCTTTTATAAAAAGTACCTTTTATAAAAAGTACCTTTTATAAAAAGTACCTTTTATAAAAAGTACCTTTTATAAAAAGTACCTTTTATAAAAAGTACCTTTTATAAAAAGTACCTTTTATAAAAAGTACCTTTAATAAAACGTACCTTTTATAAAAAGTACCTTTTATAAAAAGAATCTTTTACAAAAAGTACCTTTTATAAAAAGTACCTTTTAAAAAAAGTACCTTCTTTAAAAAGTACCTTTTATAAAAAGTACCTTTTATTATAAAATACATATTATTAAATACTAAAATTATCTTTTATTTATATTATTAAATACTAAAATTATCTTTTGTTAAAAACGATTACGGTACATTAAGTAAAATTTTATAGATTTATTAATTTTTTTTAACATTTTTTAATATAAAATAATTTTATTTAAAAGCCCTAAATGCTATTTTTATGACATATTATATGAGTGTAGAACTTGTTCTTTTAAAATTTACTAAAATATTTTTTTTATCGTTTTCACATTTTGTAACAATTTTATTTTTGAGAAATCAATAAATTTTTTCATAGAACTTTTGATAGCCACTTTTTCATCAACATGGGTTTGTACAAGCATGTGAATAATGTCAATTAAATTGTAAAAATTGTTGCAAAACTTCACAAAAAATAATGTTGACAATTAATTATGGCCAATTTGGTAGGCGGTTTTATGAATGATTAAATTCGTTATAATTTTTTGTTTGTAATAATTCATTTGCACAATTTACAATGAAATTATTGTGGGCAAAAATAGTAAGACCAAAATAGAATAAAACAATAAATTTCTATGGAATTTAAAAATTTATAATTCAAATGAATTGAAAAATTGCCAGTAGCTAACAAATAAAAAGAAAAAAAAAACAACTAAAACATATGGTAAAATTAAATTTGTAATAAATTGAATTAAAAGAAAATGTGTGTTATATTTTCGATATAAATGTTTTTCTTGTTGCTTAATTATACAAGTATATTGCACTCGATGTCTTGTTTTAGTTTTTGTTAAAATTTTTATTATATTTCTATGATTATACGTAGTATCAAGACAAAGACACATATACCTTGAACTTTAAAATTCTTTTTTTGAATTTATTTTTTTTTAGTGTGTGCATTGTGTAAATCAAATTAAAATAAATGTAAATACAATATGAAATAAATGTGTGATTCTATAGTTGGCAACTGATATTGTTTTTTTTTTTTTTGTTTACCAACTAATTTGTTTAATCGATTACAATTTTTAAATTCTGTGGTTATTTCTTAAGATTTTGTCTTATAAATAGTGTGTATTTGCACAGAGAGCACTATTGCTTCAATTGGGTTTATGGGGGAAACAAATGATTTCGGTTTATACAACAATTAATGATGAGTAATATTTTTTTTATTGCTAATAAATAATTACATATTACTTATACGCCAAGGTTAACCAAATTGTACTACATAGTACTACTAGGCGTATGATTATTAAGAATTCAACAACACTCATACGCTTAGGTGGGGTCTAGGGAATTTGAGCAATTATTTTAAAACACATATTTAACTGTTATTAAAAAGCCATTAGTCACAGTTTTAGTCAACGTCTAGTAAATAAATGGTTAAATGAAACTATCGTTTAAATATTATAAAAAAAATCTATAGAAAAACTATTAGTTATTTAACATGAAATTGCAGTATAAAACAGAACAATAAGAAATATTTTTTAATAAAAACATAAAATAAACATTTCTCAATATGTACTAAAACATAGCAGGACAAAATAAATAAAACAAAAATTTTTCTTTTAACTTTTCTATAGAGCAAAATAAAATCATACAAAAATTATTATTGCTGATGGCTAACAAAAAAAAAAAAAACAGATAAAAGGAAGAAAAATGTTTAAAAAGCGAATTACTAAAATGTTAGTTTACCAATTTTTATCTTTTATAAATCTCTGTATTTATATATTTAAATTATGGTATTGTTTGACAAAAAAAACAAATATCTTGATAAATTAAAAGATAACTTTTAAGTTTCAAATTTATTTTTGAATTAAAAAAACCCAAAGAATTGTTTGATTTGTAATGTTTGTATTAAAAAAAAAAGATTAAAGAAAGTAAAATGTTTAAAAAATAACAATAAAATAAAAAGTAATTTGTAAAATGCTATATAAATCACACAAACAATAATAGATTTCATATAAATAGAGACACAGAATTATTAAGGGTCTAATAATGTAGATTAAAAGAAAAGCTTTTGTTTGAAAATCTTAAAAAAAACTATATTATATTTTATAAATAAAAATAATGTTTAGAAATTTACTGATTAAATTAAATGACAACAACTTTAATAAATAAAACCTTTTTTCCACCAGTTACAGTATCAATTTTGGGTAAAAAATAACTGTTGATTTCTTATAAGCAATCCCAATTTATATTTGAAATAAAATAATATTTTACTTTTCAGGAAAATTTTTAAATTACTCATGTAAAAATCGAAATATAAATGAGCATACATGATCTTACATGGGCCTGTATATGATCATACATGGGCATACATGGTCATATACGTCCATACATTGTTTAATATATGACCCTACATGATCTCATATATGATCATATATCTTCGGATCTTCGGAGCATACATGAATAATATATGAGCATGTATGATAATATATGCACATATATCACCATATACCCTCAAATTTCGGATCCGAAGATATATGGTCATATATGAGATCATGTATGAACGTATATGACCATGTATGCCCATGTATGATCATATACAAGCCCATGTATGATCTTGTATGTTCATATATATTTTGATTTTTACATGAGTAAGTACAAATCTTATTAAAGTAAATATGATTATAGTTAAATTTAATATTTTTGTATTTAAATTAATATTTTGATATATTAGATTTCGTTGCCAAACTTTAAGAATAAGTATAAATATATTTTAATTAAAATGAAAACACATTTAGTTTGATTTAATGTTGTTTCTGCTTGATTTGAAAATTTCTTTTCTGTGTTCTGTTAAAAAAAAAAAATTGCTGAATAATTTCTCTATCAGATTTATAAAGTAAAATGTTTAAACTACACCTAAACACACACACTGTGAAAGTTAGTCAAGCACAATAAAACATGTTTAAAGCTGTTATTTACTGTTGAAAATTTACCCAGTTTTATCTTTGTTGCAAATTTTTTGTATAAAATTTAGTCTAGCTTTGATCATAATAATGATAATATGTATATGCGTTTCTAGAGCAGGCAATTGAGTTTTATATATGTGGAAAAAAAATGTATCTACATATTGTATACCATATTGTGAATATGAAGCATTTTATTGTTAATAAGCACTTTATAACATCAAAGTAATTGTCTTAAGACGGCAACAAGATTTAAACAACAATATTTAAACACCCACTTGAAAATCGAAATTTATATTAACATACATGATCATATAGGGCTAAATATTTGTGTCCGTGCATAGTTCAATATGCGATTCATGTATATGATATTATATATGCCCATATATTTTCGGATCCGAAATTTGGGGGTATATGGTCGCATATGGTTATATATGATCGTATATGACCATACACGGTCATATACTCATAAATTTGGGATCCGAAAATATACAGTGATATATGAGATCATATATGGTCATATATGAGATTTTATATGGTCATATATGAGATCACATATGGTCATATATGAGATCATATATGGTCATATATGAGATAACATATGAGATCATATATGGTCATATATTAGATCATGTATGGTCATATATGATTTCATAAATGGTTATATATAAGATCATATTTGGTCACATATGAGATCGTATATGGTCATATATATCATATATGACCATATATGAGATCATATATGGTCATATATAAGATGGCATATGGTCATATATAAGATCACATATGGTCATATAAGAGATCATATATGGTCATATATAAGATCATATATCTCAGCAAAAACATTGTATCAACTACTTACCAGGCTATTTACCTGCTTAATTACTTTTGTTCGCGATGTCCAAAAAGTAATGGGTACTCATTATTTTTTGGCTATTTGTAAGCGAGAGGGTAATGACAACGTATTACCTTGTGTTTTTTGTAAGTAAGAGGATAATGACCACTCATTACTTTTGGGACATCGCGAACAAAAGTAATTAAGCGAGTAAATAGCCTGGTAAGTAGTTAATATCCTGTTTTTGCTGGGATGGTCATATATGAGATCGTATATGGTCATGTATTGAATAATGCATGGATGTATATGATCATGTATGCCCATGCAAACAGTCCCATGTATGTGCATATATACTGAATAAATCTTTTCGGACCAGCTTACTGCAGTCACCCCAGTAAGAAATGTATGAATTATCTTCAATATATTTTTAATCTACTCCACTGTACACTGCGGAAAAAAACGCTTCATATCTGTTTAATTAAAAAAAATAGAAAAAGTTAAATAAAGTGCTTCATATGCTATGAGTACATATATATTAACGCATCTGCAGTCATTTGAAAATGTGTTCAACACATACTCTCAAAAACATCCATGCACACACATTTACATACATACACATTCATGCACCGACATAGAAATGCACATAGGGTACAGTGACTGTAACTTTTTGTCGAATTCGACAATACCGTTATGCGAAACACTTTCACTGCTTAACGCAGTGATTGTAAATAGGGCAAGTTTAAAATGTGCAAGTTTAAAATTTGCAAGGTTGCCAAGGTTTTCCAAATAAAATTAATGGCACCACAAAACGACTCTAAACCCATATTCTATAAAATTGCTAAATTGCGCGAGTTTTTAAACGAAAGTTTGTATGGCCTAACCTTTAAGCCCAAATAAAATTTTATGATTTTTCTATTATATTATGAAGGAAGGAAAAATTAACGAGGTAAAAATAGGTCTGCATGAAATTATCTAAAAAGTGTATTTAAGCAAATATCGGGTCCGATTTTCAATCTGCTTAAAGGCATGATAATTTGTATTGCATAAACAACCCAAATGACAACCAGCTTCCAATGGTTTTGTATATTTTAATAACATTTAATTCCAATTCAGATAGGAACTTAATATAGGGGCTAAAGAAAGACATTAAATTGATTGGAATTCTATGGAAACCATCAACATTTTAACGATAAAAAATGATTTATCAAAATAATTAAATTTAATTATACACAGAAAATATATAATATTAAACGAAACACTGTCACATTATCCACATTCTAACCAAAATTGAAAAAAAATATTATTTTCTACGAACAATAGAGAATTTCTCCAGCAAAATATTGGCAGCAAAAATTTAATATTAGTTCTGTTGTAATTAAAAACTAAACCACTCTAACATGGTTGGCAAGCAATACCTTTGGATTATAGCGGTAGTTGTCTACCAAGCCCTGATCAATGCCGTTATGAAAATTTATACACCAAAATAGACAACAACTAGATGTGAGTGTCTGTGGTGCAGTGGATAGAGACACAGCTTGATAGTCTTAGGAAAGACACATTTTTTTAAAATTTTTTTTTTTATAGACTTTTAAAATAAAATTTTTAGTGGATAAAATATAAGACACAATTTACTTTCTGAGGAAAAATAATGGCTAAGCATAAATAATATTGTATAATTACAATATCGAATGCAATAAAAAATTTTGATCACTACACCCTAATGCACAGTTTCATATAAACATGGATTTATGCTTTTTCCCACATTTTATACTCGTATGTATGTGATGCTTGAAAAAAAATTAAAAAAACGTTACATACAAGAAGTAAGACACTTAATGCATTTGCTAGGCTTTCGACACAGGGCAATTATCTGTTGGATTCATTTTGTTTTTTTTTTTTTGCATTATAAGTTCAAGTGTTGGCATAAGTGTGGGTGTATGTATGTATTAATGTATAGTTGTATATGTGGTTTTTAACTAGCAAGGATTTTTTTTCTACAAATTGAGGTAAACTGTAAAAGCTATAAAAACCAAAATGAAAAGTTATGTATAAACAAAAAATCTCAATTTCATACACACATGAATTATATAACTGAAGAATTGTTTGAAAAAAATTGAGGATGTATTTTAGTACGATATAAAAGAAATAAATTAAAAAACAAAACTTTTTTGGGGCAATAATTTTCATTTCTAACTGCGGGTTATTCATTTGAAGATGTACACACTTGCCAGCAACCATAATGTATGCCATTTAAACTACAAAAACCATAAAGAAAATACAAGTTTAATTGAAAACCAATTACTTGTAACTAGTTTTTACAGGCATATGGAAAATAACAATATTTTTTTGTACACTTACAATATTATTTCGTTAAAAATAATCTAAAATACATATTAAATTAATCGAAAATACAATCAAAAAGAGAACTTCAGATTTTTCATTATATTTAGCCCATTTTGTTGTTTGTTTTCAATCATTGTTTAATAATCGACAAAAGTAGTAAAAGTAATCAAATGTCGTTTAAATAACCATCAATTTTTAACTGACAAAATGTTAGAAAAAACGATTTTTGTGTTTTTTTTTTAAATTGATTTTTTTTATTTGTATGTTTCACTGCTGATGCATCACTGGTGATGCATCACTGCTTATGCATCACTGCTGATGCATCACTCATCATCAGATGCATCACTTCTGATGCATCACTGGTGATGCATCACTGCTGACGCATTACTGGTGATGCATCACTGGTGATGCATTACTGGTGATGCATCAATGCTGATGCATCACTGCTGATGCACCACTGCTGATGCATCACTGCTGATGCATCACTGCTGATGCATCACTGCTGATGCATCACTGCTGATGCATCACTGCTGATGCATCACTGCTGATGCATCACTGCTGTTTTACACTATTTAACAAAACACAACACACACAGATGTATATATTTTTAGTTTCTATGTGTGTATTGAATATTTTCTTTAAATTTTTATTAAAATAATTTTCTGTATAAACAAACTATTTTGGTAAAAAAAAACAAAAAGGAATTATATGAATTTCTATTTTTAGAACAGAAATCATAAAATTTAACACTTAACAGAAAATATCAACTTCTACTGAATGTCTGTAAATTTTTATAGTTTATTTTTTGAATGATTGATTCAAACAGTTAAAAAATATATATTTCTATGAATTTCAATTGATTCATCATTTAAAAACAAACTCTACGTATTACGGAAAATATATTGTGAGTGTATATTAGTTTTAAATAAGCTCAAGATCTTTTTTTTTATACAAAATTAATTATTATAATTTATTTATCCCAATATTTCGTCACACTGAAGAAGTCAACCAATGTGGTGACGAAATATCGGGATAAATAAATTATAATAATTAATTTTGTATAAAAAAAGATGTTGAGCTCATTTAAAACTGCATACCATTCCTGCATACCAAATTTAAACAACCCGGCTTCAGCGGATTTGGCTGAGCGATGTTGAGTCAATGAGTGAGTTGATGATTAAGTTTGTCAGCCAGTCGCCTTATTTTCATTATATAGAAATACCATAAAAATTTAACCAGAAGTCATTAAACATTGTGTTAATGGGTCTTAAACCCATTTTCACAATGTCCCCTTAGCTGCTAACAAAAACTTTAAATCAAACACTTGTGGTTTTTCATACAAAATTTAACTGTTAGTTAAATGTAAACGGGGACATTCGGTATCCAGGCCTTAAAGTGTTATATAAAATGTATTATATTTTCAGTTCAAAATTGTAACATAAATTCAAATTATTATTCTAAACACTAAAAATTTCTTTATGGAAAATTACATCTTACCCACATATTTGTTGCTCAAAGAAAACTTTAAAACACTTTTTATTTTTATAGGTCTATATATATATATATATATATATATATATTACATGTTGTTTTAAATATTCCTAGCATACTTTTTAGTCACTCTCAGTTTTTAATTATGGCAACAAGGTCTTTTTTATTATGTTACACAGAAGATGAAATAAAATCTGCTTTCTTTTATTTCAAAGGTCTTTTTACGCTAGCAAACACACCCTATTTGTAGACAAACACCTAGAATTTCCGTTATGTTTATCTATAAAGTCTCAAGGATTTAAAGAAAAAAGAAAGGCTTTTGATATATATATATATATATATATATATATATATATATATATATATATATATATATATATATATATATACATAAATATATATATATATAAACATACATAAAGGTATAAAAATACAATATTACATACATATGGATTAGTTCTTTAAGCCTTTTTCCCTTAAGCAATTGCGAATGCAAATATTGCTTTTTGTTCATATGTACATATGTATACTAGAAGTTACTGCTTTAAAAGTCAACATCATTTGTTAACTTTATTATTTACAATACAATAATCAAAGGCTGAAACGAGTTTAACAACACAGTGAAGTTTTTGGAAAATTGAATCATGTAAATATAAATAATGAATTTTATAAAAAAAATTGAAATTTCTATCAAAAAGTAGTTAAATTTTTATGTATAATTTTTACAAATTTTATAAAATGCCCACAATTTTTAAAAATAAATCAAGGTATATGTATTTCAGTTAAAGTGAATTATGTGCAGCATTCAATAAAAAAAATATATTTTATAATAGAATTATTTTGTTAATATTGTGTATTTCAGTAAAATTCTTAAAAACTTTTATTTGGAAATAAGTCTAATTTAACTTAATTATAATTGCTTTAAAGTGTTCCAATAGTTTTACACAACATTTTAACAACACTAAAAAAATATTTCCAAACAAACTTCAATTAAACTATTTGCAAGAATTCACTGCCTAAAAGTATACTATAATTTAATAATGCTTAGCATCTAAAAGTATTAAATGCAAATTTGAAATATTTTCTATTTCTTAGAAAAAAAAAAAAAGATTGTTCTAATCTTTTGACAAAGAATCTTAATATGATTTCTGGGAAGTATAATTAAAAACTTTGTGAATAGAAAAGTTTAGTTAAAAAATTTTAGATTTGATTTTATTACAACTTTTAGCAACTTATAGCATACTATACATATTGTTTTACATCCCTCCCTCTCAAAATATGCTTTAATTTATAAAATATAATTCACTTAAAAGAATTATCATACATACTAAATTTAGAGATGTACATATGTATTCAGAAGAAAGGGGTATTTAAATTTTTTTGTTATCGCATAAATTCCTTAACATATGTTTTAGTTTAAATAATTTTCCCCTTTTCTTAATATTTTAAATTTTTGTTTAAAAAAATTTTCCTAGTGCATATTTTATGTACTGTTTAATTTGTAAATACAAGAAAATCATGTTTTAATTTTAATTATACTAAATTTATATTATAACAATATATTTTAGTTATATCACCGCCATATTTTTATCGTTATTACTGTTTTTTATCACACATATGTCATGTTATTTGGGTACATTTACTGTGATCTTTTTTGTGCTACCCTATATTAAATTTGCTCCAATATAAAAAAGGTTCAAGGTACTTTTATAATAATAGGTAGTTTTTTAATAATAGGTACTTTTAAATAAAAGGTACTTTTTTAATAAAAGGTACTTTTTTAACAATAGGTACTTTTTTAATAAAAGGTACTTTTTAATAAAAGGTACTTTTTAATAAAAGGTACTTTTTAATAAAAGGTACTTTTTAATAAAAGTTACTTTTTTAATAAAAGGTACTTTTTTAATAAAAGGTACTTTTTTAATAAAAGGTACTTTTTTAATAAAAGGTACTTTTTTAATAAAAGGTACTTTTTTAATAAAAGGTACTTTTTTGATAAAAGGTACTTTTTAATAAAAGATACTTTTTAATAAATAGTACTTTTTAATAAAAGGTACTTTTTTAATAAAGGGTACTTTTTTAATAAAAGGTACTTTTTTAATAAAAGGTACTTTTTTAACTAAAGGTACTTTTTTTATAAAAGGTACTTTTTTGATAAAAGGTACTTTTTTGATAAAAGGTACTTTTTTGATAAAAGGTACTTTTTTGATAAAAGGTACTTTTTAATAAAAGTTATTCTTTAATAAAAGGTAATTTTTAATAAAAGTTACTTCTTTAATAAAAAGTACTTTTTAATAAAAGGTACTTTTTTAATAAAAGGTACATTTTTAATAAAATGTACTTTTTTATTAAAAGGTACTTTTTTTATAATAGGTACTATTTTAATAAAAGGTAATTATATAATAATAGGTCCTTTTTTATTAAAAGGTACTTTTTTAATAATAGGTACTTTTTTAATAAAAAGTACTTTTTTAATTAAAGGTACTTAAAATAAAAGGCACTTTTTTAAAAAAAGGTTCTTTTTAAATAAAAGGTACTTTTTAAATAAAAGGTACTCTTTTAATAAAGGTACTTTTTAATAAAAGGTACTTTTTAAAAAAGCGTAGTTTTTAATAAAACGTACTTTTTTAATTAAAGGTACGGTAGGCTAGTTGGTAGCGTGCTAGCTTATCAGTGCGGGGGTCGCGGGTTCGATTCCCACCAGAGGCTCTGGTCTGCTTTCGCTACAACAAGCCAATAGCCTTTGTTGCTAGTGCTCGGTTAGGGTATTAGGATATAATTTGTAATTATATGATTATATAAAAATAAAATAAATAAAAAATAAATAATTTTTTTTCTTATAAAGTTCTTACTTATTACTGTTTTCGAAAACTTTATGAACATGTTTAAAGATCATTAATGAAACCTGAAATCACTAATATTTTCCAACCACCAAATAACCTTGTACAGAAACTTACACACACAAACAAATAATTGTTTGTTTCCTTTTTTATAACCCCTATACATGATTGTGTGAGCATTTTTAGCGTTTTACATGCAACTTTGAAAAAAAAAATTCTAACATTGTGTTTTATATTATTATTGAGGTAGAAAAACCAGGAAAAAATATTTTCACAACAAGAGTGCAAAAACCACATTACAATACGAAACAAAAAAAACAATATCATCATCATCATTATGATGATGATGGCGATGGTTGGGTTTGAAGTACGGAAGAGAAAAATAGTATTTGCAACAATAATTACTGCTTTCACATACAAGGTTATTTAAGTTAATGTATTTGTTTTTAAATATTTGCTATTGTTGTTGTTTTTGTGAGATACATTGAAATAAGAATGCATTATAGTAGGAAAATTTTGAATACAAATCCTAAACAAGCTATGCAAACCCCTTAAAACCCAAACAACACCTAAACATGTATACTCTTAAATAGAATTCAATTTATTTTTAATTTAAAAGAAATTTTTTGTTTGTTATTGGCCTTTGTGGTTTTGGATAAAAATAAATTACTTTGTACAAGGAATAACGTAAAAACAAAACTTTTTTATTAGAAAACAACAACTATTAAAAATGAAAATAGTTTAAACACTAATACGCTTTTACAAAAAACTACTAAAAATTATTTTAATTTAACAGCGATGTTGCTATACTTGGGCTCAAAATACAATTATTTTTAATTTAATATTTTTTTTAATAGTGAAGTTTTTATTTTATAGTAAATATTTATAATACAAATATGTTTCCTTTGATTGGTGAGTTAAATAGAGATATTTATAGTTTGGCACTTTCAAGGTCACGAAGAATGTTGATGAAGGTCGTAGCTGACCAGAAAACGCATTGCATTTGGCTTGTGTCTAAATAACTTTATCTATGTATTCTCTATGATTACTAAATATAAAATAAGAAAATTGTTTCATTTAAAAATATAAAAATATCATCGTACAACACTAAGTAGAAGTGATAAAATAACACTCATACGCTTAGTTGAATTTAACTGACATTCGAAAAATTTATACACTAAAAAAACAAAATGAACAAGAATTTAGAAAAATTAACTTATTTGGAGGAAAAATTAAAACGCCACCAAAGACACTTTTTACCAATATTTAATAAAATTTTCCTTGAAACTAAGAAACAAATTTCACTTAAAATTTGGTCAAAATTTCTTAATTATAGAAAACTTTTTACTACTGAGAACTAAATTTTTATTAAAAAACAGTAAAATTTCCTTCTAATTAGTTCATACATCATCGAAAATTTTACTGTTAGTTAGGAAAAGTTTCCTTAGTTTTAAAAAAAATTTTATTTTATTTAACTTCATTAGATAATTTTTTTTACTAAAAACAAGGACGTAACTCCCGAAAAATAGGAAAATATTTTCTAAAATCTAGATTCTTTAATTGTTTTTTTTTTGGAAAAAAATATTGGAAGTGGTTTAAACGTTTTCCAATATCCTATACCTAAATTTATTATTTTTAAAAAATTAGAAAATTTTTACTTGGAAAAAAAAAAAATATTTTATTAAAATTTTTAAAATTTATCTGAACTAAGTTGAATGAAAACTTTTCCTAGAAATAGTTCATCAGTTTCTAAAATTAAATAAATTTTTCTTATTACATAGGAAACAATTTATTACTTTTTGTTTTTAATTCTAATCTCTAGAAAACAATTCTTAAAAATTAGAAATTGAATTTGGAAATGGTTTTCTAAATGGTAGTAAATTATGTTCTAAATTTTTTTTATGAACTAAATATAATTTTATTACATTTCAGTATGCAAATTTCTTACAACTGAAATGTTTTTCTTAAAAATTGATACATTTTCATGTAATATACTTGTTTTTTTTTTTCTAAAATCAAGAAATATTACTTAAGAAATATATGAACTATTTCTGAGTATATAAACTATTTATATATTTTTACCCAAACATAGGAATTTTTATTAATTTTTCTAAGATTTAATAAAATTTTACTTAAATTGAGGAAAATTTTTAAACTATTTTAAAGGCAATTTTGGGTTAATTTTTAGTTCATGTCTTTTTTTTTTTTTTTGAGTGTATATATAAAATTTAAAAATTTCAGAATTTTAATCGCGTTTAGAATCAGTTTGTAAAGGCTGTAAACTATTGAAATTCATTTCAAAACTTATTTAATATGTAAATGTAATTAAATTAAATTAAATCATCAAATGTGACCTTCTCAGAGAAAAAGGAACTAGTGTGTCAAAAATCGGGTTTGGACTTAAGAGTGAATTCTTGTACCTTAAAGGGTGTAGAATAAGATGAAATGAGTTAGACTTCTGATAAAAATTTATTTACCCCTATATAGTTATTTTTACAATGTTTTTCGTATTAGTATACGCACATCAACCCTTTGGTGAGAGTGAACAGATAGCTAAGAAAGAACAGAGCAGCAACAATAACAAAGGTATTGTCACACTAAAAGCGTCACCACATAGGCATGACGTCACCAAAGTCGGCACCCAATCATAACTAACCATACCAAATCGCATCTCCCAACTGAAGGTGTGTTCACAGTGATAATGCGTTATGAAAATTTAAATGCGTTTTTCTCAAAACTTCATTTTCACACACTAGGTGATATTGATTTCTCGGAGAAGGTCACATATTCTAAATTTTATTACTAAAATATTGCAATAATAGAAAAAAAAATACTTACCAATATTAACAATACCATGATTGGTTAATTCCCAACATGACTGTAAGCGTAATATACTTAAACTATGACTTTGTTTTGGTGAAAAATAACCCAAAGCAGCATCGGTAACATGATAAGCCTTAAAGCACAAAAAAAAAATAATGAAAATGAATACAATTAAATATAATTATAAAATAAAAATTCATATTTTAATTTTTGCCATTTTGCAATTTGCATTTTCTTCCAACTTACTTGCAATGAAAATTCATATAATGATGGCAATAATTGTGCCACTGCTCCCACAGCCTCATCGGCAATATTTATACAATCAGCCAGTGATAATGAAACAATGCGGGGTGTTAAACATGCCCACAGGCCAGCTTCTGTGACCTCATTACAGCCAGCTAGTTCCAATTCAAATATACTCTAGAAATATATATATACGGAGAGAAAAGAGATTATGGATGAATGAATAAATAAAATTAAAGTTAAATTATGATAAGTATGAGAAAAAATTTAAATACATTCAGTTGGTCACAGTTATTTTTTTTTTGCTTCATTCGCTATAGAATCTACGAAAAAAAAAAAAACATCATACACGTGTTGTTTTTATGGCATGAGTTAACATATAAACATTATATATGTATAAACACACATACATATGTACGTTGTTTAACATTTTCGTGAAAGAGTATTTTTATGGATTTTTTGTTTTTTTTCATCTCTTTTATCCTTTTTGTAAAATATTTCCTAAGTAGGGGGTTTCGTGTTTTATGATAAATGTTTAACTGCAGTATTATGTATTTATTTAAGTATTAGAATGTTAAAAAATAAAAAAGGCACGTGTTTTATACAAAAAAAAAAAAAATTTTATATAAAATCATTTGGATGGTCATAAGTTGATTTCTCATAACTTAAAATAGTTTTTAAACAGCATATTTTGCTGTTTAATGTCATATGACATTTTTACCTACACTTATGTTTAAAAAAAAAAACACTGAAGTGTGGTCACTTTATGACCATTGATGCACGAGATGGGCTATGCTTCTCCAGAACCCGCGATAATTTTGACAATGTTTGCGTGAAATAATTCGTCGGTAGTGTTAGAGTTCTGGGGGACGAAAAGACATGCATAATTAATGAAGCACCGTTACACCCTCACTCAAAAAAAAAATGAACTAGAATTTAGATAAATTAACTTATTTAGAGGAAAAATTTAAATGAAAACGGCGCCAAAGACACTTTTTACCAATATTTAATAAAATTTTCCTTGAAATTAAGAAATAAATATTACTTAAAATTTGGTCAAAATTTCTAAATTATAGAAAAATTTAACTACTGACAACTAAATTTTTATTAGAACACAGTAAAATTTCCTCCTAATTAGTTTATACATCATCTAAAATTGTACTGTTAGTTAGGAAATGTTTCCTTGGTTTTAGGAAAAATTTTATTTGATTTAAGTTAATTAGATCATTTTTTTTTTACTAAAAACTAGGACCTAACTTCCTAAAAATAAGAAAATATTTGCTAACAACAAGTTAAATAGCACTACTTTTAAGTGAAAATCATTTTTATCCTGCTTCTATGGCAAAGGTAATATATTTTACCATATATTTTAAAGTACTTTACACTCATTGAGTAGGTATTTTCCCACTTTCGGAGCACTTCCGCTTTGTGAGGACACTGCTCTTTATAAGTTTTTTGCTATACAATTTTGTCTTAAAACTAAATTGAATTATACTAAATTCATGTATTTAAAATATAAATTAAATTTTATTAGCAAAAAGGCAAACAAATTAAAAAAAATTGTACTGCAGGATATCCTGAAACGTAATAAATTGTGACAAGGTTAGATCCTTTTCGTAGTTAATTCGCGGTTCTGCTTGATAAAACTACAAAAAGGGACGCCCTACGTGACACACGGCATCTATGGCTAAGGAACACTGAGGGTCCTTTGTCTTCTTACAGTTACATTTCTTGTTATTATTGGAAAATGGAAAAGTCATAAATTTATTTTGTCGGATTTTTAGCTTAAACTTTATTTGTCATATACAAATTTAAAGTTTTTTATTATCAAGAGAATAAAGTTATATAATAAACAAGTAAGAGCGGGTAAATTCGGCTATGCCGAATCTTATATACCCTTCACCATGGTTGGGAAAAAACTGAAGTTTATATATGGACATATATGGAATGGACAGATTTATATACGGACGCCTTTAAGAGGAAATTAACAATTTAGTTTGGTGATAAAACTTGGACTCGGGAAGATTTATGGTTCCAGAAAATAGGTATTTTAAAAAATTTATGTTTTGGGCATAACTTTTTTGTATCTGAACCGATATTTCCGAGTTTTTTCAGCAAATATGTTATACGAAAGATTTTCGATCTTTTGCTATTTAACACGTATCCATAGGTCATATTACAGCTCTAGAATAGTGTTTGTTGTTTGTGTATAAAAGGTGAAGAGGTGAAAGAAAAAAATTTCAACAAATCGTTAAAAGAAATCACTAGAACTGCATGTGTTTTATTTCTACAAAAACGTTTGATTTTGCTGCCAAATTTGCATTTGGGATTTTATTTCGCTTTTTTATTAAAAAAAAATTTTTAATTTCTTTAGCTTAATTTTAAAAATTTGAAGGAAAATAGTTTATAAATTTTCTTTTTATAAATTATTATAAGTTATGGCCGAAAATAGTTGCACTCAAAGGGAAATTATGTATAAAATTTTCTTAATATATGAGAAATAAAATGGTTTAAAAATCTTTTTTAAATTCTTTTAAATCGGAGCAAAAAATTTAAATAAAACCGTTTGTATTTTGTTTGTATCAGAGGGTTTTTATAAAAGTTTGGATATTTTTAGCCTATTTATGGATTATTTAATTATTAATATAAAATTTTATTTTAATTAATTATTAAATGTTAAAAAAAAACAAAAAAAAGTCTTAAGAAAATAAAAAAAAAAATGTACAAAAAAAAGTGAATTGACCGGGATTCAAACCCGCGGCCTTAGAGAAAAAAAGTATTTGTGACTTAGCGTCTAGACAACTGAGCTATTGAAGCTCACACAAAATCATCGTTAATAGAGGTACATGTCTTCGTTCATTAGAGATTTGTTTGGTTTTTATTTAAATGACAAATCTTTGTAGGTGTTTGTTGTTTGTGTTAAAAAAAGTGGAGATGAAAGAAAAGAATTTCAACAAATGGATGTGTTTATTATGCGTAAAATTCTACATACATAATAAACAAAGGGATTTTACGGAAAAAATTAGAGGTAGTCCTGGTTTTTTGCTAATATCTCAGCCATTTATTAACCGATCTGTCTGATTTTTAATAGCAAACAGAAATGGATCACATGTAACAGAAATAAAAAACAATCAAGTCCGTCCACAGACGGACAGCGTTAAATCAACTTCGCTCTTCATAAGGACCCAGAATATATATTATAGGGTCTAAGATCAATATTGTAGAAATTACCAGAAGGACCCAGAATATATATACTTTATAGGGTCTAAGATCAATATTGTAGAAATTACAAACGGAATGACAAACTTATATATACCCTTCCACCTGTGGTGAAGGGTATAATAAGTATAAAGTATAATAAGCACTATGTCAATTATAGGAAAGCCATTATGTTGAAATATATAAAATGTGCCTGCGATATTTTGTATTGTAGTCAACAAACAAATTTATTACTTAAAAGCGCAAATTTGAAATTTTTTACCCTTTGCTAACAAAATTTTTAAATATATTTTAAGATACTTTAAGTTCAATATTTAAGACTGTTAAGATTAGAGATGGGCACGTGAGAGATGTTTGACTCACGTTCACGCACGATCTCGAACCAAAAATTAATTTCTTTTATTTAATAATATTTTTTCTTGAAAATTAGGAAAACTAACTGGTTTGTTTTTAATTAATTGTTTTTTTGGAATAGAATATTAAAAATAATTTAAACGTTTTCCAGCAAAAAAAAATTCTATACCAAATTTTATTATTTTTTTAAAAAATTAGAAAACTTTTACTTAAAATTTTCTTTAGAAATTAGTTCATCAGTTTCTAAATTTAAGTAAATTTTAATTATTACATGGTAAACAATTTATTACTTTTTGTTTTTAATTGTCTGAACTAATTTTTATAAAACAATTCTTAAAAATTAAAAAGTGGTATACTTAAAAACTGAATTGGGAAATGGCTTTCTAAAATTAAGTTAATTTTACTGCTCGCGAACAAAAAATTAACACACATTAAGTTCAAGTATTTTCTCGATTTAAGTTAGACACATTTTTTGAACTAAATAGGAGTAAATTATATCCTAATTTTTTTTGAACTAAACTTAATTTTATTACATTTGAGCATGTAATTTTCTTAAAACTAAGATGTGTTTTTCTTAAAATGAATAAATTTTTATTTAATTGACTTGTTTTTTTTTTCCTAAAATTAAGAAATATTACTTAGGAAAAATATGAACTATTTCTAAGTATATAAACTATTTCGTTTTTCCTCAAACTTAGGAATTTTTATTCTTTTTAAGAAAATTTTTCTAAGTTTCAATAAAATTTTACTTAAATTGAAGACAATTTATAAACTATTTTGAAGGAAATTTTTGATTACATTTTAGTTCAGGTCTTTTTTTTGAGTGCTCTCAGTTACGAGGGAAAAAGTATTGGATTTAATTTTTTCGAAGGAGCCGACGGTAACGGTATTACAGTGAACTGCAACCACTACAGAGCTATGCTGACTGAAGTTTTCTTAACAGAAATTGACTTTCTGGATTTGGAGGACATGTAGTTTTACCAGGACAGGACCACTTGTCATAATGCACTCAAGATAATGTGTATTTTGAAGAATGCCTTCCCAGCGCGTGTAATTCCGCGTTTCGGTGATTTGACTTGGGCAGCCAAATCTTACGATTTGACCCGGACTTCTTTCTTTGGGGATATTTGGTCGGATATAAGTCGTTGATGTACGCGAACAAGCCTCGCACCTTAAAAGAGTCAAAGAACGACAACAATTGGCAACATAACACCACAAATGTTGCGCACAGTTATGCAAATTGTAATAAATGCAGCCCAAATTTGCATCAACGCTGACTGTGTCCATTTGTGGGACATATTTTTCCCGCTAGCAATTAAAACAAAATTTATAAATGCGAATAAAGATTATCAATTAAAAAACCAAATGAGTTTTCATTTAAACAAAAGTTAATAGCGAACGAAAAACAGCTGATGGTTTTTGCCCCACCCCGTATAAAATATATAAAACTTATCGTAATTATTAAAATTTTTGTTTCTTAAAAATTATGATATTTCTTTTCACCTGTCTTAAAAAAAAATATTCATCTTTTTTTCTACATTATTTTTTTAATGTTTTATTTTTTTTAGTATAAAAAAAAATCTTAAAACACAAGTTTGTGGCTAAGCAATTTTATTTAAACAGAAAAAAAATACTTATACCAAAAAAATAAATCATCAAAAATTTTTGTTGCCAACCTAAATCATCACATTTTATGACTTATTAATTTTTAACCCAAATGTAAAATGAACGGAATATGTTAATAAATTTTGTTAAAACATCAAAAGCCAAAAATTTGTCTTTTGTTTTTTTTTTCTATAATTATAGAAAAATTTTATTTTCGTGTTCAAAAAAAAAAAAGAGAATTTAAAAATAAAAACATTCATGTTTATGACCGGATAATAACGAGTATGAGATAGGTTATGGCTATTAAATACAAGAAAAAACAAAAACAAATAAGAACATTTTTGTTAATTTATAACGAGTGTTCAATCTTTGTATATTTATAAAAACAAAGCAAATTAATAATTTTTAGCTAGGCTGATAATTGATGCGATGCTGTTTGCACATAAAGACTGGACAATAATAGGGAGTTTTATTCCCTGTTTGTTCCTGGCCGCAAAGATATCCCGTCTTAGTGAATATCTGCGCTAGGGGAGGATCCTAAGTATCAAATTTTAAGATCCTAGCTCCAGCGGCTAGGCTGGGTAATTAAAGGGATGTGTGACTAAGGGCGCAATTTTTCCCTTTTCAATTCAATTTTTTCCACATTTTAATTAGAAATTCCAAAAAGTTTATTTTATTTATTTATTTTATTTATATTAATCATATAATTACAGGTTGGTTGAAACGTTTCTGCGTTCGAAATGAAAGAATACTGTTTTTGTTACGAAATATATTTTTTTATTCAATATAATCTCCTAGAAGCTCAATATACTTGTTCCAATGATCTTCCAATAATTTTATCCCATCCTTATAATGGTTTTCCGAAAGCTCTGCCAAATAACCGTCTACGGCTGCTATGGCCTCTTCATTCGACGAAAAATGTTTTCCACGAAGGAATTGTTTGAGATTTCTGAAGAGATAGTAGTCAGTGGAAGCCAAATCTAGTGAATACGGTGGATGTTCAAGCAATTTGTACTTTAATTCTTTGAATTAAGCCATCGTCAAAACACTTTTGTGAGCAGGTGCATTGTCTTGATGAAAAATGATTTTTTTCTTCTTTAAACCAGGTGTTTTCTCACGAAGTTTTTCATCCAGCTGATCCAAAAGGCTGCAATAATATTCAGAGTTGATTGTTTTACCTTTCTGAAGATAATCAATCAACAAAATTCCTTTTGCATCCCAAAAAACTGATGCCATAACCTTCTTTGCTGATCGTTGTGACTTCACCTGCTTTGGAGCTGAACAACCAGCTTCAGTCCACTGTAAACGTTCTTGTTTCAATTTAGGATCATGGTGGTAGATCCAAGTCTCATCGATAGTTATAAAACGACGCAAGAAGTCGGTTTTATTCGGCTTCAAACGCTCCTAATCACGCTGAGAAATTTGTTTTCGATCCAGTTTTTGTTGAATTGTTAATGTGTGTGGCACTAACTTTCCAAACAGTTTTTTCATACGTAATTCTTCATGTAAAATATGGAGTACTCGTTCGTCTGAGATGCCTATGGCATTAGCAATTTTACGCTTAGTCAAACTTGGATCTTCACTAACCATATTATGTACCTGCTCAATGATTTCTGCTGTGGTTGCAGTTTTTGGTCGTCCTTCGCGTGGATCGTCTTTAAGGCTGGTACGACCACGTTTAAATTCACCAGCCCAAAATTCAACAGTGCGTTTTGAAGGTGAGGACCCCTTATACACTTCTAACAATTGTTCATAAATTTCCTTTGCTTTTAAACCCTTCAAAACAAAGAATCTAATGACTGCACGATATTCAATTTTTTCCATAATAAAAAAAATCAATGACACGTCAACTTCAAATGGGTTGTAAAGAAAGAAAGAATTGACAGAATGACCTGCAACTTTGCATGTGTTCTCAGACAGTTATACCAACTTGAGAAAAAAAGTTTGGAGCTAGCAGTGCCATCTCTTGGTGAGCGCAGGAACTTTTCAACCAACCCGTACAATTCATATCCTAATACTATCAACAAAGGCTATCAGCTCGTTGTAACAGACCAGATCCTCTGGTGAAATTGAACCCACGACCCTCGCACTGATAAGCTAGCGTTAGTTCATATTCCAGATTTTTGAAGGTGTTTAAGAAGGACGTTTAAAGGTTAGACTTCTGTCATTTTGCCCTCGTTAAAATTTGTTAGTGCCAAGGCTGGCGTAGGAACCTTAATGCATAATTTTTAGCGGTTTAAGCTGGCTGATTAAAAGGATACTTTTTCCTTTTTTACTCTAGTAAAAAGGAGTTTAACCAGGCAGTTAAGGAATGTTCTTACGCCCTTTTAAACTCCTATTTTTTTAACACTTTCCTGACGAAAATTGTTTCAAGTTTTTAAGTTGTTTCAAAAATTTGTTAAAATCCAAAATAGCATAAATATCAAAAAGAGTTAAATTCATCTCTGACGAAATTTAATAAGGAATAAAATATGTAAATTTGACAGTGTTCTGCTAAAGCGTAATTTTTTTTGTTCCACTAGAACGTTCTGTCCCAATCACAATTCTTAAAATTTCTTTTTGAAAATTCTCCATTAATTATGTTGTTATTTTTTCTAACCCACTGTAGGTATAATACCATACTTAAATCAAACATGATTTTCATGCAGAAAAATATATTTGTAAATATGTGAGGTTTTCCATACTAACTGTCCCGCATTAAAAATCAATAATGTATTAAAAACTAACCAAATTTATTGCCGAATAAAATTACGAAATAAAAATATAAATAAAATATAAAAAAAAACTTTTTTAATTTTGCCAAAAAATGGATGGTTAAATATTGACTATTTTTTTTTTATTTATAAAAAATTAATGTGATTTGGAAACTGCTAGAAACTGACTATATCAATAGAGTTCTTTATGGGAAATTTTAAATTTATATATAAATACTTAAATTCTGAACTAGTTCGATCATTTTTTTTTGTATTACAAAGAAATTTTGATGTGGATTCCGAAAATTTCAGCATGTTGCTTGGTTTTGGGGAAAAATATTCATCGAATAGTGTCTACCTTAAATATTCTATAAAAATGGAAAAATTTCTTGTATAATCAGTTTGGGCATTAGTACGTATAATCAATATTATATTTATCAAACGTCCAGTCGCCCCTAAAATATAGAACCAAAATATTAATTTATACTGAATACATGTGATA
Source organism: Eustalomyia histrio (assembly GCA_949748255.1). Taxonomy (NCBI): domain Eukaryota; kingdom Metazoa; phylum Arthropoda; class Insecta; order Diptera; family Anthomyiidae; genus Eustalomyia; species Eustalomyia histrio. The sequence goes on from OX456524.1 coordinate 151,551,226, forward strand.
AATAAATATTTTAGCCAAATCGAAACCTATTAACACACTGAATCATTCTGAATCAATAGAAAAACATCAAATCTTTTTTTATAACCCGGCAAAAACAGACATTACCAAGTAATTAAGGAATTAAGTAGCACACAAAGGGTGTCACTAGTTACCAGGCTATTTACTCGCTTAATTACTTTTGTTTGCAATGCCCCAAAATTCATTGGTGGTCATTACCCTCTCGCTTACAAAAAAAAGTGGGAATAATGAATTATCAGTATGGTTACTCATATTAAAGAAATAAGTGGTTACCTACAATAATAAAGTAAGTAATTATTCTTAATAAAACAATAGTGTACCTTAATCAAGTAAAATTTACTTACTTAAAGAAATCGACAAGAATAATTTGTTTTTAAGTTATAAAAATATCTACTTTTTAAACTCAAAAATTCAAAGTTCATAATTTAATGCTATTTCTCATAGAAATGCTTTAAAATATTAAAAAATAAATTTTAGAGTTGATCACATTTTATTTTGTTGTTGTTTTTCAAAATAAGTTTTTTTTTACTATTATATTTATTAATAGTAAAAAAAAACAACTAACAGTAAATCATTCACCCTTATCGTCGTTTTTGAGTCTACATCACTTTGCTTCGACGTCGACATCACTTCGACACCAAATTGGTATTCTAAAACAGTGTTGTAACGACGTTGACAGTTTATCGATTTAAACAAAAACACATCTCTAAAAATTGAGTCGGCAGATTTATTTTGTTTATTATTTTTGCGAAAAAATGTTTTTCATGTGTAATTTAAATTCTGATACCAGTGATGAAGAAAATAAAGAAAATCTAGTATTGGAAAGAAGACTACTCATACAGAAATCCAATATCTTTAATCTGCCGGATAACAAGTGAGTAGCAAAATCAAAGTCTGTTACTTTAAAGAATGTTAATCTTCTAATTTTTTTAAAAGGTTTAAAAGTTACTTTCGGCTGAATAGAACAGCCTTTAAAGATGTGCTGGAAACAATAGCACCTAATTTGAAAACCAGAATCAAGTCCACATTTTTTTCCAAAACAATAAAGTTGGCAGTTACATTAAGATTTTTAGCCCAGGGGTCGTACCAGCTCAGTGTTGGAAACGACTTTACTCAGGGTTCAGCTGTTTCTGAAACTGTAGAAGATTTGCCACAGCTTCCTCCAGCGAGCTCAATATAAATTGCTTGAATCTTCCGCCACCTGTAGCATTACACTCGGCTTTGTTGGCTACCATTTTCTTTTTAACTTAAAATTTTAAGTCTCTCCAACATCTATCAATAAATATTGTTATATTTTTATAATGTACTTTATATGATCATGCTTTATTTACCTTCTGCCATCCATCTCACATTATTCTCGGTGGGCCAAATGCATTTAATAAATTTGATATTTCTTCCCATTTTTTCCGTTTTTTTTTTTTTTGAGTCATTACTTTTCCTCAAGTCGTTACTAAAAATTGTGTCGACAAAATCAGAGTCGTTTCAAGATAATATCGTCGTCACATTTTCTTACAGAATACCAAATACTTGTCGACAGTTATCAATTATTTTCGATAACGACAACGGGAATACCAATTTCAAAAAAAAACCCAAGACGACATTGACCTGTCATTATCATGTTTTTGCTGGAAAATAAAAACAATTTGGGTGATTTTTAAAAGAAATATATTTTTCAATTTGCTCATTCAAATCTAATATATTAAATTTTCCAACATTTTCCAAAACCCATTAAATTATTATAAATAATATAACAAAAGTCCCGTAGCGGGACAGTTGGTATGGAAAGCCTCATATTTACGTTACAATTACAATTACCTTTAATATTACAACAACCTTAACAGCACATTATAAACATTTCTTTTACTTTTTTTTTTATTATGTTTAAATTCAAATTTCCTTTTTTTTAATTGTTGTATCCATTTACATTAAATTTTTTTGAAATAGAAAAACAACAACAACAATAACATTTAAATCCTTTACAAATAGGACTATAGCAACAAACAAGAAATTACCATATAAATGGTAATATTTAGTAACCACAAATAAAAAAAAAAATAAAAAATAATTTGCAAATCATTTCCAAGAATTACAATAAAAAAAATTATACTATTATTATTGCTAGAAAATCCTTAATGTGAAAATAAGACTAAATTAAACTCTTTGAGAAATTTAGAACTTTTGACCTTTAGAACTTTTGTAAAAAGAAAACACATAGCAAACATTTTTTTTAATAGAGTAAAAATTGGAGATACATTTTAGAAGAGACAAATATAAAAGGCCCCTATTTTGTGTTCTTATAAAAACTAAGGGGGGGGGGGGGTTTTGCTCTTTAGCCCTTTATTCTTTAGATCACCCCAAAGATACCTTTCTTGAATCTTTTAAGCTGTATTTTAAAAACTTACAAAATTTTTATTGAAAATGTAGAATTATTTGGGTAAAAAAATTTACGCATATATCATACATACTCTGTAAACTCTGAATAGCCTCATAATCTTTTTGGCACAATAATATCAAATGTTTTAAAATTGGCGAAGCTGATCCCATTTTTTTTACAGTGTCTTGAAGAGAGTGAACTCTCTTTCAATAAAAACAACAACATTACTCAACTGAGCAAAAGTTAACGGTAAATTTAAGTGATCAGTTTGTATACACAAAAATAAAACAAGGTCTTTCAAACCGTGAAATCGGTGCAAAAATAAGCAGAAGTCCAAAAGTTATAAATAATTATTTAAATAACCCAGAGGAATATGGAAAAAGATATACAGGAAATTCCTCGAAGAAAGTTCCAGAAAGAGAGAGACGAAAAATCATAAGAGTTGCTTCAAATTCAGCCATGACATTACGCCAAATTGGAGCTGCTGCAGGGGTAAACGTAAGCAAAACAACGATTAGTAAAATTTTACGAAGCACTGAGTTTATAAAACGAAAAAAACTTGTGAAAAAAACACCTCTAAATGCTTCCTGTAAAGAACAACGTCTGCAGTTCGCAAAAAAACACATGACGTGGAAAGTGCAAAATGGACTACATCCGAACGATTGGAAGAAAGTCGTGTTTTCCGACGAAAAATGATTTAATCTGGACGGCCCGGATGGTTATAACTTTTATTTTCACGATATAAGAGAGGAGGAAAAATTTTTGTCACGTCATCACAGCAGAGAAGGAGGAGTTATGGTATGGGGCGAAATAACGTACTATGGAGTGGCTAAACTCGTTTTTGTTGATCTAAAAATGACTGGAGTGGGCTACAAAAACATACTGGTGCCGGCATTTGCTAAATTAAAAGAGCTCTTTGGTCCACTTCCATTTATTTTTCAACAAGACAACGCACCTATTCATAATTCTCGCGTTGTTAAAGAGTGGATTCATGCCCAAAACATCGAGCTATTAACTTGGCCACCTTATTCCCCTGATCTCAACATCATAGAAAACGTGTGGGGTTGGTTGACTCGCAAAGTTTATAATGAGGGAAAGCAATATACATCAACAGAGGAACTAAAACGTGGAATAAAAAGTGCTTGGAATGAAATTTCTTACGATTATTTGGATTCCCTATACCAATCCATGGAAAATCGCATATTCGATGTGATTTCGAAAAATGGTGGACACACAAAATATTAAATTTAAGCTAACAGTGTATTTTAACCAATAAATATTATAGTCGCTGCTAAAACCTAATAATTCCATCATATTTTTCATTTTTATAAAATGAGGCCATCCAGAGTTTACACCGAAAATCGTATGATTTTACATATTGATTTACAAAAAACCTTTTTAAGTTCCGTTAACTTTTACTGATTTTATTAAAATTGTTGTTACAGCAAGCAGTGAGTGCACTTTCTCAAACACATTGCAATCTATTTCTATAGTGCAGCAGTAAATACTTAAATTTTGTGTTTTATGTTAAGAAAAGATAGTGAGGCTATTCAGAGTTTACAGAGTGTATATGAAATATAGTATTCGATATATAAAAGGTGGTTAAATTTTAAGGGCCGATGTAGATTTTGAATAAAACACACAAATTATTTAGGAAATTATTGTCATTTCTTTTTATTATGATAATATGGTATGGTTCAATTATGTATGGAACAAAATATCGGCCAAATGTCCGCCGCGACCTCGGCGACACAATTCCATCCGATGGTCCAAATTTTCGATGACGCTGAGGCATAATTTAGGTTCTATGCCGTTATTGTGCCGAATTATTTCATCCTTTAGCTCTTGAATTGTTGCTGGCTTATCGACGTACACCTGTTCTTTCAAAGAAGTCTAACGGTGTCAAAACACATGATCTTGGCTGCCAATTGACATCGCCAAAAGAGCCATTGTTTCGTTAGCTGTGTGGCAAGTGGCACCGTCCTGTTAAAACCATATTTCGTGCAAATCTATATCTTCCAATTCGGGCAATAAAAAGTTCGTTATTATCTCACGATAGCGAACACCATTCACAGTAACTGCCTGACCGGCCTTAAACCGCACCAAACAGTCACTCTTTGTGGGTGCATTGGTTTTTCGACAATCACTCTTGGATTATCATTCGCCCAAATGCTGCAATTCTGCTTATTGACGAATCCACTGAGGTGTAAATGTGCCTCATCACTGAAGATGATTTTCTTCGAAAATTGATCATCCGCTGTTGCGATTTCTTGCCACCATCCGTACCATTGACGACGTTTGGAATGGTCAAGAGGCTTTAAGCGTATAAATGCAAGTCTTTATGCATAATGTTCATCAACGACGAGCGTGAGATGTGCACGACGACGAGTTGACGGCTCTTCAGCCACACTATCGCAAACAGCAGCAATATTTTCTGCAGTACGAGCTGTACGAGCATGCACTGGTGTTTTCACATCTCCTACAGACCCGATTTGCTCAAATTTTTGCACGATTTTTCCGATTGTACGCACATTTAAACGATCACGAAGTGCACGAAATGGATTTTGAATAACTTTAACGCGTTGCTCGATTGTGTATCTTTCCATGGTTAAAATTGTGTTAGTCTGAAATTGAGAAATGTCAAATGAAATGCAGAAATAAATTTGACGTTTAGGTGTGGTTCACATTCAACATCGTTCTCCCCGAACACGATCATTTCAATAATTAAAAGGCCAAACACATATGATTTGAATTTCATTGCAAACGAAAATTCGTGCATTATACAGTTAAAACAAAAAGTTGCCTTAAGGTTTCTTCGAAAAAAATAAGGTCCAATCAGGTGACGTCCCCCAGAACTGAAAATTTTACCGCTGAGATAAAAATGAGCCTCAATTTTGATTGAAACACATCCAGTTCGTTATTGAGGTCCAAAATCACGATCTAAATCCAAAAAAAGTAATTCGTTGTTACTCACTATAAATTTCGCACGTTTTTACTTCACGAATGTCAAAACCAAAGTAGGATACGAAGCCATTTGCAAAAATGGCAGCACTTTCCAATAGGGTGATACTTTTTTTGCCCCAGTAGGGCAAAAAAATTAAGTTATAAGCTTTTTCCACTGACCTAAATCTTTCATCAATTTGCAAAGATGTTAACATCTTTCTATAGGAATTATATAGGTCCAAAATTCTACATCATTCGACATCTGCAAAAGATGAACCTTGCTTAATTTGTTCCATCTTATATCTTTCGTTATTTTAAGTGTCATCACTAAAAAAAATGGCAAAAAATCGAGTTTCTTTGTGCCATCACTAGCAAACTGACATTGCAGAAAACAAACAAAACAAATTTATTTAACAAACGAAAAATAAGCGGAACATGTATTGCATTAAAATTTGGGTTTGTTCGTGCAAAGCAACAACTACTCCATTTTTTAATAATTTTTTATTTATCTTTTATTTTTTTTTTGACGGCCGAATTGATGAAAAATGAAAGATGTTGCCAATGTAAATTCATGTTTCACGTTCTCAACATCTTCCATGCGTTTTACAAAGATGTTGTTCAGCGTAAAAAGCCTATTACTGATATTGTGTTGTGTAATAACGGATTAATAACTGATTTGAAAAAATCACAAAAAATTCAGCTAACAAATGAGCGAATTATGTTCTGTAAGGATGGATCTATCTAACGCAACGGTTCTCAAATGGGGGGTCGCGATCCCTGGGGTCCGTAGCTGCATCCAAAGGGGTCCGGGAAGAGTTCGGGAAAATTCTTTAAAAATGAAAAGGTAATGTCAGTTGCCATAATAGTATTTAAAAAATCAAAATAAAGCAACTGATAAAAAAAAGTTGTGGAATTCCAATTCTTAAGACTTTTCAGACATTTTTTTTTTTGATTAATTGAATTTAATTGTAATTTTTTTTTTTGTTTAATTAAATGCACATTATTTTTTATTTGTTCTATAGAACATGTTCTAAAATGCTAAAAAAAATTATCAGAATGTTATTAGGAATCAATTTTTCCTATTAAAAAATCTCAGATACTAAGAAGCTTTTTTATAGAAAGCACCTCAAAATCCTAGAGATTCTTCCAAAAATTTTATCTGGTAAATCTCTTAAATTCTGAAAATTCTACAATTCTATCTGTCGTATTTTTTACGACTATTGTTTTTTCTGAAAATTTTCGGATTTAAATGTTTTTATTTAAATATAAAAAATATTAAATTTGGGGGTCCGTCAGTCAGTAAAAATGTCTCAAGGGGTGCGTGAAGTGAAATGAAAGTTTTCAAACTGTAGAGACTTTTTATTTTAATTTAATTTTTGGTTATTGGAACTTTTAGTTTTAACTTTGACGTCTACATCCACTAACCTTTCATTTGATATAATAGTGTCTAAAATTGTTTAGGTATACATATTTCGAAATATGATATTCTAGAAATTGGCCTCGGTGCGGAACAATTTTGCTTCAAACCCACTAAGTAAAACAATATTTATTATCAATACAATGTTGTCCCTTATCGCCTTAAACATGTTATACCCCTAATAATACATGTATGTACTTTCCTTTTTCCGTGAAATTTGGCTTACATACATAATATAATAAATTATAATATAATATTTCTATTGATATTACATTTTGTGACATTTCTTTTGTTGATTTTCTATGTATACTAAATTTATAAAATGGAAAATAATATTGTATAAATTATATTTGACACATGTTTTCATTTACAGATTTCCATAGAAATAAAAATATATGAAAAATCAATTTATATATGCAAATGTATATATTTATGTATACTTAAGGTCATATGTTGACACCTTCTGTTTGAATTTGTGTATACATCTTAAGATAAAAAATTAAAAACTGATTTATGAGTGTTTGATAAGAAGTTTGACATGCTTATGTCAGTTCTTAAAGAAATTATTACTCACAAGATATCAGCTTTTGAAGATGAAATACATTTTAAAGTAATTTTAAAATTTCAGAACATTACTTATGTTAAGCAGCTACTACTATTTCTCAGTATGTCAATTTTTTTTTGTAAAAAACACTTTTTAACAACCCAATACCAGGAAATAGTAGATACACATAGAAAACCATATTTTGCCCAATATACCATATAGCAATCAAACTTCAATACAATTTGAGAATAAGCTTATATAAATAGTGTGTTTTAAGCTTTATAATGTTTTTAAAATGTGAATTCACAAGCAGTATTTAACAATGCTTGAGAAAAGATTATTATACATAACTGTTTCTTAAGTATGCTTATAAATAACATACACATATTGAACAACGCAATATGATGATTGAAATAGAAGTATTTTTCAATACATTCTAGTCTTCTTGTCTTTGTTCTTTGCATATAACAAGTGCCGTTATTTTTTTGCTAAGGTGTTTTGCGTGTACATTTGGTTGTTAATTTTATAAAGAGAACGTGTAATTGCATATTAAATTTAATTATTTTTATAATAATTTTTATTTTTGGTTAACATTAATTATTATTATTTATAATTGAATTATTATTTTTTATATTTAAAATGAATTATTATTATTTTAAATTAAAATAAAAAATAAATGAAATTAAAAATAATTATGATTTCTCTTTTTCAACACTTAATAATATATTATATGTGAAGCTTATTCTACAATTATGTAAACAAGCTTATAAAAATATTGAGTTAAATAAGCTTTTCTATACGCATGTTAATACAATATTATTTTTGTAAGCTTATTCTACAATTGCAAGAATAAGCTTATACTAATAATGCACACATAATATTTTCACCAGGGTTCCGTTTTGATGTTTCTACAATTGTTACGATAGCCTTTTTTAATATATTCTCAAGTCTTTTTCAAGCTTAAGGCTTGTGTTTGTAAGCTTATAATAATATTTTTCTCAAGTCATTTGGTATGTTGGGTGAAATCAAGCAAAAACAACATTATGACCTTCTAACTTATCTCAGAATAATTAAAGCTTAATACGAGTACTTAACCATAATTATAAATGTCATAATTATATGAGAATATCTTTGGTTAACATTTTACTCGTCATATATGAAATAGAAATTGTTTTGAAATTAAACTACACTCAGAAAAAAAAAGTTAGTAGAAAAATTCGTAAACGATTTTCAATCTCACTTTATTATTTTTGTACCAATTTTTAGTAAAAAAATTTTAATTTAGCAAATTTTTTTGCTTTTTACATTATAAAAATTGCAGAATTTTTACAGAATCAATTTAAAAATTTTTGTTGCTAACTTCAGAAATCATTTTACAAATTTTTGAAAACCAATTTGCTAAAATTAGCAAAAAAAAATGTACTAATTTTAAAAAAGTGGATATTGGAGGAAATAACATTTCTAATTAAAACTTACACGTACAAACTTAAATTGCCTTAAAACGTTATATAGATTAAAAAAGGGATCGGAAGTGAAGATACCGACTCATGTCGACATCCACTTAAAATAGCACTAAAAAGTTTTTTTTGTTCTAAAAATTAGCCCTAAAAACAATTAATATTTGATCTTAAAAGTAAAAAAAAAATTGACTAAAATATTTTTCAAAACAGAAATTACAAAATTAAAACAAAATAATAAATTCGTTTATGTTTTAACTAAGATTTTTAAGACTTTGATTTTTTTTTAATTTTGTCTAAAATATTTTTGAAAAAAACATAAATAAAATAAATAATTGTTGATGCTCGATAAAAAAAATAAATTTGAAATTTTGTACAAATATTAATAATAATTAGTATTTTTTTTTTGCTGATTTTAGCAAACAGATTTTAAATTCCACTTTACAAAAAGTTTACTAAAATTTAGTAGCGGCTACTAATTTTTCTACTAGACATGTGTTGCTAAGATTAGAAAAAAAAATACCGCTGGGCTCAAATTAGCAAAATTTTCCATAATAACAGCAAAATTTTCAGTTACCATTACAGACTTTTTTTTTGGTGAGTGATAGTTTGTTTTCTTTTTAATTTATATGTGCTTTTAATTAATTTGAAAATGCGATTACGAAATCTAAAATGTTAACAAATTAATTCAAAAGCAAACAAATTTTGTTTATAACTAGAATCATTTTTATTTTTAATAAGATTTATACTTAATTGTTGGTTAAAAAAAATAAGATGTTAATTCAAATATAATTGATTTAACAATAATTTTGTTTCTCTATGTATGGGTAGATAAAGGCGGTGAATGCGTAATTAGTATTTCTTGAAATTAATAAGAAATTATTGTCTTTTAAAGGAAATTTTTAAGCACATCAAAGAAATATAAATATAATTTCAAAGATAAGTATCTAATTAAGTTACCAATTAAATTCGATTTAATAACTAATTTATATGTCAATTCAAATTAATTGTCAATTGTCTCTTGTTAAGCTTATTACAATTTGCTCAAAAGGTTCAAAATCACTTTTACACTTCATTATGACCAAAATGTGGTAAATTATGTAGGATTTAAATGCTCGCTCTTCTGATTGTTGTGATGCTGGTATATTAAAAACATTTTGCCGCTACAATCGTATCTACTAAAAATTACAGTTAAAACAAAGGTATATGTATGTATTTAAAATGGCGACAAATGTATTTACCTTTAAAATAACTACACTCACCAAAAAAAGTCTGTAATGGCAACTGAAAATGTTGCTGTTATTACGGGAAATTCTGCTAATTTGAGCCCAGCGGTATTTTTTGCTAATCTTAGCAACACATGTCTGCTGACGTGTAGTACAATGAAATTAGTAGAAAAATTAGTAGCCGCTACTAAATTTTAGTAGACTTTTTGTAAAGTGGAATTTAAAATCTGTTTGCTAAAATCAGCAAAAAAAATTACTTAATATTATTAATATTAGTAAAAAGCTTTGAATTTATTTTTCTTATTGAGCATCAAAAATTTTGAATATATTTTTTAAAAAATTTAAATTTGGTAATTTCTGTTTTGAAAAATATTTGGTCAATTTTTTTTTTACTTTTAAGTTTAAATTTTAATTCTTTTTAGGGCGGATTTTTAGAACTAAAAAACCTTTTTAGTGCTGTTTTAAGTGGATGCCCTCTTTTTAGAAATGAGTCGGTATCTTTATTTTCGATCTTTTTTTTAATACATATATGTAACATTTTAGGGAAATTTAAGTTTGTAGGTGTAAGTTTTAATTAGAAATAACATTTCCTTCAATATCCACTTTTTTAAAATTAGTATTTTTTTTTTGCTAATTTTAGCAAATCGGTTTTCAAAAATTTGTAAAAATGATTTCTAAAATTAGCAACAAAAATTTATAAATATTCTGTAAAAATTCTGTAATTTGTAAAATGTAAATAGCAAAATGATTTGCTAAATAATAATTTTTTACTAAAAATCAGTACAAAAATAGTAGAGTGCGATTGGAAACCGTTTACAAATTTTTCTACTAACTTTTTTTTCTGAGTGTATTTTAACAAGAATTTTCAAAACTCAAGGAATTTTTTTTTTTTTTTGAAAAACTACAATAGAGTTGAAATTTATTTTAGAAGGATGCAAAGTCAAAATTTCGTAAAAGACAAAAATAAAAATATATTAAAAACAAAATGAAATTCCAATTCGTGCCATTTCATTCCCATATTCTTAAATTTTAACATCGACTACAGTCAGAGCTTTAAAAACATAATTCCTAAAAGCAATTTTCAAAACTGATTTAAATTTTGACGATTTAATTTACGAATTAAATTTTCTGATTGAATTTTATTTATTTAGTTTATTTATATTAATCATATAATTACAAATTATGTGCTAACACCCTAACCGAGCATTAGCAACAAAGGATATCGGCTCGTTGTAGCGAAAAACAGACCAGAGCATCTGGTGGGAATTGAACCCACGACCCCCGCACTGATAGGCTAGCACGCTACCAACTAGCGTACCGGGGCGCTGAATTATTTACTGCCATAATTCAATATTTATCTTAATAAAAGAATCAAGTTGATTTAAATAATAGTTTTTATAAATCAAAATTGATTTGATTCGTGAATCAAAATTTTGACGATTTAATACGCGAATTAATTTTTCTGATTGAATTATTTACTACCATAATTTAATATTTATCTTATTAAAAGAATTAAGTTGATTTAAAAAATTCTTTTTATAAATCAAGATTGAGTTGATTCGCGAATCAAAAAAGGAATTATTTTGATTCTCAAATATGATTTGATTCGTGAATTTAAATTGTTTTTAAATCACAACAAATTTAAACCTGAAGGTTTTCATGGAATTTTTATAAAACAGCCACAGAGTGACTATTTTTTTATATCGGTTTTTATGATAATAATTCTTTAAATCAATTTCCAAATCTGATTTAAATTTTGATGATCTTATTCGCGAATTAATTATTCTGATTGAATTTTTTACTACCATAATTCAATCTTTATTTTATTAGAAGAATCAAGTTAATTTAAATGCTTATTTTTAATTCGCGAAACAAAAAAGGAATTATTTTGATTCTCAAATATGTTTTGATTCATGAATTAAATTTTTTTTAAATCACGATAAATTGAAATTCCATGGAATTTTTATAAAGCAGCCACAGAGTGACTATTTTTTTTATATCAATTTATATTAATTAACACACTCCGATAATACAAATTTCGGAATCTCTTCTGAACCTGGCTATATTTATGATCGTAATATATTAATACTCTGAAAGAGCAAACATTTTGTCCGTTTTGCTCTATCTTGCTTAGTTTTCAAGATACTGGCCATTTTAAGCTAGACAATATACATATTTTTTTTATTTTGCTTTAATTCGTAAATCAAATCAATCTTTTTTTAATTTCCGAATTATGTTTGAAATGATTTAATTCCATTGAATCAAAAAAAGATTCAAATGATATTGATTAATCAATTTTGATTTTAAATCTTATTTAATAAATCGATTTATAAAATATTAAATCAACTTGCTGATTTATAAAAAGTAATTTTTTTTCGCGAATTAAATCAATGAAGATTTACCGTTTTCAAGGTCTGATTACCGTGAAAAGAACATTAGAGGGTTAATATTAAATATAAAAAAGTATGGCATACTTTTAGTTGTGCAAAAGTTAAAGCATATTTTCTAACGTTTATTAAATAAAATATAATTTTACTTTTTCCATTTAAAAATTTATCACACAACAAACAGAAAAATACTAGAAACTAGTTGTCATGTCAATTGTCATTTAAAAAAATTTTTTAATCTAATTTTATTTCACATCTACTTGACTACATCATGATTTTTTGTGTTAGGTTTTTTTCTTTTCATTTGCATTTGACGCATTGATTTAAAATGTTATAAAGGAAAGATGAAAAAAAAGGTAAAAAAGGAGGGAAGAAATTAAAGGGAAAAAAATAAAACAATTATATGATGCAAAAATGATAACACAACTACATTCTTTTATGGCATCAAAAGAGAAATTAAGCAAATTAAAGGACAGCAGTTTTTATTATTGAATTACAGAAAAAAAGAAGAAGAAACAAGTAGGGGGCTAAATATTAAATTTAAAAATTTATTAAGAACTTAAAGTCAAAATTTTTAATGCCTGTATGTAGGCTAATCCTTTATTTATATAATACATTTTCCAGTATTATAAAAATATTGATATACAATTTATAGCATATATTTAAGGGTTCGAGCGCCCCGGTAGGCTAGTTGGTAGCGTGCTAGCTTATCAATGCGGGGGTCTTGGGTTCGATTCCCACTAGAGGCACTTCTTTTAGTAATGCATATATTTTTTAATAAATAAAAGTATTTTTTTTTTAAATAAGATGAAATTAATTCCTATAAAATTTCACCTTTAAGGGTGAAAACTAAATGAAACCAATTAACCTTGTTTCTTACATACTTGGCTTGATTTTAATTAACCAATTTCACATACTTTGGTATGTTCGAGATTATTTTCTCAACTACACAGAAAAAACAGATTCATTGTGCCAACCGAATTTCTTGCCAACTGAATATTTTGGTTGTAGCAACCGAATTATTTAGGTGTCCCAACCAAATGTTTTCCTGATTCCTGAATTGAAATATTTGCTTTTAACCGAAATTCTGTAGCGTTAACCGAATTTTGGTTGCCACAAACTAATATATCGGTGGCTTTAAACAAACCATTCAGTTGTCAAGAAATTCGGTTGTTACAATGAATCTATATTTTCTGTGTATTGAAAAGTTTTAGTATATTCATCATATTTTCTTTATGATGTTACATATATATTAATTTTCCACTCAATTAAATTGAATTAACGTTTTTTTTTTAAATGTATAATATATGACAGTTTTGAAAAGATTTTTCTTTTTATATATGCTTTAACACTTTTGCCATTTTTTTTTTTACACATAAACACCTTCATATGTACATAAATTCATACTTTTACAGCGACACCGAATCCAACATCCGCCCACCCATTGTGTACTAGTATTTTCCCAAATGCCCACTCAGTGTTGTTTCAGAGACACTATTTTATTTTTTTCATATATAATTTTTTTTATCAACATTTTAATTTATATAAAATGTATAAACTTATAAATTATGGCACACTTTCAGCACATCATTTAGTTTTAAATATGATGATTACATACATATACACATGCATACAATACAGTGACACATATAGTCATTGATATAGTATTCATTCACACATATGTATAACTAAATGCCAGCCTTTGTAAATTGACTACAATAACAAATAAAATGTTGTTGCCAAAATCGTGGTTTATAACGAATAAATATTACTTTAACTATGCATTACTTTGAAATGAATAGGTATAAAAATTGATACAAAAACATTGCATACTTTTGGGGGCTAAATAATTATAGAAACAAAAGCCTACTTTGAGAGACTATATATTTTTTCTTTTGGTACCTTCAGGATATCACCATCATATTAGAAAATTTATTCTTTTAGATTTTGCATTCTTTACAAACCCAGGAACCACCTACACTCACAATATTATTGCGTTAAAAATAATCTAAAATAAATAATTTAAATTCATCGAAAATATAATCAAAAAGAGGACTTCGGATTTTTCATTATATTCAGAGCATTTTGTTGTTTATTTTCAATCATTCTTTAATAATTAACAAAAGTAATAAAAGCAGTCTAAAGTCGTTTAAAATAACCATAAATTTTTAACTGACAAAACGTTAAAAAAAAAATTTTGTGGTTTGTTTTTCAAATTGAAAAATATTTTTTATTTATATAGAATTTTACAAAACACAACACACACACACAAATGTATATATTTTTATTTCCTATGTGTGTTGCAATATTTAAATAATTTGTTGTAATTTTTATTGAAATAATTTTGTGTATATAAACAAACTATTTTGGAAAAAAAAACAAAAAAATTATATAAATTTCTATAGAATAAATTTCTATAGAAACAGAAAACATAAAATTTTTACATTTAACAGAAAATATCAACTCCTACTGAATGTCAGTAAATTTTTATAATTTGTTTTTTTGAATGACAAATTTAAATAGTTAAAAAATATATATTTCTATGAATTTCAATTAATTCATTATTTAAAAACAAACTCTATGTATTACTTTTTAAATAACCTACAGTTGGTAACAGAAAATATATTGTGAGTGTAGAAATCTAGAAAAAATATTTTCTCAGATTTTGTTTCATTTTGAAATTAACGATTTTAAAATTCACAACTGTATGAGAAATGTATTCTCTTAAATACATATTTTTTATTTTACATTTTAAAAGCCCAAGATCCAATACCATATTTACGCTACAGGAAATTTACAGGAACTGCTGCACAACCGGTCTATTTATATTTAATGTTATAATATAAAGGAGGAAATTGACATTTTAGATACTTTGTTACAAAATGTCATGTTATTTGGCTTTTTAAAAATATATGTAGTATTTTTAAATAAATATATTGAAAAGCTATGAATCGAAAAAACCAACATGCTGTCAGCAAATATGTTTTAAAAAAATACTAGAAAAATTAATTTCATTGGCCGAAAGTTTTGTGTAATAGTCATAGAAATATTTGCTGATTTTAGCCCTACCAAAAGTTTAGTGAATTTAGCAGATGTTTTCTACCAAAGAAAAGTCTGAAAATAGGAAATTTTTCTTTAACTATTAAGTCACATTCATACTCTACAATAATTTAAATCATTCACAATAGAGTGAATGGGGGTTTTGGTTTTAAATCTACATATAAATTCTACTGATAATTGTTTCGGGAGTAACGTGAATTCATGATATGGAAAATGACAATGATTATTATAAACTATTAATCTTTTAGAGTTAGATAATAAATGGTAATGCCATTAAAAAAGGATTCGTGACATGTGGCAATGCCAAAAATGCTAGAAAAAATACGCCAACATTGCAGCTCACGGATTAACCACCTGCGGCATTATAGCGGGTAACATTTACATGAAATAATCTTCGAAATGTAAATGGCAGGCATTTATTCATCGCCCTAAAGAAATATTTTATTCACTTTTGCAAATTTTCGCAGCTAATTAGGTATCAAATGAAAGGTAGTATGAAAGACCAATCTTCGAAGGGTTACAAAATATGAACTACCAAGTTTGATTTTTTTATACTATGATTAAAGCACTTTTTTGGTGATTTTGGTGGGTGGGGATGCATATGTGTTCAGTCTGCAAATTTATATATTTTATTGGTCATTCGATTTAATTGTGAGGGTATCTCGGCGTTTTTCTATATTCATCTGTTTATCAAATATTTTTAAAAGGTGGCAACTCTGCAAAAATATCGTTTCAGCATACTAAAATGCCAGCCACTGGTATTTAATGCAAATGAATCATCATGAAAAATATGTTTGTTTGCTTTATAACAACCCGATGAAAAAAGTTGCGTTATATATAATTATTATATAGTCATATATACAATTATATATAGTCATATATATAATTCCACAACACATTAAAGGTTATTTGATTCATAAAATGAGAGATAATCTTATCTGAAGCGATTCCATGTGATCTAATTTGATTAAAAAAAATATTTCATCAATATTTGTACATTGATTCTAATTTTTTTTTTTTGAGTTTTGCAATTTCTAAACTCCAAAAAATAATGAAATTTTAAATACAATATAAAGGGTGGTTAAATTTTAAGGGCCGATGTTGATTTTAAATAAAACACAAATTATTTAGGAAATTATTGTCATTTCTTTTTATTATGTTAATATGGTATGGTTCAATTATGTATGGAACAAAATATCGGCCAAATGGCCGCCGCGACCTCGGCGGCACACCTCCATCCGATGGCCCAAATTTTCGATGACGCTGAGGCATAATTGAGGTTCCATGCCGTTAATGTGCCGAATTATCTCATCCTTTAGCTCTTGAATTGTTGCTGGCTTATCGACGTACACCTTTTCTTTCAAATAACCCCAAAGAAAGAAGTCCAACGGTGTCAAATCACATGATCTTGGCGGCGATTTGACATCGCCACCACGTGAGATAACACGGCCATTGAATTTGTCGCGCAAAACAGCCCTTGTTTCGTTAGCTGTGTGGCAAGAGGCACCGTCCTGTTGAAACCACATATCGTGCACATCTATATCTTCCAATTCAGGCCATAAAAAGTTCGTTACCATCTCACGATAGCGAACACCATTCACAGCACTGGAGTTTTCACATCTCCTAAAGATCCGGTTTGCTTAAATTTTTCCACGATTTTTCCGATTGTAAGCACTTGAACGATTAAATTGACCGAACAAATCACGAAGTGCACGATATGCATTTTAATTTGAACGCCCATTTTCATAATAAGCCTGAATAACTTTAACGCGTTGCTTGATTGTGTAAATTTCCATGGTTCAAATTGATTTAGTCTGAAATTGAGAAATGGCAAATGAAATGCAGAAAAAACTTGACGTTTAGGTGTGGTTCACATTCAACATCGGCCCTTAAAATTTAACCACCCTTTAGATTGGAAAATTGATTAAGATTTTACTTTCACTATTACTATTTATATGTAAACTAAGTTTTAATATATTCGTATATAATTTCATATTATTGCATAAATTAGTTTACAGTTATATATGGTCATATATGCCTTTAAGTTTAAGCATATATAATTTGATATAATTATATGTAGCATTTTGTTTCTTCAACAAAAAAAAAAACATGAACTAAAATGTAATCAAAAATTTCCATCAAAATAGATTATAAATTGTCTTCAATTTAAGTAAAATTTTATTAAAACTTAGAGAAATTTTCTTAAAAAGAATAAAAATTCCTAAAGTTGAGGAAAACCCAAATAGTTTATATACTCAGAAATAGTTTATATGTATTTTTTTTCTAAGTACTATTTCTTGATTTTAGGAAAAAAAAAAAACAAGTCAATTAAATAAAAATTTATTAATTTTAAGAAAAAACATCTAAGTTTTAAGAAAAAACTGTAATAAAATTAAGTAAATGTAATAAAATAAGTAGTCTTTTTAACCATATATAGGCTCATGGGCTCGGTTATAAATTTATTGAAATAAAAGAAAAAAAAATTAAGTTTAGTTCAAAAAAAAAAAAAATTAGGACAATAATTTACTCCCATTTAGTTCAAAAAATGTGTCTTCACTTAAATCATTTTTTGTTCGCGAGTAGTTAAATCAACTAAATTTTAGAAAGCCATTTCCAAATTTAGTTTTTAAGTATATCACTTTTTAATTTTGAAGAATTGTTTTCTAAAAATTAGTTAAATTTTTTCCTATGTAATAATAAAAATTTACAAATAAATAAAATTTACTTGATTTTAGAAATTGATGAACTATTTCTAAGGAAAATATTCATGCAACTTAGTTCAGAAAAATTTTAAAAATTTTAATAAAATATTCTTTTTTTTTCAAGTAAAAATTTTCTAATTTTCTAAAATTATAATAAAAAATGGTATAGGATTTTTTTTTTGTTGGAAAACGTTTAAATTATTTTCAATATTCTATTCCAAAAGAAAACAATAAATTAAAAACAAACTAGTTAGTTTTGCTAATTTCTAATTTTGTTTGCTGACTACAATATAAACTATCGCAGGCAAATTTTATACATTACGGCATAATGACTTTCCTATAATTGACATAGCGCTTATTAAACTTTATATTTATCGAACTATTTTTTTTTCACTAAATAATAAAAAAGTTAAAATATGTATATGACAAATAAAGTTTAAGCTAAAAATCCCATAAAATAAACTTATGATATTTTTCCATTTTCTAATAATAACAAGAAATGTAACTGTGATATTTTGTATTTTTGTAACAATTTCCTTAAATTAGTTAATTTAAGAAGACAAAGGACCCCTAGTGTTCCTTAGCCATAGATGCCGTGTGTCACTTAGGCACAACCGTTAATTAACTACGAAAAGGATCTGACCTTGTCACAATTTATTACGTTTCAGTATATCCTGCAGTACATTTTTTTAATTTGTTTACCTTTTTGCTAATGAAATTTAATTTATATTTTAAATACATGAATTTAGTATAATTCAATTTAGTTTTAAGACAAAATTGTATAGCAAAAAGCTTGTTAAGAGCAGTCTCCTCACAAAGCGGAAGTCCTCCGAAAGTGGGAAAATACTTACACAATGAGTGTAAAGTACCTTTACCATAGAAGCAGGATAAGAATGATTTTCACTTAAAAGAAGTGCTATTTAACTTCATGTTAGAAAATATTTTCTCATTTTTAGGGAGTAAAGTCATAGTTTTTAATAAAAAAAAATGAATCTAATGAACTTAAATAAAATAAAATTTTTCTTAAAACCAAGGAATCATTTCCTAACTAATTCAATTCAATTTTAGATGATGTATGAACTAATTAGGAGAAAATTTTACTGTTTTCTAATAAAAATTTAGTTGTCATTGTAAAATTTTTCTATAATTTAGAAATTTTGACCAAATTTTAAGTAAAATTTATTTCTTAATTTCAAGGAAAATTTTATTAAATATAGGTAAAAAGTATCTTTGGCGCCGTTGTAATTTCAATTTTTCCTCTAAATAAGTTAATTTTTCTAAATTCGAGTTGATTTTCTTTTTTTTTTTTTTTTGAGTGTAGAACTGAGAATTTAGCTTATTACGTGGCCGTTGTAAAAAAAAGGAGCCTTGTTGCCCATTATCAGTTTTGATGGAAAATCATCCACTTCTTTGTTGAATTACAAAATTTCACGACTTAGCCGTAAAACAAATCATTGTTCTTCACTAAAAATTTTGCATGTGTCTATTTCGCGAATGTTAAAACCAAACTGGCATATGATGCCAATAGGGTGATACTTATTGCCCCACTTTTTATATAACATATAATATAAAGAGATATGATGATATATAGCGCTATATAATAAATTTTTGTAAAACAAAATTTTGTTACATTAAAAGCTTTTTTCGTTTGGAATCTGAAGATTAAAAAAATTGTATATATGTATATATATAAGGTTTAATTGTTGAAAAAGTCACCCAATGTAGAGACGAAATATTGGAAGAAGAAAATAAATAATTATTATTTTTGTAAAAAGATCTTAGACTCAATTTAAAAGAATAATATAATTATAGATTTATGTTAGACAAACAAATAGTTTTTTAAAAATAAAATTTGCCACTGATTAACCCACCCACGTAAAATTGTTTTTTGTAAAATTGTTTGCACAATCAACAAAAATGCAATTTTCTTATTTTCATTTTCAATTCTTAAGTGTTTTTTTTTTATTATTTTATCAAAAGTCAACATATTTATAATGACATTTATTTGAAAGAAAAAATTTTAAAAATATATAAAAAAAAATATACAATAAAAATTTTATTTAAAAAAAAATATGTAGAACCTAAAAAATAGTATTAAAAAATCCACACAAGCATATAATTTTCAAAATGAATAACACTCAAATTCAGCATAAAATACTCTAGAGACAAAAAAAAGAAAAATTCATATTAGTCATGTTATACTACACTTAAATATTGTATTTTTCTCTTTTTCTACGTATTATGTGGTCAATGTGCTATAAATTGTCTTAGCAGGGGAAGGTGTACGAATTGAAAGATATGAATTGAATAAAATTTTATATTTAAAAAAAAAAAAGACGAGTTAAGAAGTAATGTAGAAATATAAGCTCATTTTTGACACTACTCCCTTTTTTTCCTTGCAGAACTGCAATACAAGCAGGCAGTGCCAGTGTGATGTTGTTGTATTTTTTATTACAAGTAATTGCCTATTAAAGGGACATAGCGAACAAAAATCATGCCATATGTTATATAAATATTGTTTAACTGCTCTTGAACATGGCAGCCAAGATGAGGTAATTTATACCGATTTTTCTAAAGCATTTGACAAATTGTCACATTCCATTCTTTTTTCAAAATTACTGCAATTTGGCTTTATTCAAACTTTTTATGCTCGATCAAGTCATATTTATCTAATAGGGTATGTACAGTTGTAATTGAAGGCTTTGAATCCAGACCCTATATGCAAACTTCGGGTGTACCTCAGGGTAGCGTTTTGGGCCCGTTGTTTTTTAATTTATTTATTAATGATATTTCTCTTTGCTTTAAGAATTTAAGATTTCTTTTATATGCAGATGATTTAAAAATATTTTTACAAGTGGACTCACTGAGGGATGTTTTTGATTTACAAAACGATCTGGATAATCTTGGAGAGTGGTGTAAATCAAATAACCTACATTTAAATCTTGGCAAGTGTCATCATATTTCGTTTTATAGGTCTTTGCATCCTATTTATTTTGTTTTTAATATTAATAACTATGATTTAAAAAGAATTAAATCTAAACTCGACTTGGGTGTGGTATTTGATATCGCTATGTCGTTTGTACCTCATATTGAGTACACTGTTCCTAAAGCTTATAAAATGCTTGCTTTTTTAAAGAGAAATTGTTATGAATTTTCTGATCCTTACACATTTAAATATATTTATACTTCTTTCGTGAGATCGAAGTTAGAATATGCTTCTGTCGTTTGGAGTCCTCATGTCTCTACTTACCAGAGAACTGCAAAATCAACTTTTTTCTTGATTTAATCATAAACAAAAATTCTTGTTCACTTTTAATAATTCAACAAAATTCACGGTAGAATAAAATCAGCATCATGTTACTGAACACTGTTAAGTGATTACATTTGCATAAAACATAAACGACAGATGATTCACACTGATTCCAATTACGCGTTCAGTAACATGATGCTGATTTTATTCTACAGTGAATTTTGTTGAATTATTAAAAGTGAACAAGAATTTTTGTGTATGATTAAATCAAGAAAAAAGTTGATTTTGCAGTTCTCTGCTACTTACATCTCCCGTATTGAGAGAGTTCAACGTTTATTTATAAAATTTGCGTTAAGATCACTTTATTACCTGGAATCTGTTCAATATGAATCTAAATGCCTTTTTATTGGTTTGCGAACTTTAGAATTCCGCCGAACTTTTCAATCGGCTTTACTTTTATTTGATATAATCAATCATAATATTGATTGTCCTGACTTGCTATCTTTGATTCCATTTTATGTTCCATTAAGAAGTCTTAGGTTTATTGATGCCTTTAATGTTCCAATACATCGGACTAATTATGCTATCAATGGTACGTTAACCCGCACATTTATTACTTTTAATCATATAAATTTGAGTCTTCAGAAAAAATCTAAATCATTTATTGAATTTTGCACAACAAAAGATAATTTTAAACTATTTCTTTTTGCCGTATTACAATAAACTTATTTTCCTTATAAATATTTTTTATACTAATTTTAAATTATTATATATTACATTTTCTTTAATCATAGTCTGTAAGGAGTTTTTGTGTCCATAGACTGAAATAAATAAATAAATATAAACGAATTTCTATTTTTACTGCATTTTTGGAAAAAGCCTTTGACAAGACGATGTCCCACTTAGAAGCAATAAATTACAACAATATCCCCTTCTTTTATTGCATTTTTGAAAGAGAAAAGTTGCTCTAAATATGCAAAATATAAATCTTTAAATGAAAGCAGACATACTTTCCCCCTATTAAATGAAAAAGTTTTTTTTTTTTTAAATTGTACAAACTATTTTACTTAGACATGTGGTTTGTCTTTAACATAAAAAAAGTATTTGTTAAATATTTTCTTTAAATGACACGCTCTACATTAACTTTTTTCTGAACAGGCATCATTTAATAATTCATGTGATTTTATGCAAAATGAAACGAAATCATGAGAAATTTAACATGTTGACTTTACCTTATATACAGCAATATTTAATAGTCTTAAGAAAAAAAAAAAAAAAACCCGTTGCATAATTATTGGGGTCAAGGAGCTTAAAAGGAAACGAAAATTAAAATTCTTTATAGCAGTACTTTGTATTTTTTGGGGTTTTTTTTTTTTGACAACTTCTTGGTACGTGCTTTTTGTTCAAAAAAAAAAAAAAATAAAATAAAGACAAAATTTAAGCATCATAAAATGTTACCTAAACTTCAAAAGAATATCAAATGATAACAAATCGCATTTCACAGAAAATTTTAAATTTCTTTTATCCAAAAACAATGCTTTAATTTTTTATAATTTAACACACCTAAAGGTATGCAACAATATTAAAGACCAATTAATATGCAAATAATGCTGTGAACAAAATAATTTAAAATTTTATAAACTTTTTAATGAAGCGAGAATTATAGAAATAATAATTTTGTAGATAGAATTAGCTTAACCCTTTAAACGGCCAATTTGGGTGCTGGTTGAAATGTAAAGAGGTGATATTGGTCGAAATAAAAGGTGGTTAAATTTTAAGGGCCGATCTTGAATGTCAACCACACCTAAACGTCGAGTTTTTTTCTGCATTTCATTTGACATTTCTAAATTTCAAACTAACTCAATTTGAACCATGGAAAGATACACAATCGAGCAACGCGTTAAAGTTATTCAGGCTAATTATGAAAATAGGCGTTCAAATCAAAATGCATTTCGTGCACTTCGTGATTTTTTTTGGTCAGCATAATCATCAAAATGTGTCCACAATTGGGAGAATTGTGGGCAAATTTCAGCAAACCGGGTCTGTGAAAACACCTGTGCAAACTCGCCCAGTTCGTTCTGCGATAAACATTGCTGTTGTTCGCGATAGTGTGTCATAAGGTCGGCCAAGCATTTGCCGTGAATGGT
Organism: Eustalomyia histrio; assembly: GCA_949748255.1. Lineage (NCBI taxonomy): Eukaryota > Metazoa > Arthropoda > Insecta > Diptera > Anthomyiidae > Eustalomyia > Eustalomyia histrio. The sequence goes on from OX456524.1 coordinate 151,574,751, forward strand.
GTTCGCTATCGCGTGATGATAACAAACTTATTGTGGCCAGGAATCGAGGATATGACTCTGGACGATATGTGGTTTCACACAGCTAACGAAACATTGGCTCTTTTGCGTGACAAATTCAATGGCTGTGTTATCTCACGTGGTGGCGATGTCAATTGGCCGCCAAGATCATGTGATTTGACACCGTTGGACTTCTTTCTTTGGGGTTATTTGAAAGAAAAGGTGTACGTCGATAAGCCAGCAACCATTCAAGAGCTAAAGGATGAGATATTTCGGCACATTAACGACATAGAACCTCAATTATGGCCCAACGTCGTCGAAAATTTAGACCATCGGATGGAGGTGTGCCGCCGAGGTCGCGGCGGCCATTTGGCTGATATTTTATTCCATACATAATTAAACCATACCATATTAACATAATAAACAGAAATGACAATAATTTCCTAAATAATTTGTGTTTTATTCAAAATCAACATCGGCCCTTAAAATTTAACCACCCTTTATGTTGAGAGTGAATCATGAAAAGTAATGCTCCAAGAACAAATTGATATGATGTCGCCATATAATTTTATGGTGATTTTCGCTTTTCGAAAATATCAATATTTGATGTTAACCAAATTTTTCCAAGATCATACTTGGGAATTTTTCATTGGCATTGAAATTTAATTAGCATAACTTGTAATCAATGCCAAAGAAATCGTTACAACTAAATGACAATACAATTTTTTTTTTCAATGGAATCAGTTAAGCCAATTATAATGAAATTACACCAATGCATAAAATTATTTATTAATTTATTTTATTAAACATATAATTAATACCCTAACCGAGCACTAGCAACGAAGGCTTTCAGCTCGTTGTAGCGAAAACAGACCAGAGCCTTTGGTGGGAATCGAACCCACGACCCCCGCACTGATAAGCTAGCACGCTACCAACTAGCCAACCGGGGCGCTCTCAATGCATAAAATGCTTCGAGTATTGAAGAGATATTTTCCCGGATTGAGATTTTTGGACTACAAATTTTAGTTACATCATTGTGCCTATTAGAAAATCTTCTTCACCACGTGTTTAATTGCTGAGGAGCAAAATATGCATTTTATTAGGTTTATTTGTTTAAGCTCTGTCGTCGAATTACATGTACCCGACGATCAAGCAAAAGATGCAGTTAGCCCATTTTATGTAGCAGCTATTTATTTATTTATTTTATTTATTAATTATATAATAAGAAATTATATGTTAATACACTAACCGAGCACTAGCAACAAAGGCCTTCGGCTCGTTGTAGCGAAAACAGACCAGAGAATCTGGTGGAAATTGAACCCACGACCCCCGCACTGATAAGCTAGCACGCTACCAACTAGCCTACCGGGGCGCTCATGTAGCAGCTATATTTTATATAAATAAATCATATTCTATCCATTTTTTTAATAAGCAACAATATACATTTAAGATACCTGACATAAATCGTCTATGAAAATTAAGTGAATTTTTTAAGTCAATTTATGCAACATCTTTAGGTTAAAAAAAAATAAATTTATGAATGCTTGAAATATCTTGCTTTGTTAAAACTATATAAATATTAGAACCTTAAGGTATTTCAAACAATTAAAACATTTAGTTTTAATATGTTGCAATTATAAATAATTGCAAGAATTAATTTTCATTTGTAGCACAAACTTAAATCCTAAATGTGTGCAGCATTATTTTAAAATATCAAAAAAAGTTTATTTAAAAAATGACCCCAGAAAATATGCAATAGTTATTACATTTAAAATGTATAACTTAAGATCATATACACTTATAACAAAAATTAGTAAAAAAAATCTATTATTTTGTCTTTAAATTTAGAATCAAACTTAGTTTATTTGAAATAAGTTCCTGTAGGGACCAGTTCTGGAATAGATGTGGTTGGAAACCAATTGTAAAATTTTTTCTGGAAACTTCTAAATCTCGGCAATAACATGTTTGCATTCATATACAAAAATGCACTAAAAATTGTTTGTAGTTTGAATTAATTGAAAATGTACTTTTAAAATAAATGAAAAATAACTTAAAAACAGGACGACTTACTTTTCATTTAAATCAAAAGAACTTTTATTTTTTTTTTATCGAAAGAACCTTTCTTTTAAATTAAAAGAACTTTTCATTTAAATCAAAAAATAAAAAATTTTTCATTTATCTTAAAATGTTAATAAATAAATTAACTCACAATATCCGTAAATAATAAATGATTTTTCATTTTAACTCTTAATAAACTAACCACGAATCCGAAAAAACAAATGATATTTCCATTATTTCTTTTATCTATCAACTTATTAGCTATAAAATCCATAAAAGTTAATAATTTTTCCTATCTACAAATTGCGTTAAAATAAATGATATTTCCGTAATATTTCTCATCTAGCTAAAGATCTTTTATTTATAAAAAATTATTTATAAATATTTATTTATTATATTTATCGAAGAAAACTAAAAGAATTAATTAAATGATATTTACTTTATTTACCTTTTTTTTAATGTCATAAAAATTAACTACAAAATTTGTAAAAATAAACGACTTTTCATTTATTTTGCTTATTTAAACTATCAGAGAATTAAATATAAAAAAATAAAATTCTTTTATTTAATATTAATTTTTTTTTCAATAATTTTAAATGAAAATATTATTTGTAATTTATTATTTAAATAAATGCAAAAAAAAAAACGTGTTGAAAATACATTTCTTTGTACTTTTACAATTAAATCATTTAAAACGTAACGTACAGATAACTACATTTCAACTAGTCAGTTACTGTAAAAATATTTTGAGTGTACAAAATTTTTATTACATGCGCTTTAATTTTAGCTTATTTTTATATTTTTATAATTTATGGCATGAACGGTAATAGCGCACAGTTAAGCATAACCAAAAGAGCCCAAATTTTCATTAACACATTTCGAGGGTTTGTTGTAGCAACCTCGTATCTCAAAAACTAGAATTTTTCAGGAGTGAAAAAAAACATTTAAAAATAAAATCTGGTAATTTTTTTTAACAATTTTTTATTTAATATTATTTTTTTTTTTAAATCTAAAAAGAAATGAATTTTAAATTAAAAAAAAAATTGTTAAAAATGTCAAGTTTTTTAAAAATGTTTTTTTTTTTGTCTCCTCAAAAGTACTACTTTTTCAGATACGAGGTTGTTGCAGCAAATCCACTCGTACAATTTTTATTTCTGAATAAAACATATGAAAAAATTCTGCACCGTACCGTATGTGTGGTTTCATAAAGTAAAGTTTAAAATTAAAATTTCTTTGTATGGTCTTTAGTTTATAAAAAAAAATTCAAATCTATTGCAAAAGTCATAGACAGTGGAAAGTTGTTTACACTCAGAAAAAACAAATGGTTGATTGAATTAAATGAAATTAAAAATGGCAAACACTTAATTTAGTCTTCTTAATCATTTTAATAAATTAGGTAAAACTAACAAAAGATTTCACAAATTCAATTATGGGGTTTCTAAAGGTATCATATATTAACTTCAAAAGCCTTTAGTTTAACCTCAATTATGGCTTAAAGATAAATTTTAAAACAAATAAATACATATTATTTAAATAAAATTTTCTATTGTATAAATTTTTTTATTTTATTATAGTAATTTTGTATTACTAAACAAATATCGTATATTAAATGTTGCCGACAGCAAATTTTAAATTATTATTGTATTGTATTTTCTTTAACATTAAATGTTGCCGACAGCAAATTTTAAATTATTATTGTATTGTATTTTCTTTAACATTAAACATTTCTAACCCAGTTTTTATGCTAGACAATTGAAACTTTTCCATGAAGCCTAACAGTATGCTATATAAACATTTAACTACAAGTAAACAAACTGATTAAATATTGTAAGCCTTAAGGCTTTCAAGTATAATGTTAAATTTATAAAATTACATTTATTTAGGCTTCATGTACAAAAATAGTTTGACCTTTTTCAAATAAATACCAACATTAATCTTACAATTAGTAAAAATTTTGAGATAATTTAATTAATGAAGACTTTAGAAATTTTTAAATAGAAAAATTTTCTATTTGTAATTCATTATTTTACCAACTAAAGCCCCGTTAAAAATTTAATCAACAGTTAATTTGAAAATTTATATGGCAAACAACCACGATGGTGTCAGTTTAAGTCCCAAATAGTAGCTAATGGGAAATTTTTAAAATGAGGCTAAATCATTTTCAAATTTAATTTGACTGTATTCAAATAAAATGAAGTATCTTTATTAAGCTTTAAAAAATCCCTGTACAAAGCCTTGGGTCAAGTGTCTACAAGTCACCACTTTTGTCGACTATTTTGGGTGACTTCTTAGTGACATGTCCACAAAGCGTCTATACTTTTTACATTCCTTTTTTGCAGCTGCAAAGCTGTGCTTGTTCTTGATTTTTTTATTGTTTTATTTTGTGGAAAATACATGTGCATAGCTACATGCAAAATTGAAGTTTATTAATAAAAATATAAAGAAAAATTAAAAGTTAAATATATAAATTTTAACAAAATATATAATGAGCAAAAGAATTTACAAAAAACTTGTGGAAAAAAATCAGTTTTGTATAAAAATAACAAGAAAGAGGCAACAATTTTTAGTGAAAATTGCAACTCTAGATATTTTGTGGAGCCTGATGAAGATTTTACGGAGCCTGATGGATGATTTTGTGCAGTCTCTTGAAGACTTGTCTACTCCAAAATTAAATTTGCACTAAAATATTTTTACTTTAATGAAATTTATAAAAAAAAACAAGTAAAAAAGGGCTAAATTCGGCTGTGCCGAATCTTTGAATACCCTCCACCATAGGGGCTGAAGATGATATACGTATATACTAAATTTTGCATGAACTGTAATATGAATATGTTTTGTAAATTTATGTAACGAACTTTTGTTATTTAGTTTTAGTAATGTTATTTATTTAGTTTTAGCAATGTTAATTACAGAGGTCTGCTCTGTTAGCGACTTTAACATTGTTGATTTTAACGTTAACTTAGTTATTAGAGTAACACACATTTAGCTCTAAGAATGTTAATATTCTCATAGTATGTAAGACAATAAATGTAATCGAACAATAAGAAGACTTAATAACATTTTTACTTACTTAACAGAAAAAAAAAATAGATACAGAAAAATTGTACAAATTTGTATGGAAAATTTAGAGGTACCTTCACATTTTCACTCATAACTTTTGAACCGCTTAACCGATTTTGCTCATTTTAAATACCAAACTGCTCGGGAGGATGTTCAATTATCTGGGTAAAAATAGGCACCCTCGCTTGTGTCTTCGCGTCGTGATCGCCATTTCAACAGACGGACATCGCTAAATCGACTTAAAATTGCATAAGGATCACGAATATATTTCGACATGCTACAAACGGAATGACAAACTGATATATACCCTCACCATATATGGTGCAGGGTATAAAAAATTATTTATAAAATATCTAATTTAACAAAATAAATGCACCTGTTTAATCTTATTTCCTTCCTCGTGTGGTAATCTAGTAAAAAGTTCCAAAAGTGTAGACTAAAATGTACTAGTGAATCTCTGGTTCCAATGTCAACACTTAGTCAATAGTTGTGTAGATTCGCAATGACACGCACATGTTAAATGTCTACAGCAGAAAGCGTTGGCTGAGGCATAATTAGTCAGTAGCTCTGGTGACAAAGTCAATAGTGAATCAGTACAGTTTCACTATCGACATTTTCTACAGGGTATTCTGACAGCACTTGGTAGGATGTTTACTAAAATTTTACTTAAATAGGAAATTTGATTTGAAAATTTCTTACTTAAGCAAAATTTAAGGCAAAAATCCAACTAAGTGCTGACTATAATTCTATATAAAGTTAAAGCAAAAGAAAATTAGATAATAGTTTTTGCTTCACCCTGCATATTACAAACATTTGTTCATATACTACAAAAAAAAAAACGAAAATATTCAAATATTGATTTTTAACAAATACTCTATACTTTATTATAGCTGTGTGTTTATATTTAGATTGAAAGTTTGTTAAGAGGAAACTAAGATTTTTATTGTCTGACTTGACATTGAGTTTGCTGTTGCCCACTTTATATGCTATAAATTTTAAAAGGAGCTTTTGAATGAAGCCTAGAAGTATACTTTATAATACATTGTATTAACAAAGCCATAAAGAATACTATAAAATTGTTGTTATACTTTGTAATTTTTTATTCTCCAGAGCTTAAAAGAGTATTCGTTTAATTTCAAGAAGATTTGACAATCATTTCCTTAATATATTTTATATGCTGCACGTGTGTAATAGAATACCTAAACTGTATGTTTGCTAACTATTTTAATATTTATTTAGCTGATGTAACTTTTTCAATCAAAGAGTTTAGAAAGTATATAGAATGTAATATTCTCAGGAGCTGCAAATAGGAAATTAAAAATTTCTCGCATTTTAAAATTGATAAATTAATTCTTTTTTAATAGATTTCGTTATAGTTATTATGATCTTTAGTGTTCCTTAAAAATGATTTGCTTCCTGTTTACAGGCCCAAGGTGTTAACAAAGAGTGAGAGAATTACATCACCCATGATAACAAAAAAAAAAACAATATATTTCCATAATCCATAAGTCGGCAATTGTCTTTCAATAAAATAAATCCTCTAAAATATGCTTTATATTCTTTTGTTTGTTTATTTATTCAACATATTGAATGTGGCTGATTACAATGCTTTATATTGTATTTTGTTATAATCGGCCTTGACCATTGTAACCCAGTTTATATATTCTTCCATTAATCTTAAACATGTAGCATTTAAAAGAAGCCTAAAAGTATGCTTTTAAATTCTTATAATAACAAAGCCAAGTAGTATGTTATAATATTTTATTTTTTTTTCTACAACTATTGCCATTGCTTTTCTTAAAATGCGCAATAAAAATTTCAATGGAGAAATAGAAAAACCCCAAAAGTATACTTCAAATTCGAAAAAAAGCAAAATTCAATGTATTTAAAGCAAAAAAAATATGTGGGAAAAAGCAAGCAAAAGTAAAAGGCTGGGAATAGCACTTTATTTAAAAAAAATAACAATACCAGGAAAATAAATATTTTTTTAAAGCAGCAAAAATAAAAGTTGGAAAAAAACACTTTATTAAAAAGAATAAAAATAGCAAAAATATTTCTTTTTTGGTACAATTTGATGCAAAAAAAAAATTTTGGAAAAAACAATTTAAAGCTAAAAAATCTTAAGAAAAAGCTATTTTAAAGCTATAAACAGGAAAAAAACACTTTTTTTTTGTAAAAAAGAGAACAAAACCAGCAGAAATATATTTTTTTTACAAAAAAGCACTAAGGCAAAACAATTTAAAAAAAGCAAGTTAAAGCTCTAAAATCTTAAGAAAAAGCTACTTAAGCTACTTGAGCGCCCCGGTAGGCTAGTTGGTAGCGTGCTAGCTTATCAGTGCGGGGGTCGTGGGTTCAATTCCCACCAGAGGCTTTGGTCTGTTTTCGCTACAACGAACCGAAAGCCTTCGTTGCTAGTGCTCGTTTAGGGAATTAACAAAAACTTTGTAATTTTATGTTTAATAAAAGCTAAAAACTGGATAATCCAAAAAAGCAAAAAAGCAACAAAAATAAAAATAAAAATAGCAAAACAAGCAAATGGGTGTTCTTTGTTCATTACATTAACTAAACCCAAATAAATGCTACATTGTTTTTACACTTAACCAAAATTAGCACTTAAATCAACTACTACTTTACAGTTATTACTTTACACTCAGAAAAAAAGTTAGTAGAAAAATTTGTAAACGGTTTTCAATCCCACTTTACTATTTTTGTACTGATTTTTAGTAAAACAAATTATTATTCAGCAAAACTTTTTGCTATTTACATTTTACAAATTACAGAATTTTTACAGAATATTTACAAGTTTTTGTTGCTAATTTTAGAAATCATTTTACAAATTTTTAAAAACCGATTTGCTAAAATTAGCAAAAAAAAAATTTACTAATTTTAAAAACTTAAATTGCCTTAAAATGTTACATAGATTTAAAAAGCGATGGGAAGTGAATATACCGACTAATGTCTGAAAATAGGACATCCACTAAAAATAGCACTAAAAAGTTTTTTTAGTTCTAAAAATCAGCCCTAAATACAATTAAAATTTGACCTTAAAAGTAAAAATAATTAACTAAAATATTTTTCAAAACATAAACTACCAAATTAAAACAAAATGATAAATTCGTTTATATTTTAACAATTTGGTTTTAATTTGTATCAAATATTTTTTGAAAAAAATAAATAAAATAAAATAAATTTGATGCTCGATAAAAACAAATTAATTTAAAAATTTGTACTAATATTAATATATTTTGTAATTTTTTTTTTGCTGATTTTATCAAACAGATTTTAAAAAAGTTTACTAAAATTTTGTAGCCTCTACTAAATTGTCTACTAATTTGATTGTACTACACGTCAGCAGACATGTGTTGCTAAGATTAGCAAAAAATACCGCTGGGCTTAAATTAGCAAAATTTTCAGTTGCGATTAGAGACTTTTTTTGGTGAGTGTACAGCTTACAAAACTCGTCCGTTGATTTTATGCATTGTTTAGTAAACATATATTTTGACATGAAAGTATTTAATGTGGTATTATTTTGACAAAATTTTAGTTAAGTAAGCAATTCTATTTAATCAATTTGAATTATTATTTTCTATACTTATTTAATTTAACGATGCAGTTTATTTAATTGACCCTATTTTAATGACTCGTTGTGAATTTTTAATTTTTTCATAGTTTTTTTATAGTTTATTTATTTCATTAATTTTCTTAAAATAATAAATGTTTTTCATAAGTTTAGGCTTTTAAGAAAATTCGTGAAATTACAGCTACAATACTTTGAAGATAGTTTTTTTTTTTTATCAAATTAACTTCACTCATCTCTTTTACAAATTTTTGTGAAATTGAATTTTGTTTTTTTAAAAAAGGAAAATTTGTCCTAACTATAATTGCTTTGTAAAGTATTTGTGCCGATTATAACAATAGGCATTTTAATAAAATTTGTGGATTTAAAAAAATCATACATTAATTTATATATAAAATGAAATATTATTTTACCAATTATTTTTGTCAAAAGTTAACAATTTGTTTTTTGTTGTTTTCACTTACAATTTTTGCTTCAAAGCAGATGTAATGTAATATTTTATTACATATTCATTTATTTTAAAACATTTCATCATTTAATTTACAATTTAATTACACTCGTATTTTTTTTAATATCAAATCCCCTAAAACTATACTACGACTAATAATAATTTTTATTATTGTTCTACTTAAACATGTTAGGATTTTGTGCTGACATCAAACTTCATGTTGTATTGTTTCATTTGACATTGACTACAGTTTTTTTTTTATTATTATTATTTTTTTTTCTATTTTAAACAAGCCTCGTTATTACTGTATTTTCAAACACAGTCATCAATATTACTCACTACCACTCTTACATTCTATGGTTTAGTTGACTATCAATGACAATGCTTGTTAATATGCTAACAGTTTATACAAAAAAAAAGAACGACAAATTGTTTGATGGCGTATTTGTATGTTGTTATGATTGTTGACATTAAAATGTCATTGTTAAGATGATGCGTTTTATAATGAAAATTATACCGTGTAGATTTTAGTCAAATAATAATTAAGTATTTCCAATATGGAGCATAGTTTAAGGATGTTAATTTATTTATTTTTTTTTTTGAGAGAACCAACACTCAGAAAATTTTGTCTACTAATTACTCATAATGTGTTGCTTTCTTGGGAGAGGCGATAGATGAGAGATGAAAGTTGGTGAAAAATGAAAGACTAAAAATAAGGCAACACTGTAATTGCACTAGAGGAGAGGAGGGCGAAAATTGTTAAAGCTTTGCCCTTTTTTTATTTTACTTCGGTAGGGTTAAGTGGCATGGAAACTCTAAATGAAGACGTTGCGATATACAAGGTGGCGCAAAAGTAATCCTCCTATCAGAAAATGCTATAAATTTTGCGATTGGCCCCTAATGTCAGTTCTGTTTTGACAATTGTGTAGTAAGCACATGCGAATACACGTTAATAAACAATGTTACGCTACACTGCTCCAGAACGCGGAATATTGGTGACTATTTATTTGAGCAATAATGAAGATGATTTTTCATCAAAAATAATCATGAGTGATGAGGCCCATTTCCATCTTAGCGGGTACGTAAATAAGCAAAATTTACGTTTCTGGGGCACTGAAAATCCGCGTGTAACCCACGAAGAGCCATTAGACCCGCTCAAAGTCACTGCATGGTGTGCTGTTTTCGCTGGAGGAGTCATCGGACCTTTTTTCTTCGAAGACGTCGCGGGCCAAACGGTTACTGTGAATGGTGAGCGCTACAGAGCAATGATCAACGAGTTCTTTTTGCCGCAACTTGATGAATTGGGATGGGAAAACATGTGGTTCCAACACGACGGTGCCACGCCACACACTGCACGTGCCACAACCGATATGCTGAAGGATGCATTTCCCGGGCGCCTAATCTCCCGTTTTGGCGATTTGCACTGGCCAGCAAGATCGCCTGATTTGACCGCTCCAGATTTCTTTTTGTGTGGCTTTTTGAAGTCGCGGGTTTATGTCAACAAGCCTCAGACTCTTGCAGCTCTTAAAGACAATATCCGTCAAGAATGTGAGGACCTATCGCCGGAAGTTTTGGCCAAAATGATGGAAAATACCATAAAAAGGGCTCAAATGACAATCAACATGACATCATATTCTCGACTTGATGTAAAAAAAATTAAAAGACCAAAAAAATAATCCACAAGAAGAATCAAAGTTTTTCTATTTTTTTTTAAATTACAGCCAAAAAACATCGGAAGGTTATTTTTGCGCCACCCTGTATATAAGGAAGAAAAAACTCACAGATATAATTTTTTTTAAATTTATGTTGCCGTCGCAAGGAATCGAACCCGAAAGCTTCTGTTGAATAGTCCACAACGGCCATAGTGTGGTTATTATCTTTTAATGCGAGGTTAAGAAGTCGTCCGATGCTCAGTAAAATGCAAACCTACATTAGAACTTAGGTGTATGTCCTATTTTATAGACATGAGTCGGTTGTGAAGACTTCACGTGCTAATTCCCTTTCTTAACCGAACCTAATTAAAATTTTAAAAGATGTATGAAATCCCTAAATTCTTCCCTGAAATTTATATAAAAATTATAACAAACTAGCGGATCCTGGCGTGCTTCGCTACGCATGAATATTAACATTGAATCAAATTCATTGGTTCATTGGTTTCTCGATCCGCGAGTTCGATGAAAAAGAACCTTAAAATGATCACTCACTGGCAGCTGTCAATGGTTATGCGTGTATGCGCTACAACGTGTATTTACCGTGTGTATGAAGTCAGCGCACAGTATACATATCGCACACGCTCATGGGCGCCTACGTATTTGTTGTTGTTTTTTTATATGGACCAAATCACATGTTGACATGAAAAGTCATAACTCACGAACGCGTCGACCGATTTCGTGCAAACTTTAGATAAACCATCTACACGACCATACGAACAAACTCTAAAAATTTAATCGAATTCTGTTCGTGAGTTATAAAGTCACAACACACTTGCAACAATTTTTTATATATATATATATAGATGTGTAAATTGTAAACTCACCTGCAAATGATCCAACAATGCCTCTAAACCTCTATCCGATATGGAGGAACAACGCAACGATAACGAATGTATATGTTTTGAGGCCAATGTGAATGAATGTACCACATCATAAGCATCATCATCATTGGCACCCACCAAAGCCAGTGCATGGAAACCTCTTCGTATAAGAGAATTAAATAGTTTCACTCTATCCGAAGCGGTTATTTGTCTCAGTTCACGACATTGTAGCGTAGGCAGTAAACCCGACCAATATCGGGGACTACGATATAAAACATCACGCCATTTTGTACAAACTTGTGCCAAAATGCGACGTTCGTATGACGAAAAATATAGGAAAAATTTATTTAGAAATCTATCATCCATCATTAGCACTTCTATGCTGACAATGGGTGTGGGTAGTTTAGGTAATATGAGTGCGGATTGGGTAACAGCCTGAGCCAGTTGTGTGGCAGCGGCTGTGGCACCGGCATTGCCATACGTATGATGTATATGAGGATTTGGTAATTGTTTACGCATTTGTAGGGGTGTAACGGCTTGTGACTTTTGTGCCGCTGCCATGCCCATTGTGGTAAACTGTGGAGATCCTGGTATGGTTATATTCATTTGCTTGGCAATTGAATTAACGTTGGGTGCCGGCGGTGCACCCAATGGAATGCCTGGTACTGCTACTACTGGTGCGGATGACGTTGAATTCATTAGATTTGAATTGATAAGTGTTGAATTAGCAATTTGTGAACTTAAATACTGTTGATGTTGTTGCTGCTGTTGAGTTTTTTGCATCATTTGATAACTTGCAACGGTTACCGTAGTATGTTGTTGTATGGTTGTAGGATTTGAGCCGACAATAGTAGAAGTATGTCCCTGCTGCTGCTGCTGCTGGATATTTGAAGGATTTTGTGTCGTTTGCATGGTACCGGCTCGTGATGGTTTATCTGGTGTTGTAGCTGCCGCCGTTGTTCCTGCTCCTCCTCCTCCTCCTGCTACTGTTGTGCTTGTACTGTTGTTGGTATTTGCATTACTGGAATTTGTTGTATTGGAATTAGAGTTTGAGTTATTGGAGGAATTACCACCACATAAAGCATTTGTAACCCGCTCCATTACAGATGTTTTACCCGTTGAGCTAGACGTAGACGAGGTGGTTGAGTTCGTCGAAGTTGAACTATTAGAGGATGTTGATGAGGAGCCACCACCTCCTCCGCCCGTTGTCGAATTGTTGCTATTGTTACTGTTACTGTTGTTGGCATTCGAGTTATTGCCATGATGATGTTTCGAACGCAAGCCGAGGCCATTTATACGCTTAGATAATTCAGCGGAGGCACGTTCGACCACGCCTTGCGCCGATATCGAGGACATGGTATGCTGAAATAAATTCACTTTGTCGCTGTATGTTTAACAACGGCAACAAATAAAAATAAAATTAAAATTTTTTGAAAATTTTTGTCGCAAGTACTGTCATAAGAAGTAAATGTTTTATTTGAGTGCTAAATAGATTTAAACACTTTTGATGCTCTCTTTAAAACGATTGTAAAATCTCGTTTTTATCTCTATAACACTTTTTTCAAAATCAAAGAATTTTCTTTGATTTTTATCCTAAATATTCTCTTCCTTAAACACTGTCTCACTTTTACTTTCTCTTTTTTCTCTCTTTCACTAACATATTCTCCAATTGGTCTTAATTAACTTAATTAACTTAATTAACTTATCTAATATCTTTTGTTAAAGCTCGTTTGTTTTATAAAATCTTTTCTCTCTTTCACTTTTAAAAGCTTTTTAAAAGCTTGATCTTTAACAGCCTTTAAATTCTTTTTTTCATTAAACACTGTCTCACTTTCACTGTCTCCTGCTATTTATTTTGCTTTTTTTTCATTAAAAATGTTCTCTTAAACAATCTCTGGAGATAGTTTATTTTGTATATTCAACTTGAGATTTTATCTCTATTTTATTTATTTATTTGTTAATTTTTTTTTGTTAATTTATTTTTAACGCTTTAACTTTTTCTTTTTAACTTTTTTTTAATTAGATTTCTTTAATTTTAAACACTAGTTTCCTTGTTATTTTTTGTTATTAAACAAGTTAAAACTTTTTTAATTTTTTAACACCATCACTTTTTTTGCAGTTTTAAAAATTAAGTTTATAACTACGTAGTTTTAAAATTATAAGTTTCCTGTTTTATCGCTGAATGTTTTTTTATAAAAACTCTCATTATTTACAAAAATATCCAATTTATGTTTTCCTTTAGCTGTGTTTTTTTTCCTTTCTGGCCGTGTTTTAACCTTGAATTAAAAAATAAAAAAGAAAAATATCATTAGTTGTTTTTTTGTTTCACTCGCCTGTCGTCTTTTAATGATTACACTTGTTTACACAATTATTAGAAATAAGTTTCTTATATAATATGGTCTGCTAAAGTCAAAAATCAAAAACAAATAACTTTTTGTTACTTCACAATATACACTCACCAAAAAAAGTCTGTAATGGCAACTGAAAATTTTGCTGTTATTACGGGAAATTCTGCTAATTTGAGCCCAGCGGTATTTTTTGCTAATCTTAGCAACACATGTCTGCTGAAGTGTAGTACAATGAAATTAGTAGAAAAATTAGTAGCCGCTACTAAATTTTAGTAGACTTTTTGTAAAGTGGAATTTAAAATCTGTTTGCTAAAATCAGCAAAAAAAATTACTAAATTTTATTAATATTAGTAAAAAGTTTTCAATTTATTTTTCTTATCGAGCATCAAAAATTTTGATTCTGTTTTGAAAAATATTTTGGTAAATTTTTTTTTTATTTTTAAGATTAAATTTTAATTGTTTTTGGGGCGGATTTTTAGAACTAAAAAACCTTTTTAGTGCTTTTTTAAGTGGATGTCATCTTATTAGACATGAGTCGGTATCTTCACTTCCAATCCCTTTTTAAATATATGTAATATTTTAAGGAAATTTAAGTTTGTAGTTGTAAGTTTTACTTAGAAGTAACATTTCCTTCAATATCCACTTATTTAAAATTAGTAAAATTTTTTGCTAATTTTAGCAAATCGGTTTTCAAAAATTTGTAAAATGATTTCTGAAATTAGCAACAAAAATTTGTACATATTCTGTAAAAATTCGGTAATTTGTAAAATGTAAATAGCAAAAATATTTGCTAAATAATAATTTTTTACTAAAAATCAGTACAAAAGTAGTAGTGTGGGATTGAAAACCGTTTACAAATTTTTCTACTAACTTTTTTTTCTGAGTGTATATTTTAACAAAATCCAAGTACAAATTTCGAAATAAGCCGAACTGTAGAAATACCAGGCTGCACAAAAGATCAACATCTTTTGGTCGCAGTGCATAGAGCTTTTCGAATCTAGTCTATACAGGTTGGTTGAAAAGTTCCTGCGCTCGAAATGAAAGAATACTGTTTTTGTTAGGAAATATATTTTTTTATTCAATATAATCTCCTAGAAGCTCAATACACTTGTTCCAATGCTCTTCCAATAATTTTATCCCATCCTTATAATGGTTTTCCGGAAGCTCTGCCAAATAACCGTCTACTGCTGCTATGGCCTCTTCAATCGACGAAAAATGCTTTCCACGAAGGAATCGTTTGAGATTTCTGAGGAGATAGTAGTCACTGGGAGCCAAGTCTGGTGAATACGGTGGATTTTCAAGCAATTCGTACTTTAATTCTTTGAATTTAGCCATCGCCAAAACACTTTTGTGAGCAGGTGCATTGTCTTGATGAAAAATGATTTTTTTCTTCTTTAAACCAGGTCTTTTCTCACGAATTTTTTCATCCAGCTGATCCAAAAGGCTGCAATAACATTCAGAGTTGATTGTTTTACCTTTCTGAAGATAATCAATCAATAAAATTCCTTTTGAATCCCAAAAAACTGATGCCATTACCTTCTTTGCTGATCGTTGTGACTTCACCTGCTTTGGAGCTGAACAACCAGCTTCAGTCCACTGTAAACGTTCTTGTTTCAATTTAGGATCATGGTGGTAGATCCAAGTCTCATCCATAGTTATAAAACGACGCAAGAAGTCGGTTTTATTCGGCTTAAGACGCTCCAAATTACGCTGAGAAATTTGTTTTCGATGCAGTTTTTGTTGAATTGTTAATGTGTGCGGCACTAACTTTCCAAACAGTTTTTTCATACGTAATTCTTCATGTAAAATATGGAGTACTCATTCGTCTCAGATGCCTATGGCATTAGCAATTTCACGCTTAGTCAAACTTGGATCTTCACTAACCATATTATGTACCTGCTCAATGATTTCTGCTGTGGTTGCAGTTTTTGGTCGTCCTTCGCGTGGATCGTCTTCAAGGCTGGTTCGACAACGTTTAAATTCACCAGCCCAAAATTCAACGGTGCGTTTTGAAGGTGAGGACTCCTTATACACTTGTAACAATTGTTCATAAATTTCCTTTGTTTTTAAACCCTTCAAAACAAATAATCTAATGAATGCACGATATTCAATTTTTTCCATATTAAAAAAAATCAATGACACGTCATCTTCAAATGGCTTGTAAACAAAGAAAGAATTGACAGAATGACTTGCAACTTTGCATGTGTTCTCAGGACAGTTATACCAACTTGAGAAAAAAAAGTTTGGAGCTAGCAGTGCCATCTCTTCGTGAGCGCAGGAACTTTTCAACCAACCTGTAGAAATGCCAGTATATACTAAGCGTTACTGATTTTTTGTGGGATATTTTTAGAATAAAAAAAAGTTTGTTGAATTTTTTTTAAACAAATAATAATCTACAAAACTTTTCTGTTAAAATAAATAAAATTTAGTAATTTTATGACTCTACAGCTTGTTAGACATAATAAGCGATAACTACATAATTTAACCATGGAGTAATACCATTATAATATTTTCTACACTCAGAAAAAAAATTAGTAGAAAAATTTGTAAACGGGTTTCAATCCCACTTTACTATTTTTGTACTGATTTTTAGTAAAAAAATTATAATTTAGCAAATTTTTTGCTATTGCTATTTACATTTTACAAATTACAGAATTTTTACAGATAATTTACAAATTTTTGTTCCTAAGTTCAGAAATCATTTTACAAATTTTTGAAAACCGATTTGCTAAAAGTAGCAAAAAAAAATTACTAATTTTAAAAAAGTAGATATTGAATGAAATGTTATTTCTAATTAAAACTTACACCTACAAACTTAAATTGCCTTAAAATATTGCATAGATTAAGAAAGGGATCGAAAGTGAATATACTGACTCATGTCTAAAAATCCGACATCCACTTAAAATAGCACTGAAAAGTTTTTTTTAGTTCTAAAAATCAGCCCTTTAAAGTAAAAAAAAAATTGACTTAAATATTTTTCAAAACAGAAATTACCAAATTAAAACAAAATGATAAATTAGTTTATGTTTAACAATTTGTAAGCCTTTGATTTCTTTTTATTTTGTATAAAATATTTTTTGAAAAAAAGAAAATAAATAAATTAAAAAAAATTTTATGCTTGATAAAAAAAATTCATTTAAAATTTTGTACTAATATTAAAAATTTTTAGTAATTTTTTTTTGCTGATTTTTGCAGAGATTTAAAATTCCACTTTTCAAAAAGTTTACTAAAATTTAGTAGCGGCTACTAATTTCATTGTACTACAGCTAAAAAATACCGCTTGGCTCAAATTAGCAAAATTTCCCGTAATAACAGCAAAATTTTCAGTTGTCATTACATACTTTTTTTGGTGACTGTAGCGGTAATTTTTGGTTTTAGCAAACATACATACATAAAAAAGCTATAATATAAAATTACTGTAAACTAGTGTTGTTCACAAATATGGCTTAGTTTTATGTTTGTTGGTTGAATTTTATTTTAAAAAAGTTGCTTGAGTTTTAACAATTTTTTTTTTTTTGCAAAAAAGTTTTAATGGTTAATATTTTGTTTTTCATGTTGTATTATGTTTTTGTATCTAAAGGATATGAAGTTTTCAAATTAACGATAATTTTCAGTTATAAATTAAAATATGGCCGTTGGTTGGTTGATTTATGTGGCAGCTCACGCTCTCGTAAGGATCAAGTGGAGTCAAAAAGCGCCTCCATTTATAAAAACACCACACCACCCGAATGAAGCTTATATCTGGAGGATTAGACCCAACCCAAATGGTTGAGACAACAGATAAGATTACCCAACCCTACCTCCGGTATCACCGACATGTCGCCCAGTATATGAGTGCCAAAGTTCTATGTTAGGTGCCCTATAGTACCGGACAACCACAGAGGAGATGTCCTACCGTCTCCTCACCCGATTGCCACAGCTACGGCGTTATAGCTTCCGCACACACCCGAGTCTGTTGCCGTGTCTACCTATCAGCCAATGACAAGTCGGCACGCGCATCAGTCTCGAAACATTTCTTCTACTCCCACTGAGGAGAGAGTACGCTCTAGATTGTAGTGGGGCCACGTGAGCTTCCTAGCCTTAGTGGTTCCCAGCTGTGGAGACATTTGAGGCAGACCCTGCCCTTGGTAATTCGTCTGCCCGCTCATTACCATAAATGAACCTGTGACAGGGGACCCATACCAATGTAATCAGTCACTGGCACTAAGTTTAGACAGTTCTTCCTTACACTGACTGACGAGGGTAGAAGATGTAATATACGAGTGCCTTAAACCCCCACCGCACGCAACAGTCTGTAAGCTTCCTTGATGGGACTCTCTCCTTTACTCCAAGCTTTAGAAGCTTCAAACTATACTTTGAAGTCCATATATTGAAGTTGTATTCCATTTTTGACTGTATAGAGGTGATAAATTTAGTGAAAAAATCAGAAGAGTGAATTAGTTCTTGTACCGGTTAAGAAACCCAAAACATTTTAATAACTTTTTCGACACTTAAATAACGTGATTTTTACAGCGAATATCACCCTCGATTCTCATGCCCAGAACATTAAGAGTTTCAAATTCTTCAATATTAATACCATCCAAATATACAGATGACCTATGGATCAACTAAGAACATTGGTTTTTGTGTGCAATAAATTCCATTTCCACCATTCGCAAGGCTTAGCCTATTACCTATGAAATTGTTGACAAATGCCCTCCAAAAATGGGAAGATTGGATTGGAAGTCTGACCGATAAAGTCGTTTGGTAACATCATAAAGAGAGAACCTTGAGGTACCCCCTGCAACTAACTGAAACTCATTGGATGAGACCCCATCCGTAACAACGCTTATAGTGGGATCCCTGAAACCAAAAGCAGTAAGCTATAACACGACTGCTTTATGACGCACCCTGTCAAATGCCTGGAAAATATTAAGGACAACCCTTTGCTTTTAGAAAATCTTTGAATGGATCTTACTCTTTTAACGAATAACCAAAAGGTCTTACTTAGGGTGACCATTCGCACTCATTTGATCAGAAGTTCTTTGAATGGATCTTACTATTTTAATGAATGACCAAAAGGTCTTACTTAGAGTGACCATTCGCACTGATTTGATCAAATACTTGAGAAAACTCGAAAGCTTTAATTCTTTGAAAAAATGGCCTTTGCAAAAGTGGATTGGTCAAATATTTTGATCTTTATCACATAATATTTCTGTGAAATTCCAATTACTATGGTTAGCGCGTTGGACTATTACACTGAAGGTTGCGGGTTCGATTCCTTGCGACGGCAGCATCAATTTAGAAAAAACTATAAAATGTGTGATTTTTCTCTTCCTCATATCCTACATATCGCAACGTCCTCCTTCGGTGTTTTGATAGCACTTAACCCCTCCGAAGTAAAATAACAAAACAGGGCTATTAACTAAAAAGCTTCAACAATTTTCGCCAACTCCCTATCAGATGGCGAGCAACAACTGTTCTAAGATTTATCATCTCGCGCAATTACAGTGTTGGCTTATTTGAAGTCTTTCATCTTTCACCAACTTTAATCTCTCCTCTATGCCCTTTCCAAAGAAACTAACACATTACGAGTAATAAGTTGGAAGAATTTCCTGAGTGTTGCTTCTATTAAAAACAAAAGAACACATTTCTGTTGTTCTCATTATGAGATTAAAGTTCATTCCAAAAGTTTTTCTTTAGAGAAATCCTAAGAATATGAAGGTAAACTTCTTAAGGAAATATTGCTTATACTCAGACATTTTTATATCATTAAAAACTGGGTAATAAGGGAAAAACAAAATATTTTTATGAATTTGAAATTTTACGAATCTTAAGATTTTTTTTTTTCAAAACAGTTCTCAAATTACTAGGGAGTCAATATATTGTGGCATAACTAAGCATTATCCGATCAAAAATATAAAAAATCATGTCTTACAAAAAAGTTCCAACATACTCCGATTTTAATGAAATTTTAATTTGTTGTAGCGGAGAGGTATTTTTTTTTTTCTTAGCGGTCTTATCTCAAGTTTTTTTAAGATTTTTTCTTATTTATTCCTTAGGTCCACCTTATATCATTTCTGTAACTGATAAAACCTCTTTATTTACAGGTATGTGTAATGTTGTTGATACCGTTGGGCGCCATTTGACGCCCATTGAAGAATCAATTGATAATAAACATTTAAAATTGTACATTTAATGTTGTAAAAACGATTGATGTTAACAGAAATAAAATCATGGATACATAAATTGATGGTAAGTAATATAACTAAGTAATACCTACAACATTTAAGTATAATACAAATCCTAACTGTTTAATGAAATACGTATCATACCGACGAAAATCTCTAGAAGTATCGTTTTAAAAATCGTTTTGTTTTTCAAGGCTTTATAGGCATTTCTCTACATTTTTTTTATATGTTTCTCGGGAATATATTGGGTTTAATAAATTGATATAATGAAACTTTCAAATATCTCAGCAAAACTTTGGTAATGGGTGCGATATTCTCATGCGTTACCTTGTAATGATAGCTTGTTACCTTTTTCATTATTTGCAAGCATTAAGTAATAAGTTACTGATTATTGATTACGTAATATATGATTTATAAATGTAAAGTAATAATTTAAATATTTTTGAAAATCTATTTTTAGATATATTACTTTGTTTTTTTTTTTTGTAAGCAAAGAGTTATGTATCTCTGTTTTGACAACGAAGCAATCAAATAGTAAATGCGTTCTTGGCTGGCAACCAGAGTTCCCTGGCTCGATTCCCATCATGACCACATTAATTTTAATAACGTTAAAAATATTTGTAATGATTTTTTTTTAATGAAAATTCCTCTTTTTTAGAAATCTATTTTTAGACACATTACTTTTTCCATTCTCGTAAACATGAGCCCCTATGGCTACACATTACTTTACACATTATTTGGTAATGTGTGGTTTTACTGGGATATTAATGTTTTTCCTGGTATCAAGTTCTTTTAATGCCTTAAAAATATATAAATATTGATTTGAGAATTCATAATTATTTGTTTTACAATCATCTTTCATTATACTATTTTTATACAGCTTTGCATTTTACTACTAAACAAATGCAACACTGAATTTTTCAAACATTTTTTTTCAAAGTTGCCAATTACAAAAAGTATAAAGCGTTTTTTAAAACACAAATACCGCTAAATTGTTTCCATTTAAGTCATATGAAATCTATTCAAGCATTTATAATCTCCATAAACGTCAAAATAGTCAGTGTAAATGATAAATTTAATAATTATTTTGAATGCATTTAATTTCATACACTCAACTATAATTTGATTACAATAAAAAAAACTAAATTAATTAAAATAAATTTTTTAAATTTTATTTCATATTTATTTTTTAATTTTACTTTTTTTTTTAAATGGCACAGTTACAGGCTGGTTGAAAAGTTCCTGCGCTCGAAATGAAAGAATACTGTTTTTGTTACGAAACATATTTTTTTATTCAATATAATCTCCTAGAAACTCAATACACTTGCTCCAATGATCTTCCAATAATTTTATCCCATCCTTCATTCGACGAAAAATGCTTTCCATGAAGGAATTGTTTGAGATTTCTGAATCTCTTCAGAAATCTAGTAGTCACTGGGAGCCAAATCTGGTGAATACGGTAGATGTTCAAGCAATTCGTACTTTAATTCTTTGAATATAGCCATCGTCAAAACACTTTTGTGAGCAGGTGCATTGTCTTGATGAAAAATAATTTTTTTCTTCTTTTTTCATCCAGCTGATCCAAAAGGCTGCAATAATAATCAGAGTTGATTGTTTTACCTTTCTGAAGATAATCAATCAACAAAATTCCTTTTGCATCCCAAAAAACTGATGCCATAACCTTCTTTGCTGATCGTTTTGACTTCACCTGCTTTCTAGCTGAACAACCAGCTTCAACAAAGAAAGAATTGACAGAATGACTTGCAACTTTGCATGTGTTCTCAGGACAGTTATACCAACTTGAGAAACAAAAAGTTTTGAGCTAGCAGTGCCATCTCTTGGTGAACGCAGGAACTTTTCAACCAACCTGTATTTATGTGGTTAAGAGTATTATGTATTCTTTTGTAGATTATTATCCTTTTTTTATCAATTTTAACTATATTTCAAATGTAGGTCAGGGTTTTTTTTTAATATAAATTACTCCTGCGTTCTTTGTTTTTGGCAGCAAATATAAATATGGTACAATTAATTTTCTACAACAGAACTTAAATTTTAAAATTGATATATATTTATGTATATAAGTATATACAAATATTTAACATTATGATGTGTGGGGTTTTTTAATTCCTTAATTTTTATAATAGGGATTTTGGCATCAATTCTGCTAGAGGATTATATGGTTTAAAACAATATTTTACATCAAAGAAAATGATAAAAATTTTAAGGTGAAAAAAATAAAGATATCTGAAAGTATTATTACAAATTTAGTTATCTAAAAGTATTATTTCACTATCTTTGAAAAATTAAAGTTCTCAAATAAAAAATTGAAAATGTACACAGAAGAAATATCTCTCAAATGCCTCAAATTAAATGTTTTTGTAATATTATTTATTTTATTTATATTAATCATATAATTACAAATTATATGTTAATACCCTAACCGAGCACTAGCAACAAAGGCCATCGGCTCGTTGTAGCGAAAGCAGACCAGAGCCTCTGGTGGGAATTGAACCCACGACCCCCGCACTAATAAGCTAGCGCGCTACCAACTAGCCTACCGGGGCGCTCAGTTTTTGTAATAAATCTGTCATTGATTGAATAAAAAAAAAATATCAAAGATTTCTATTACGTATGAAAGTTTTAATAATGATAATTTTTTTTAAATGAATTAATTACAGAATTTAATTTGAAATTTTACAATTTGCATCACACGATTATTCTATTTACATGCCCTATCAACAAAGTACTTTTAACCGTTAAAACATTTTATCAAAATCAATCATCGATTACTGTGACGATGAAATTATTGGGAGAAACAATGTGCCAACAAAACGCACTATTCATCGTGTAGTGAATGATTTCGAAGAAAGAGGGTCTGTAGGTGATAGGCCCAAGCATGGACCACAACGTACTGCAAGATCGGCTGAAAACATTACTGCTGCTCAAGAATATGTTCAGGAGCTTGGTCTTCAAGGAACAACTTTGGCCACAATTTTGCACAAGGATTTGCATTTGTTTCCATTTTCAGATTCAGTTGACACAAGAGCTTCTTCCATGACACATCATAATGAGTGACGAGGCCCATTTTCATTTGAATGGATATGTGAATAAACAGAATAGTCGGTTCTGTGCAATGGAAAACTCTCAAATTATTCATCAGTCACCTTCACATCCCTTAAAAGTGACAGTCTGGTGTGCAATTTGGTCAAGAGGAATCATTGGACCTTACTTCTTTGAAAATGAAGTAACTGTGAATGGGGAGCGATATCGTGATATGATATGAAAACTATTTAACGCCACAACTGCATGCTTTGGGCTTGATTAACATGTGGTATCAACAAGACAGTGCCACATCGCATACATCCAAGATTACAATGAAATTACTGCGAGACCTCTTTCCACAACAAGTAATTTTAAGAAATGGTGATGTTGATTGGCCTCCACGGTCGCCTGATTTGACTGCTCCGGGCATATCTGAAAAGCAAGGTTTATGCAAACAAACCAGAAACGCTTGAGCAAATCAAACAAAATATTCGTGATGAAATTAAGGAAATGTGTGAGAATGTAATGAAAAATATGCTCAAAAGGGCTCGCATTTGTGAGGCTAACAGAGGCGGACATTTATCTGATATTGTATTTCATACATAATTGCCGACATTAAATAAAACATTTATCAACATAAGATCCATTCTCTTTCATTCATATAAAAATTATAAACAAACAAAGTAGTATACCTTCCCGGCGGACACCCTGTATAATGAATCTAAGCCTCTTAAATTCCAATATTGTCAAGTCGAGCATGCAATGAATTTTAAGAGACTGAATAAAAAAATTGTTTCTTCTTGATATTTTTTATTAAAATATATTTTTTTTAAAATACAGAAAATATAAACTAACAAATTGAGCGCCCCAAGAGGCTAGTTGGTAGCGTGCTAGCTTATCAGTGCGGGGGTCGTGGGTTCGATTCCCACCAGAGGCTCTGGTCTGTTTTCGCTACAACGAAGGCCTTTGTTGCTAGTGCTCGGTTAGGGTATTAGGATATAATTTGTAATTACATGTTTTATAAAAATAATAAATAAATAAACTAACAAAAATCAATAGTTTTTACTAATTTTGTTAGTTGTTTTTAAATTTGTATTATAATTGTGTGAAAAAAATTGTCAGTTATATTTACAGCATTCGTTAGTGATTTTATTACTTCAAAAAATTACTACATTTTAAGTTATTTTAAAGGTAACAAACTTTTTATTTTAACTATCATTTTCAGTAGATTTAACGGAGAAACTGTATACCTAACAGTCATCTCAAATCCTACTGATTTCCTTATATACATTCTAAAGACAAATAAAATAACAACATTATTATTTTCATTTTATATTCTCTTAAAACTTGAGTGCTAAAAAATGATTTATTTTTATTGTAAAATAAAAATACGGAAAAATCTTAAAATAAAACTAAATGGTTTACACAAACAATAAATTTGCAGTCTTTTCTTTTGAATGACTGAATCTTTTCTTTTGTTCGTTCATTTTATTATTTACATATTAAGAGTTTTTCATTGTTATAAAAGTCTAAATATTTTTTTTATACATTAATGAATTATACACAAAAACGACAAATAATTTTTATGAACAAAAACAGAAAAATATATAAAAAAAATGTTTGCTTTACATTAATGATTCGGTGCAATAATGAAACCATTAGTTAATGTTGTTTGATGTAAAATTCATTCAACTTTTTTTTTACAAATTTTATCTTAATTAAAGGTAATTTTCTGCATGAATTTAATTTTTTTTTGCAAAATTCTTTGTTAAAAAGAATGTTCTTTAAATACTTCTTACACACCCTGTATTTAAAATAACTATAAAACAAAAACAAGTAAGAGCGGCTAAATTCGGCTATGCCGAATCTTATATACCCTTCACCATGGTTGGGAAAAAACTGAAGTTTATATATGGACATATATGGAATGGACAGATTTATATATGGACGCCTTTAAGAGGAAATTAACAATTTAGTTTGGTGATAAAACTTGAACTCGGGAAGATTTATGGTTCCAGAAAATATGTATTTAAAAAAAATTTATGTTTTGGGCATAACATTTTTGTATCTGAACCGATATTTCCGAGTTTTTTCAGCAAATATGTTATACGAAAGATTTTCGATCTTTTGCTATTTAACACGTATCCATAGGTCATATTACACCTCTAGATTAGTGTTTGTTGTTTGTGGATAAAAGTGAAGAGGTGAAAGAAAAGAATTTCAACAAATCGTTAAAAGAAATCACTAGAACTGCATGTGTTTTATTTCTACAAAAACGTTTGATTCAGCTGGCAAATTTGCATTTGGGATTTTATTTCGCTTTTTTATTAAAAAATATTTTTAATTTCTTTAGCTTAATTTTAAAAATTTGAAGAAAAATTGTTTATAATATTTTTTTTTATAACCCATCTAAAAATCGAAATATATATGAGCATACATGATCATACATGGGCCTGTATATGATCATACATG
The DNA here is from genome assembly GCA_949748255.1 of Eustalomyia histrio. NCBI lineage: Eukaryota > Metazoa > Arthropoda > Insecta > Diptera > Anthomyiidae > Eustalomyia > Eustalomyia histrio. The sequence goes on from OX456524.1 coordinate 151,600,456, forward strand.
GGCATACATGGTCATATTCGTCCATACATTGTTCAATATATGACCATACATGATCTCATATATGATCATATATCTTCGGATCCGAAATTTGAGGGTATATGGACGTATATGATCATATACTAGCATACATGAATAATATATGAGCATGTATGATAATATATGCACATATATCACCATATACCCTCAAATTTCGGATCCGAAGATATATGGTCATATATGAGATCATGTATGGACGTATATGACCATGTATACCCATGTATGATCATATACAGGCCCATGTATGATCATGTATGCTCATATATATTTCGATTTTTAGATGGGAAATTATTATAAGTTATGACCTAAAATAGTTGCACTCAAAGGGAAATAATGTATAAAATTTTCTTAATATATGAGAAATAAAATGGTTTAAAAATCTTTTTATAAATTCTTTTAAATCGGAGCAAAAAATATAAATAAAACCGTTTGTATTTTGTTTGTATCAGAAGGTTTTTAAAAAAATTTTGATGTTTTTAGCCTATTTATGGATTATTTAATTATTAATATAAAATTTTATTAATATTAATTATTAAATGTTAAAAAAAAGCAAAAAAATAAAAAAAAAGTCTTAAGAAAATAAAAAAAAAGTTAAATTGAGCGGGTGTAGGATTCGAACCCGCGGCCTTAGAGGAAAAAAGCATTTGTGACATAACGTTTAGACAACTGAGCTGTTAAGGTCATGCGGAATCATCGTTAATAGAATTAAATAAGCAGTTTTCGTTCATTAGAGATTTGTTTGGTTTTTATTTAAATGACAAATCTTTGTGTTTGTTGTTTGTGTATAAAAGGTGGAGATAAAAGAAAAGAATTTCAACAAATGGATGTGTTTGTTATGCGTAAAATTCTACATACATATTAAACAAAGGGATTTTACGGCAAAAATTAGAGGTAGTCCTGGTTTTTTGCTAATATCTCAGCTATTTATTAACCGATTTCGCTGATTATTAATAGCAAACAGAAATGGATCACATTTAACAGAAATAAATAACAATGAAGTCCTCATCATGTCTGGGTTCTTCGGAAAACCCATTTCAACTCACAGACGGACAGACGGACATCGTTAAATCAACTTCGCTCTTCATAAGGACCCAGAATATATATACTTTATAGGGTCTAAGATCAATATTGTAGAAATTACAAACGGAATGACAAACTTATATATACCCTTCCACCTGTGGTGAAGGGTATAAATAATATGACTATTTGCAAAACCCCCACATTTCATAAAGGATAAAAACTAAAGTTAACTCTGTTTTATTCATAATTTCAATTTATAAAACTACACTCTGAAAATATTGTCAGTAACTGCATTCCAGTAGTTCATGTAGTCTACAATAATTGTTATTTATAACTGGTTTTGTAGTTATTTTACAATAACAAAATTGTAAAATAACTTTTTTCTCATTACAACGATTTTAAACACCTTCTTTTACAACTTTAATTAAAATATATAAAAATAGTTAATTCTTTTTATTGTTTTGTTAGTTATTTTTTTTATTATATTATAGTTATTTTTATTGTAATAATTAATAACTACAATTTTTTGGTAATTTTCGTCTTGAAATTACATTTGTAGTTGTTTTAAGTGTACTTTTGTTATTCTCTCTATAAGTATAGCTATTCTTTGGGAAAAAAATAAATTTAATACATTTGTGTATTACTTTTTTTTGGGAAATAAAAGAAACACTAAAAAACCGTAAAAATTCCTATTCATTCATCATTTTTAATTATTCTCTTTTTACATTTTTTTTACCAGGTTTTTTTTCCAAGAATTCCATAAAATCATAAGTTCTATTTGTTAATTTAAAAAAAAATATATTTATATACATGAAAAGTTCATTGACTTCTTCCTTGTTATCAACCACCTGAATTTATGTATTTTTTATATGTTTTTCCATATTTTTTTACATATATGTATTTTGGTTAGCAGCTTGTTTTTGCACTAAAAAAAGTTTACGCATTGAGTGGTTTATAGGGATTTTCAAATAAAAGAACAAAACATTCTTTTTTTTCCTCTAGATCAGAGATGACCAGTAAGATGTACTTAGGTAGATTTGTAGACATTTTAAGCAACGTTTTAAAGACGTTTGAAAGCCACTTTAAAACAATAAATTTTTTGGGAAAAGTACCAGGAGTACTTTTTACAAAGGTACTTTTTTAAATAAAAGGTATTTTTTTTTTAATAAAAGGTACTTCTTCAAATAAAAGGTACTTCTTTAAATAAAAGATACTTTTTAAATAAAATGTATTTTTTAAATAAAAGGTACTTTTTTAAATAAAAGGTACTTTTTTAAATAAAACGTACTTTTTAAAATAAAATCAGCTTTTTAAATAAAAAGTACTTTTTTAAATAAAAGGTACTTTTTTAAATAAAAGGTACTTTTTTAAATAAAAGGTACTTTTTAAATAAAAGGTACTTTTTAAATAAAAGGTACTTTTTAAATAAAAGGTACTTTTCTAACTAAAGGGTACTTTTTTAATAAAAAGTACATTTTTGAACAAAAGGTACATTTTTAAATAAGAAGTACTTTTTTAGATAAAAGATACTTTTTTAATAAACGGTACTTTTTTAATAAAAGGTACGTTTTTAATAAAAGGTACTTTTTTAATAAAAGGTACTTTTTTAATAAAAGGTACTTTTTTAATAAAAGGTACTTTTTTAACAAAAGGTACTTTTTTAATAAAAGGTACTTTTTTAATAAAAGGTACTTTTTAATAAAAGGTACTTTTTTTAATAAAAGGTACTTTTTTAAGTAAAAAGTACTTTTTTAAATAAAAAGTACTTTTTTAAATAAAAAGTACTTTTTAAATAAAACTTACTTTTTAAATAAAAGTTACTTTTTAAATGGAAGGAACTTTTTTAAATAAAAGGTACTTTTTTAAACAAAAAGGTACTTTTTTAAATAAAAAGGTACTTTTTTAAATTAAAGGTATTTTTTAAATAAAAAGTGCTTTTTTAAATAAAAGGTACGTCTTTAAAAAGAGGTACTTCTTTAAAAAAATTAACTTTTCTAAATAGAAAATACTTTTTTAATAAAAGGTACTTTTTAAATCAAAAGTACTTTTTTAATTAAAAGGTACTTTTCTAACTAAAGGGTACTTTTTTAAATAAAAGGTACTTCTTTAAATAATAGGTACTTTTTTATTATTATTTATTATTTATTTATATTTCTTAAGTAATTACAAATTATATCCTAATACCCTAAACGATCACTAGCAACAAAGGCCATCGGCTCGTTGTAGCGAAAACCGACCAGAGCCTCTGGTGGGAATCGAACCCATGACCCCGCACTGATAAGCTAGCACGCTACCGATTAGCCCACCGGGGCGCTCAGGTACTTTTTTCTTTTTTTTTACTTTTGTTAATTTAAAAAAAAATATATTTATATACATGAAAAGTTCATTGACTTCTTCCTTGTTATCAACCACCTGAATTTATGTATTTTTTATATGTTTTTCCATATTTTTTTACATATATGTATTTTGGTTAGCAGCTTGTTTTTGCACTAAAAAAAGTTTACGCATTGAGTGGTTTATAGGGATTTTCAAATAAAAGAACAAAACATTCTTTTTTTTCCTCTAGATCAGAGATGACCAGTAAGATGTACTTAGGTAGATTTGTAGACATTTTAAGCAACGTTTTAAAGACGTTTGAAAGCCACTTTAAAACAATAAATTTTTTGGGAAAAGTACCAGGAGTACTTTTTACAAAGGTACTTTTTTAAATAAAAGGTATTTTTTTTTTAATAAAAGGTACTTCTTCAAATAAAAGGTACTTCTTTAAATAAAAGATACTTTTTAAATAAAATGTATTTTTTAAATAAAAGGTACTTTTTTAAATAAAAGGTACTTTTTTAAATAAAACGTACTTTTTAAAATAAAATCAGCTTTTTAAATAAAAAGTACTTTTTTAAATAAAAGGTACTTTTTTAAATAAAAGGTACTTTTTTAAATAAAAGGTACTTTTTAAATAAAAGGTACTTTTTAAATAAAAGGTACTTTTCTAACTAAAGGGTACTTTTTTAATAAAAAGTACATTTTTGAACAAAAGGTACATTTTTAAATAAGAAGTACTTTTTTAGATAAAAGATACTTTTTTAATAAACGGTACTTTTTTAATAAAAGGTACGTTTTTAATAAAAGGTACTTTTTTAATAAAAGGTACTTTTTTAATAAAAGGTACTTTTTTAATAAAAGGTACTTTTTTAACAAAAGGTACTTTTTTAATAAAAGGTACTTTTTAAATAAAAGGTACTTTTTAATAAAAGGTACTTTTTTTAATAAAAGGTACTTTTTTAAATAAAAAGTACTTTTTTAAATAAAAAGTACTTTTTTAAATAAAAAGTACTTTTTAAATAAAACTTACTTTTTAAATAAAAGTTACTTTTTAAATGGAAGGAACTTTTTTAAATAAAAGGTACTTTTTTAAACAAAAAGGTATTTTTTTAAATAAAAAGGTACTTTTTTAAATTAAAGGTATTTTTTAAATAAAAAGTGCTTTTTTAAATAAAAGGTACGTCTTTAAAAAGAGGTACTTCTTTAAAAAAATTAACTTTTCTAAATAGAAAATACTTTTTTAATAAAAGGTACTTTTTAAATCAAAAGTACTTTTTTAATTAAAAGGTACTTTTCTAACTAAAGGGTACTTTTTTAAATAAAAGGTACTTCTTTAAATAATAGGTACTTTTTTATTATTATTTATTATTTATTTATATTTCTTAAGTAATTACAAATTATATCCTAATACCCTAAACGATCACTAGCAACAAAGGCCATCGGCTCGTTGTAGCGAAAACCGACCAGAGCCTCTGGTGGGAATCGAACCCATGACCCCGCACTGATAAGCTAGCACGCTACCGATTAGCCCACCGGGGCGCTCAGGTACTTTTTTCAATAGAAGGTACTTGTTTAAATATAATTTCCTTTTTAAATAAAAGGTACTTTTTTGAATAAGAGTAATTTTTTTAAACAAAAGGTACTTTTTTGAATAAGAGTAACTTTTTTAAATAAAATTAACTTTTTTAAATAAAATCTACTTTTTTAAATAAAATGATTCTTATTAACAACCAATATATCAATTCGCCTAAAAATTTACCACCTCCTATTTATTAAATAGTCTATTAACAATATTAAAATATTATCATTTCTATGAATCTCTTTGTCTACCAGAACAATTTATAATGTGTATTAACTTCTTGTTTTACACCTTTCTTTATTGTAATACATTGTTTAATGATACAGGTTTAAGGGAGGAAAATCAATTTCTAATTTTTTTAATTTACTTCCAGGACATTATAAAATTGTAAGTGTTGTAGAAAGAAATTTAAGAAACTGGAAAATTTTGTTAACACAATATAAAGAAAAATATTTGCCATTAATGTAATTGTTAAAAGTTTGAATTTCAAAGAATTCATTTTAATGTTTTGCAAATTTTCAAAGCATAATTGTACATATTGTAAAACACTCTAAATAATTAGTCTGTTTAATAACAGCTGTTATTTTAATTTTACTAACTCTATATTAAAACACGGGGGTTAATTAATATCAAATCATTATGCCTCTCAACCGTACATTAACTAGAGTACAACAAAAGGCCAATTTTTTACAGATTTAGATTTGCAGATGAAAAACGCAAGTCAAAGATTAATTTCGCTTCGGCTAAAATTTTGCGAAAATATTTTTTACATTTGTCCACAACTTGTCTTTACCTGCCCCAAAACGAAATTCCTCCAAAGTTATAAGTCAATCCATGCTATGGACTCCGAACTGGAACAATTTTAAAAAAGTACCTTTTGTATAAAAAAGTATATTTCGCTTATAAAAAGGACCTTCTTTAAAAAAAAAAATTTTTTTTTAATTCCCTTGTGTTTAAAAAAGTTTCCTTTTTGTTTGAAAAAAGTATATTTTGTTTAAAAAAAACTAACTTGTTTAAAAAAAAGTAACTTGTTTTAAAAAGTACCTTTTGTTTTTAAAAGTACCTTTTGTTTTAAAAAGTACCTTTGTTTTAAAAAGTACCTCATGTTTAAAAAGTACCTTTTGTTTCAAAAAGTACCTTTTGTTTTAAAAAGTACGTTTTGTTTTAAAAAGTAACTTTTGTTTTAAAAAGTACCTTTTGTTTTAAAAAGTACCTTTTGTTTTAAAAAGGACCTTTTGTTTTAAAATGTACCTTTTGTTTTAAAAAGTACCTTTTATTCTAATAAGTAGCTTTTGTTTTAAAAAGTACCTTTTGTTTAAGAAAGTTCCCTTTTTGTTTAAAAAAAGTACATTTTGTTTAAAAAAAGTAACTTCGTTTTAAAAAGTTCCTTTTGTTTTAAAAAGTACTTTTTGTTTTAAAAAGTGCCTTTTGCTTAAAAAAAGTACCTTTTTTTCAAAAAGTACGTTTTGTTTTAAAAAGAACCTTTTGCTTAAAAAGTACCTCTTGTTTTGAAAATTACCTTTTGTTTGAAAAAGTACCTTTTGTTTTAAAAAGTAACTTTTGTTTAAAAAGGTTCCCTTTTTGTTTAAAAAAGTACCATTTGTTTAAAAGTTACTTTTGTTTTTAAAAGTACCTTTTGTTTTAAAAAGTACCTTTTGTTTTAAAAAGTACCTTTTGTTTAAAAAAGTACCTTTTGCTTAAAAAAAGTACCTTTTGTTTTAAAAAAATACCTTTTGTTTTCAAAAGTAGCTTTTGTATAAAAAAAGTTCCCTTTATTTTAAAAAGTACCTTTTATTTAAAAGAGTTTCCTTTGCTTTAAAATGTACATTTTGTTTTAAAAAGTACCTTTTGTTTTAAAAAAGTACCTTTTGTTTAAGAAAGTTCCCTTTGTTTTAAAAAGTATCTTTTATTTAGAGGAGTTGCCTTTGTTTTAAAAAGTACCTTTTGTTTTAAAAAGTACCTTTTGTTTTAAAAAGTACCTTTTGTTTTAAAAAGTACCTTTTGTTTTAAAAAGTACATTTTGTTTAAAAAAAGTTCCTTTTATTTAAAAAATTTTCCTTTGTTTTAAAAAATACCTTTTGTTTAAAAAAGTAGCTTTTGTTTAAAAAAAGGACCTTTTTAACACCTCCGTTTACAATAGCTTAATACAACACTTAGCACACGCCTTCTGAACAACGTAAATTAAAATATTTCTTAAACAAATATTTGAGGGTTTTAAACAAGATGTTTTTTTTTTAAATGTTACTTTAAAGCTTTACTTTAAAATAACATACATCCTTGATATATATTGTTTTTTGTGAAATCCTTCTTATCTATGTCAAACCATAACATTTTGGAAAAGGATAAATAAAATAAAGACTATAAAACGACATTTTGTCAAAAAAAAAAAAAGAATTACACAAATAAACCCGATAAAAATGCTTTTTTATATAAGATGAAATAACTATAAACGAAAATAAAACAAATCCTTGTAATATTTTTAAATGTACCTGGGGTGTTTGTGTGAATGTTATAAGAATTTATCATTTATTTTGTTTGTAGTTTAACAATTTAACTTTCGCAACGTTTTTTATTTTTGTATGAGGAAAAACAAGAATAGACTAAAAATATAAACCAACAAATTTTATATGTAGATATGACAAAATATAAGGAAAATCGATAATAAAAACAAAACAACAAATATTCAACCACAACAACAAAATAGTACAAGAACAAACATACATACACAATCAAAGCCAACCAACAAAAACGAGCAAGCCCGCCATATAACCATGACACAGAACATTGTTTTTAGGCGTAGGGCAGGATGCAGCACACAATAAAAACATTTCGATAGAAATTAAAAAAAAAAACGCACACACACACAAATACAACATACTCCATTCAAACTTGTATATATATACATATATAGGGCGCTATATATGAAGTATGATACTATAGGTATTTATATAAAGAAGTGGAAGAACTGTAAGAAGACCAACTACCAATTGTAGTCCTTAAATTCTTAAATTTTAATTATTTAAGTAAATCATATTTTAGCTTGCTTATATAATTCAAAGAGAGTTGGTCACCTTAATTTAATTTTACCACCATTTAGTCTTGAAAAAAAAATAGAAAAATCCAAACTTCGTATTATATACTAGAAATATATTTCAAAGTACTACTCATTTTTCAAACACCGGTATGTGTGCTCAAAGGTGGGATACTTCACGTATGTACTATGTCGATGAAATATTACATAACAGGGATGGAAATGTTAAAACAATTGCATTTATTTTTATACACAAAAAAGGCATTCAAAATTATTAAAGTCATTTTGTTGACAACACAATTTTTTGGCAATCGAATAGTTCGGTTTTTTTTGCCTGTTAAGATAATTGTATGTAATTTGATTATGACAACAGAATTTTGGTTGTCTCAATAATAATTCGGTAGTCACAACAAAAAAATTTGGTTACCTCAATCGAACCATTCCAATTGTCAATAATTACTATTATTACACTCAGTAAATTTTATTTCCCGAAATTATTACAAAAAAAAAACGCTTACAAATGTGATTAGAAATACCTTTATAAAATTTTTTTTAATTACTAAAAATTGTGGTAATTAGCTAGTAAAAAAAATAACTTTTAAGTAGTCAAATAAACTATTAAAAACAATAAAAAAACGTAAATAATATTACTACATATTATGTTATAATTAAAGGCTTAAATATAATGACGATATAAATAAAATTATCAACATTTTTTATTACAAATTTCTAAAATTAATAATTTTATTTTTTTTTTTTTTTTTGTTAATTTTAACTGAATTTATTTTTAAAATATTTTTTAAGAGATCGATATCTGTAAAAAAAACTAGTATATTCTTTTGTTAATTTATAACGAGCTTTTAACCTCCGTATATTTACAAAAAAAAATTTTTTTTTTTTTTTGCTAGGCTGATATATGTATTTCGATCAGGCAAAAAGATCTCTTTGAGAACTCGAATTTTTAGAAAAGCTAGAGCCTCCGGATTAAAACAGAGCTCAAACAAAAAATCTATTAAAACGTATATTTTGCTCTATTCTCTACTTATTAGCTATCAAACATGCGGTTAAGTTGATTTTCTATTGAAGAGACTAAAATTCGAAGACCAAAGATGTTTAACTTTTATAAAAAAAAAATCGTTATACTCTGGCTGAAGTAATATTTTTTCAGCTTTCTTTTGTTTTTATTATTGTGAATTTATAACAAGCTTTCAAACTCGCAAATATTTACAAAAACAAAATAAATTTACAGTTCTTAGCTAGGCTGATGCATGCATTTTGCTGCGACAAAGGATCTTTTCAGAATTCAGACAAGCTAGAGCCTGCAGAAGAAAATAGAGCTTTAATAACAAATTTCCCATTAAAACGTATATTTTGCTATATTAAGTTGATAGTAATATTCTTTTTATTTTAAAGTTTTTTTTCAAAATTCTTCCGGATACAGCATATGATTAACCACGAAGTTGGCCGGACAAAGTCTTCATATTTAAGTGTTAATTTTTGGGGTTAGTTTGAGATAATTTAATGACAATAAATCGTATTATTTTAAAAAATAAACAGAAAATTTTAGTAAATTCAATTCATAAATGTAAATTACTGTTAAATTAATCTAATTGGAATAATTTTATTTGCGTATGTAGGGTGAAAAATAAAATAATTTATTTCAAGATCCAAGCCATTGAAATTATTGCCAATTTTTATTTCAAAGAATGTAGAATGGTAATCTATTTATATTTTATAAAAAAAAGTACCAGCAAAAAGTACCAGTACAGTTTAATACTAGTTTATTTCAAACAGTTTCTATATCGATAATATTAAACTAAAACAAAACTGATTCAAAGCTGACCTTGAAAACGGTATTAATTCGCGAAAAAATTAATTCTTTTTGTAAATCAGCGAGCTGTTTCAATATTTTATAAATTAATTTATTAAATCAGATTTAAAATCATAATTGATTAATCAATTTCAATTAAATCTTTTTTGATTCAATTGAATCAAATCATTTCAAACATAATTCCTACACTCAGAATATTATGTAGTTAACTGTTTGTAGTTTAATAAAAAAGTTTTCCGTTCTATTTAAAAATAAAGGAAAATACATTTATTTTTCAAAGAAATATCTATATTAACTTTTTTATACATTTATTCGAAATAATTTACTATCATTTACCGATTTTTTTCAGTTTCATTTATTTTTTTCATTTGTTTGAAATTTAATAAAAAATTACCCACAAAACGGAAACTTGTGGTTTATTTGTGTCCGTAACAGTTATTACAAATTTAAATTTTGTTTGCTGTCTGTTTCAAAAAAAAAATATTCAAAAAATTTCAATATGTTTTTTTATTTAAATTGGTTGTATATATACAAAATTTTTCAATACAAGTTACAAGAAATTCATAAACACACAGACATACACAAATACATTCACACAAAAAGTGTTTATAGCTTCATATGCATACATACATTTTGTATTGTACGAGTATATTAAAAAAAAAAAAGAAAATACAAAAACGGAAAAAATTTCAAATAAATGAAAAAAACATTTATTTTTTAAGGATTGGTAGGTAAAATTTTGACATTTATTTTAACTGATTATATCATTTGTTTCTTACGGATGTGTCAGTTAATTAATCAACATTTAAAAAAAAATAACAAATGGCATTTAATTTAAATGAAAATTAAGTAGACCGGGTTTTAAATGAAATATCATTTCTTTTAAATGATATTTTCAGTTATTTTAACTTACAAACTTTTTTAAGTGTATTTTAATTCGCAAATTAAAAAAAGATTGATTTGATTTGAGAATTAAAACAAAATAATTAAAAAAACATTAATATTGACTTGTAAATCTCGCTTAGTTTTCTAGATATTCGCCATTTTGGAAAATGGTAATTTTTTTTAAATGACATGGTAGACATCTCGTGGTATCTATTTTTTTTATAAAACAGCCACAGGGTGACCCATTTTTATACGAGCGAAATGGAACGGGAAACAAAATTTGTATTATCGGAGTGTATTCATTTATATTATTATATAAATTAATAATTAAAATAGTCACCTTGTGGCTGTTTTTGGTATCTTTTATTTAATTATATTATTCTTTTAAATTGAGCTTGAGATCTTGTTTGTATAAAAATAATAATGATTATTTATTTTACAATATTTCGTCTCCACATTGGGTGATTTCTTCAGGGAAATAATTTAATAAAAAGTTAAATTAAATTCAATAAGAGCACCCCGGTAGGCTAGTTGGTAGCGTGCTAGCTTATCAGTGCGGGGGTCGTGGGTTCAATTCCCACCAGAGGCTCTGGTCTGTTTTCGCTACAACGAGCCGAAGGCCTTTGTTGCTAGTGCTCGGTTACGGTATTAACATGTAATTTGTAATTATATGATTAATAAATAAAATAAATAATAAAATAAAAAAATTTAATAAAAAATTAAATTAAATTTAATTTAATTTAATAAAAAATTAAATTATTTCCCTGAAGAATTCACCCAATTCCACATTGCAATATTGGAAAATAAATAATTAATAATATATTTTTATACAAACAAGATCTTAAGCTCAATTTAAAAGAATAAAATAATATAATATTCAAGATCAATTTAATTATAAACAAAATGAAAGTTTTTTTAAAAAAAGTTTACAAAAATGTTTGTAAAATTTTTTTAAAAAACTCATTTGTCACATTTATTATTTCCTGAAGATGCTACACAATGGAGTAGCGAAATATTAAAAAATAAATAATATTTTTTATAAAAAAAAAACCTTAAGCTCAAAAAATAAATAAGTTATTACTGTGGCTGATTTATAATTATTCCAGGAAACCCTTTGGGGTTCAAATCTATCCTATCGAAGGTTAACCTTTGTTACGCTTTTCAAAAATTTTGTCCGTATTTTAATTCTCGAATCAAATCATATTCGAGAATGAAAATAATTGTTTTTTTTTTTTTTTTTTTTGATTCGCGAATTAAATTAACATTAATTTGATTCTTTGATCTAAAATTGAATTATTTAAAATGAATTATTTCGTTTGATTTATAAAAAGATTTATTTAAATCAACTTGACTTTTCTAAAATGGTGAAGATTGCATCATAGTCCCAGCAAAAAAAAGTGGCAAAGGAAGAGAAAAATAAGCTGTGAGTTTGATTCCGGTGTTGTGAAAATTTGGATTGGAACTAATGATTTTTACATAGGGGTGTCATAGGGTGGAAGTCTTCTTTTATAATACCTTTTCATTACATCTAAAGCAGCACTTAGGGTTTAGTGAAAAATGATATCTTTTGTTCTGCCCAAATAAATTTTTAAATTTAATTTAAACGGGGCATTCAGGTATCATTTTCCCAATGTTCCGTAAACTATACCAGTAAATTTGAATGGCACATTTTTTTTTGTTTCCCATATAAAGTTTAAGTTTGACTGCTGGTTAAATTATAACGGGATATTCAGTAACCGGGCCTTAATTATTAAATTACTTTCAAATAAAGTCATTTAATAAAAATTGATACAAATCACTTAAACCTGATAACTTGTTTTAAAATAACCAAAGTTTAGTTTTAAACCATAGTTATGAATATCAAATTTATATGAAAATATCTGTGAATACATTTAACTTTGATTGTTTTTTTAAAAATATTCGTAAGTTAGCCGTCATAGCTTTGAAAGCAGCTAAATGTCATTCAAAATCACATTTTTGGAAGTTGTGAAAAAGAACTCCTTTAGAAGAGGAAAATCGGAACTAAATGATACTTTGGAATCAATAAAAAAAATGATTTCTTAAGAATCACTTCCATTTATTTTTGCTTTGGTAGTAAATAATTCAACCAGAAAAATTAATTGGCGAATTAATTCGTCAAAATTGAAATCAAATTTGATAATTGATTTAAATAATTATGGTTTTAAAGGTTTGGTTCAAAGTTATCAATTTGAGAACTTATTTTAAAATTACTAATACACAAACAACTACATTTTAAAATTACTTCGACCCAAATGGTGAAGATTTTAAAATACAATAGTTTTTGATAAACATTTTAATCAAATAAAAACAAATATTATAACTCACTTTTAAGTAAAAAGTTGACTAAAATTTAACAAACAGTTCATTTGATTTAAATTAAAATATCCGCCATTGTACACACAAAATAACAGTGTTTTTAGTCGGCTATAAAATTGTAAATTACACTTAGTACTTTTTGTTACAGCACCATTAGTTTTATAGTTCTGATTTTTTTTTTTTTTTCATACAAATTTTCTATAAAATTTAATTTCCTGCGGCTATTTATGTATTTTAGCGCATAACATATTTTTCTTATGGTATGTAGCTATTTTATATATGTATGTATGTATGTATGTATGTATGTATGTATGTATGTATGTATGTATGTATGTATGTATGTATGTATGTATGTATGTATGTATGTATGTATGTATGTATGTATGTATGTATGTATGTATGTATGTATGTATGTATGTATGTATGTATGTATGTATGTATGTACATATATAACTTCGTTATTTCAACTGTTATCCCAGCAAACAATTTTTACAAATAACATTTATTGTAAGCAATAAATTTGTTGTTATAATTTCGCTTGCAACACCTCAATCATTATATAAATTCAATATATGAAAACTATTTACTGCAATTCTACATATTTTTTAAGTTAATTTGTTGTTTAGTATGGATATGTGTTTTTTTTTTTTGTTACGGTGAATATATAGGTTGGTTGAAAAGTTCCTGCGCTCACCAAGAGATGGCACTGCTAGCTCCAAACTTTTTTTTTCTCAAGTTGGTATAACTGTCCTGAGAACACATGCAAAGTTGCAAGTCATTCTGTCAATTCTTTCTTTGTTTACAAGCCATTTGAAGTTGACGTGTAATTGATTTTTTTTTTTTAATATGGAAAAAATTGAATATCGTGCAGTCATTAGATTTTTTGTTTTGAATGGTTTAATAAAAGCAAAGGAAATTTATGAACAATTGTTAGAAGTGTATAAGGAGTCCTCACCTTCAAAACGCACCGTTGAATTTTGGACTGGTGAATTTAAACGTGATCGTACCAGCCTTGAAGACGATCCACGCGAAGGACGACCAAAAACTGCAAGCACAGCAGAAATCATTGAGCAGGTACACAATATGGTTAGTGAAGATCTAGTTTGACTAAGCGCGAAATTGCTAATGCCATAGGCAACTCAGACGAACGAGTACTCCATATTTTACATGAAGAATTGCGTATGAAAAAACTGTTTGGAAAGTTAGTGCCGCACACATTAACAATTCAACAAAAACTGGATCGAAAACAAATTTCTCGGCGTAATTTGGAGCGTTTTAAGCCGAATAAAACCGACTTATTGCGTCGTTTTATAACTATGGATGAGACTTGGATCTACCACCATGATCCTAAATTGAAACAAGAACGTTTACAGTGGACTGAAGCTGGTTGTTCAGCTCCAAAGCAGGTGAAGTCACAACGATCAGCAAAGAAGGTTATGGCATCAGTTTTTCGGGATGCAAAAGGAATTTTGTTGATTGATTATCTTCAGAAAGGTAAAACAATCAACTCTGAATAATATTGCAGCCTTTTGGATCAGCTGGATGAAAAAATTCGTGAGAAAAGACCTGGTTTAAAGAACAAAAAAATCATTTTTCATCAATACAATGCGCCTGCTCACAAAAGTGTTTTGACGATGGCTAAATTCAAAGAATTAAAGTACGAATTGCTTGAACATCCACCGTATTCACCAGATTTGGCTCCCAGTGACTACTATCTCTTCAGAAATCTCAAACAATTCCTTCGTGGAAAGCATTTTTCGTCGAATGAAGAGTCTCCGGAAAACCATTATAAGGATGGCATAAAATTATTGGAAGATCATTGGAACAAGTGTATTGAGCTTCTAGGATATTATATTGAATTAAAAAATATATTTCGTAATAAAAACTGTATTCTTTAATTTCGAGCGCAGGAACTTTTCAACCAACCGGTATAAATTTTTAGATTTTTTTTATACATTTCTTTTAACTTGTGTGATGTCATTTCTCTATTCATCCATTTGTATTATTTCTGCATATGTATGTGTGTGTGTTTGTTTATACATAACAGTGTTTGCGTTTATGTAAGTAACTAAAAATTTGTTGCATACCTCTCGTATGCCGTCAATGTCCTTTTAAACAGCAGTATGAGATTTATTTTATTTTTTTATTATTACACTCCCCCCATTTAATGTAACGGTGCATGGCTAATAAGCATTGATAAGTTACAACAAAAACAAAAAGAGAAAGGGTATTTAAACAATTATCTAAAAGGATTTGTTGCTGTAAAAAAAGAAATAAAAATTATGTTGCGGTATAAAATTTTAAACAAACAAAAATATCAGACTTAGACCCACCCTTTGCAATACCCAGCAAAACCACACATTACCAAATAATGTGAAAAGTAATGTGTAGCCATAGGGGCTCATGGATTACTTTACACCTTACTTCACTGATGAATTCTACAGGCGATGAGCCTCAAAGTAATGTATATACTCATTACTTTAGAGGTGATAATGTAAGGGGTTACTTATATGGTTACGAGAAGGGAAAAAGTAATGCGTCTGAAAATAGATTTTTAAAAAAGGATTTTTTATTAAAAAAAATTATTACAAATATTTCAAACGTTATTAAAAATAATGTGGTCATGATGGGAATCGAACCAGGGAACTCTGGTTGCCAACCAAGAACTCTACCCACTGAGCTATCGACGCATATAGTATTTGATTGCTTTAAACTTAAATGAATTGTTGCGCTTCGTTTTTTCGCTAGTGTTATCAAAACAAACATACATTACCCTTGAAAAAACACTAAGTAATGTATCTAAAAATTGATTTTCAAAAATATGCCAATTATTACTTTACATTTATAAATCATATATTACGTAATCAATTATCAGTAACTTATTACTTTATGCTTGCAAATAATGAAAAAGGTAACGAGCTATCATTACAAGGTAACGCATGAGAATATCGCAACCATTACCAAGGTTTGCTGGGTACTAATTTATTCAGAATCACTTTCTGAGACGATTTAAAGATGTCACTGTGTCCATGTAAACCTTTTAATTAAACTACAGAGCGCTAATGGAAATATTTATGGAAGGATGATTACTATTGGATTTGGTTAGAATCGGTCTATAGTCAGACTTGTGTCTCATAGAAAGATCCTCTTTCTAAATTGGGCTTAAATTGTATTTAGATTCACAGAGTTGATATTAAGTTGATATTTAAGTCATTCAAATTGTATGGGTTTATGGTCCCAGATCTCTTAATTTGAAAAAAAAAAAATTCATACCATATTTGCACCTAGTCCTTACACGCAGAGAAAAAACATAGTTGGAAAAATCATATTCGAAGAGCATCATATATTTTTGGGATTATGATTGTGCCAACCATAGTTGTACTATAATATAGTTATCATATTATGATAAATAATCAAAATTTGTCCATAATATAGTCCCTGCAGTTATATTCGAAACTATAAAAAGGTTCTTTATATTGAAAAAAATTTCTTTGAGAAATGTTTTTCCTTAAGAAAATTTTTGATATTAAGGACTTCTTTAAGTAAACTTCTTTGATTCTATGGATTTTTTTTAAAGTAAAATACTTTAACAAAATTTCTAAACTGTAATGACTTTTTTTTAATAAAAAAAATTTTAGATTCTAAGGACATTTTTGTTTTTTTTTTCTAGATAGTCCTTAGTCTCAGAACTTTCCTTTTAGAAAAAGTCCTTAGAATCTAAAAATATTTCTACTAGCAAAAGTACTTAGAATCTATATAGTTTTTATAAACAAAAAGCCTCATAATCTAAGAATTTTTTATTCAAAGAAAGGCTTTACAATCTTAGTTTTTTTATGATACATATATGAATTTTTATCTAATAAACTGTTTGTAGAATCTGAGAATTTTACTTTTAGGAAAAGTTCATAGAATTTAGAAATGTTTCTATCAGAAACTAATATTTTGTCTAAGAAACATTTTCGTACAAAACAACTCTTGGGTTCCCATGTAAAAATCGAAATATATATGAGCATACATGATCATACATGGGCCTGTATATGATCATACATGGGCATACATGGTCATATACGTCCATACATTGTTCAATATACAAATTTCGGATCCAAAGATATATGATCATATATGAGATCATGTATCATGTGGAGGGGTTAAAGAACAGCATTCGAAATGCTGCCGATGGCGGCCATTTGTCGGACATAATTTTTCACAATTAATTGAAATGAAATTTATAAATGAGAATAAACATTAATCAGTTAAACACGAAATGACTTTTCATTTTTAACAAAAGTTAAAGCAAAGGAAAATCAGATGATGGTTTTTGCCCAACCCGAACCTCTTTAAAAAAAAAAACCTTTTACCAGATACAAAATTTGTCTATAGTTTTCTTTTTCATTTTTAAAGAACGAAAGAAGCCGAAAAGACGAAAAAAATGTGATAATTTTGGACTCCACTTTTTGAACTCAATACAGAGAAAACAGATTCGTTGTAACAACTAAATTTCTTGCCAATCGAATGTTTTTGTTGTCGCAACCGATATCGAAATTCGGTTACTGCAACCAAAATATTCGGTTAAAAGCAAATATTTTAATTGTATCAGGAAAATATTTTGTTGGGATAACTAAATAATTCGGTTGCTGCAACCAAAATATTCGGTTGAAACTAAACATTTCATTTGTATCAGAAAAACATTTGGTTGGGATAACTAATTAATTCGTTTGCTGCAACCAAAAAAATGGTTGTGGCAACCGATATATTTGTTTGTCGCAATCGAAATTCGGTTACTGCAACCAAAATATTCGGTTAAAAGCAAATATTTTTATTGTATCAGGAAAATATTTTGTTGGGATAACTAAATAATTCAGTTGCTGCAACCTAAATATTCGGTTGAAATTAAATATTTCAATTGTATCAGAAAAACATTTGGTTTGGATAACTAATTAATTCGTTTGCTGCAACCAAAATATTCAGTTGGCAAAAAATTCAGTTGTCACCATGAATCTATTTGCTCTGTGTAAATATTAAATAGGACAGCTAAGAGAAAACACGTGTCGCTTTACATGTTCTTCCCTATGACATAGTCAAAGTAACTTACGCGCCGGAAGACCTACCTTTCCAGAGATAAAATTTCAAACTACATACTTTCGACCTATGAAAACTTTCATATAAGTGAATCCAGTGTGAAATTGAAGACCCAAAGCACTTATAAAAATCCCTTAAAACTTCTGAAATCTGATGAGTAGCTATGTACAAGAGGGTTTTTTTCTTTGCCAATGAAATATCTTTCTGAGCGGTGACTCATAATTTTGAGCATTAATGGGAATTTTTTAACTTTCTTAGACATTTATGATAAATTTTTGGATTATTTGTGAATGTAGAAAATATGTTCAAGAGTCAGTTATAAAATTGAAATAAATTTATATTAAAAAAAATTCTAGGAAAATTCTATAAAAAATACTATATTGTCGGCCAATGAACTATTTCATATATATAATATGAATCAATTTTTTAAGATTTTTCCACAACAAAAAAATTCTCTGTTCCGCTTTTAATTATAAAATTGGCCGTAAATTCAAATCAATTTTTTTTTTATAAAAAATTACTATAACATTGGATATGGTGTAAAGGTATTAAATTTCTTGTCTACAAACTATTAAGCGTAAGAAAAAATTCAAAGAAAAATCACGTGCTTCCGTTAATACAATATTGAAAATTTTTATAAAAATTTCATTATGTGTTTTAAAGAGAGACAAATTTTTAATAAATGCTAAATTAAAATATCCATAATAATTGGAAAACCACCACAAGCAACTTTTTTTTTACTAAAACAAAACACCAAAAAGTGGAGTTTTTTGTGCAGTTTTTTTTTCTCTAGGATATTTTGGTTTTATAACACAGAAAGTATGTAGTATTTAAATAACCAAAAAAAAATATCAATATTTTACACTTTTTTGCTCTGCTTAACTTTCACTATTAATATTTATAAATAATATATTTATTATTCACCTTTATTTATTTTTTTTTTAACTTTTAAAAAAAATAATAATAATAAAAATTATATATTTTTTATTTCTAAAATATTTTCACTATTAACTTCCGCCGTTTTGTTTCTTTTTTTAATTATGAAAATTTTCTTAATTCACCGTTATTATAACCGAACATTACAGCGCACGACTCAAAACTGCAGTTTGACCAAAAATCTGTATAGTATTTCTACCTTTAATTGAGAACAACACATCATTTTCAGTATTAAAACAAAAAAATATGTTTTTTGCTCATTCATTCATGAGCAATACAACAAAAAAAAATCACACAATTTTCTTTAAAATTTTCATAAAGAACAAGAAAAATTGGGAAAACATGCGCTGTAGTTATGTTTTTGTTTTGCTAATTTGTTAAAAATGGACATATAACACAATGGTAACAATAATTTTAACAACAACGACAACAAAGATGACGATGACAACAGGAGATGTGACAACAATGTCAGCACCCGTAAAGTAAAAAAAAAACGCTGTCAGAACACTTAAATAACGCTAGAGAAAGCTAAAAGGAATAGTTAAATAAATAAAATGCGTTAGAATTCACTTAATAGGAAAAATATAATTTTATTTTATATTTTTTTTTGTGCCAAAGAAACAATAGTTGCTTGATATTTGTTATTTAAAGAAAAAAGCGTAGTTCAGTAAAGTTTCAATTGTCTGGCCGCCGAATGTTTGGTGTTGATTTTTGGCACTCGAATTCGCATTTAATTGTCCTAACAAACATATTTCTATAAAACAAAATTTACCATAATGTTTCCAAATACTGATGAAAGATCTTCTTATTTTTCTAACTATTCGATCAACCACTAAACAGAACCTGTTCGAACAATTTTAAATATTTTTAATGTCAACTTGTTAAAAAAATTTATTAACCTCTTAAATTAGCTAAAAATGCATAAATGTATAAGCGCTATAAGCGCTAAATAAAAAAATAAATAACGCCAAAATAGCTTTATTTTTGCACAATTTTAAATTTTTTCGAAGAATGTTCAATGTTAAGTTGTTAAAAAAATTTATTAAATTTTTTTTGTTTCAAACCTTTTAAATTAGCTAAAAATGCATAAATATCTAGGAGCTAAAAGAGCTAAATAAAAAATCAAAAAGCGTCAGAATAGCGTCATTTTTTCAGAAACAAATTCTAGCGAAAAATAAAAAGGATTTTGTTGAATCAAAAAGCGATTAAACTAGTGCAAAAAGCGCTAATTTAACATCCCTGGATGTCACATCAATAGGGGAGTAAAGCACCACCATTGTTATAAAGAGATTTTAATAGAAGGAGAGAAAGCAAGAGAGAGAGATAGAGCCCAATTTATTTGTAATAACAAAACAAAATCAGGTGTTTATAGCAACAAAAATATACTTACTTTTTAGCTATAAATATTAAAATTTTACTATAATAATTTAGCAGAAACTAAATGGGGAAAACTGTAGACACTTAATTTACGAAATAGTTAAGGGGTTATACATACATATCTCTTTTAAACAGTTTTATAACATGGCAGCCCCCACCATACACTCAGATAAAAAAAGTTAGTAAAAAAATTTGTAAACGATTTACAATTCCACTTTACAATTTTTGTACTAATTTTTAGTAAAACAATATTATTACTTAATAAATTTTTTTTTTGCTATCTACATTATTCAAATTGCAGAATTTTTACAAAATCATTTAACAAATTTTTGTTGCTAACTTCAGAAATCATTTAACAAATTTTTGAAAACCGATTTGCTAAAATTAGCAAAAAATAATTTACTAAGTTTAAAAAAGTGAATATTGAAGGAAATGTTATTTCTAATTAAAACTTACTAGGTGTAAACTAAAATTGCTTTAAAATGTTACAAAGGTTAAAAAAAGGGATAGAAAGTGAAGTTACTTTTCACAACCCATTCAATGTCCAAAAATGGGACATCCATTTAAAATAGCACTAAAAACTTTTTTAGTTCTAAAAATCAGCACTTAAAACAATTAAAATTTGACCTTAAAATCCAATAAATTTACTAAAAATATTTTTCAAAACAAAAATTAGCAAATGATTGATTTTTTAGTTTTTTTGAAAAAAAAATAAATCAAATAAAAATATAAATTTGTATATCCGAATTCGTACGGCAATTTCCAAAGAAATTAGCAGCTTTAAAGTGTTTGTTACACTTTAAAAATAATTAAGTTAATTTGGTAATTTTAATAATATATTGTTACAATTTTACCCTTTATAAAATCGTTGATTTATTTACCTTTTTAATAAATCGAGTTCTTTCTATATTGCAAATAATAAACACTGTTTCAAATTATTTATAGCTCTATTTATTTATAATAGGCACTAAATATTACAGAAAAACACTTTAATTGCACACTTTATTTACACAGTGTAGATAGACTAAATGTTAGCCACACTTTAGTTCTTGACACTTAACGTTTTTTTATAAACTGAACTGCTGCGTCACCAAGTACCCGTATTTATATGAGTTATTTCCAGTTTATTACGAAACTAGATTTTTCCAGCTGTCAAAGAGTTTGTGATCAAATTTCTAGTGTAAAGAAATTTCTTGTAACAATATAATAAAATTTTGCTATATATTACAATTCATTGTGTTTTTCAGCAATTTACTAAAATTTAGTATCACTTACTAATTTTTTATACTAATTTGGTTGCACTAATATTAATACTATTTGGAAAATTTTTTTGCTGATTTTACCAAACCGATTTTCAATTTTATTTTACAAACGGTTTACTAAAATTTAAGAGCGGCTAAGATTAACAAAAAATACCGCTGGTTCAAATTTCCCGTAATAACAGCAAAACTTTCCGTTGCCATTTCAAATTTTTTTTGGTGAGTGTAGTTGTTGGGTGCATTGAAATCAATGAAGTAAATATAAGTGAAATTTTGACTAAAAAGTTCTGCAGTTTAGTTAACTCAGATTTCGATAAAAAAAAAATGAACTCATATTCTCCTAAATTAAGAAATCGGGCGAATTTTTCAATGAAAATTGTTATGGCCAAAAAACTTGTGCTTTCTTTGGAGTTTTTATCATCTGATACTCACAATATTATTTCGTTAAAAATAATCTAAAATAATCAAAAATACAATCAGAAAGAGGACTAATGATTCTGAACTATATTCAGCCCATTTTGTTGTTTATTTCCAATCGTTGTTTAATAATCAACAAAAGAAGTAAAAACGATCGAAAGTGGTTTAAAATAACCATAAATTTTTTACTGGCAAAAAGTTAGAAAAAACTTTTTTTGTGGTTTGTTTTTCAAATCGAAATTTTTTTTTATTTCTATGTATAAAAATTGCTACAAAAAAGAACATTGCATACTTTTGGGGTCTAAATAATTATAGAAAAAAAGCCTACTTTGAGAGACTGTATTTTTTTTTATTTTGGTACCTTCAGGATATCACCATCATATTAGAAAATTATTCTTTTAGAATTTGCACAAACCCCAGAACCACCTACACTCAAAATATTATTTCGTTAAAAATTAATCTAAAATACATATTAAATTAATCGAAAATACAATAAAAAAGAGGACTACTGATTTTTCATTATATTCAACTCATTTTGTTGTTTATTTTCAATCATTGTTTAATAATCAACAAAGCTAGTAAAAGCAATCGAAAGTGGTTTAAAATAACCATTAATTTTTAACTGACAAAACGTTGAAAAAAACGTTTTTTGTGGTTTGTTTTTTAAATTGAAAATTTTTTTTATTTGTATAGAATTTTACAAAACACAACACACACAGATGTGTATATTTTTATTTTCTATGTGTGTATTAAATAATTTCTTGTTATTTTTATTGAAATAATTTTGTATATAAACAAACTATTTTGGTAAAAAAAGAACGAAAAAGAATTATATGAATTTCTATTTTTAGAAACAGAAACCATAAAATTTTACATTTAACAAAAAATATCAACTTCTACTGGATGTCTGTAAATTTTTAAAGTTTCTTTTTGAAATGACTGATTCAAATATTTA
Organism: Eustalomyia histrio; assembly: GCA_949748255.1. Lineage (NCBI taxonomy): Eukaryota > Metazoa > Arthropoda > Insecta > Diptera > Anthomyiidae > Eustalomyia > Eustalomyia histrio. The sequence continues at coordinate 151,623,517 of OX456524.1, forward strand.
AAAATATATTTCTATGAATTTCAACTGATTCTTCGTTTAAAAACAAACTTTACGTATAACTTTTTAAGTAAACTACAGCCGGTAATGGAAAATATATTGTGAGTGTATTTATAAAAAAATTGCATACCTCAAATTTTTTAATTTATCAGCAAAAAAGGGAAAATGTAATTTTCAATCCAAACAAAAATTTTTTTTATTCCCATTGTTTTTAAACTGTGTAAATTTAAGGCAATAACTCATATCTAAACTAAGTAAAAAATCCTTTAAATACATTCTTCCGTTTCCTTTCTTTGTTTTATTCAGTTTGCGTATCTGTGTCTGTGTGTGTGTGTATGTTTGGGATGAGTATGATAAATAACTTAAATCCTTTTGCTTTCGTACACTTAACTTTGACGTCAGTAATGACATGTTCAAGTTATGAGTTAGAAAAAAAAAACAAAAATAAAAAGAATATTAACAAACAAAAAAAAAACATGTAAAAAAAAACATTCACTAACCTGAACAAATAATAAGTATTTAATGAAACTCACTGCCACAACGTAAAAGTAATACACATTGCGAAGGCGTTTTTTTTAAACTTTATTAAACTATTTACTGCTACGTATTTAATGTCATATAAAACATAATAAAACTGTATGACTCTCAGTACAGGAGAATACTTGCAGATGATGGCCTTTTAAATTTTATAATATGTCTTAAAATAATATTCAATAAAAAAAGCCAACGGTGTATGTATGGAAATGAAAGATTCATTAACAAAAAGTACGCATTTTTCAATAGCAACACTAGTTTGCAACCATTTTATGCACGGCATAGCAATATAGTTTTTATTACTTTTATTCATTCAGATTCAGAAAAAGTCTTAAATTCTAAGGCATGGTTTTCACTATGTCATTTTTAATGTCAATTTGTCCAAATTGTTGGCAATTGTATGAAAACGGGTTGTCATATGGTGTCATCTGAGTTTGCAGTCAGTTATGCACACGAACTGCCGTCTAAAATGACATACAAGTGAAAACGTCAAATTTCAGTTTGTCAACAGATATGGCAGCATTTTTTTATCTAAAATAAAATTGACAACAGTTTATTTTTTCTTTTCTTTTTTTGCTGGAAAAATTAATTGCAATGGAAATTTTTTAAATAAAGAAATGGTAATGTAATAACACAAAACGCCGCACTAGCTACAGCCATTTGTTTCTTTTTTATAATTTTTAAATTTTGTCCACTTTTTATTGAACACAAATTAATATTTTCTAATCAGCTGTTCGCTCGCCTCATCATATTTGACCTTTGTAATGAAAACGGCGTGTCAGTCAACTAACACCAAAATTTGACATAAGTTTTTGACACCCTCTGCTTTATCGACTTATTGTCAGTTTTTAAGAGGTAATGAAAACGCATATGACACAAAATGACGAGAATTCATTTGAGTCAGTTTTTGTTGTCAGTTCATATGACATAATGAAAACCAGGAAAAAGTCACAGATTCTGTTTTACTATATGGCACAGACTAGCCAGAGAGAAAACAGCTGATTTAATCAAAATTACGACTAGACAATTAGTAGAAGGAAATGTCAAAATTGCAGTGATACATAGAAAGGGATAAATATACAGACAACTTATATGATGTTTAATTTTTCTATCTCATTTTGCAAATCACTGCATTGTCAAAATATCCATACGGTTCGAGAATTCTTGTTTGACATATGTCATTGGTAACCTGCCTGTGTAGTCTGTCATATAAGATCTGAGATCCTGAAAACTTTTTCCAAGAGAAAAAAAATTCGATTTAAGGACTTTTTCTAAATAAAATAAGTATGTTTTTTCTACCTAAGTAGCTAACTGAACATTATGCTAATGCGGCTTAGCAATGAGTAATTCTTCTCTGAGAAAATTGAACCAAGACTATCAAAATAACTTCACCGAAAATTTCCTTCCATTCATTTTATACTGAGAACTTTTTCAATGGAAATTTTAGAAGAATTTTTAAAAGTTGTCTAGAAATTTAAAGTTTTTTTTTATAAGTAAAATCTCACGACCTTTTTCAAAAACATAGTAAATCTAAGCTGCATTTAGCTAAAGAGTCATTATTGAACAACAACAATTGATTCAAATGAAATTAAAAGTAAATATCCGGGCATTTTGAAAAAGAATTAGGTCAAACAAAACAAATAAAGTAAAAGTAAATTAATAAATATGTGTGTGTAAGCAAACGAGAATATAACTGTTATAAAAGAAAATTTAAAATTTAATACTATTTGGGGGTAATTTTCAAGTTAAATAAAACAAAATTTTTATTTGATGAGTTTTATTACTTTCTCTAGTACATTTTTACATTGTTATTTTCATTCTACTTTAGGTTGCGTATACGTAATATGTAAACCTTTAAACAAATAACACTCATACGCCCCATGGTACATGTTTTGAATTTTTTAGAATTTTAATAGTAAACTACATATGATAAAAAGTTTTAATTTGTATAAAAAAAACAGTACCAAACTAAATAAAAAGTTGCTAATAATGTGAATTTTATTTAATACCTGATCTACGTATATGAATATATGTGTTATTTGTATGTGTGTATGTATGTTATAATCGTGTTTACTACATGAATATTATGTTTACACAGCATGTATCTATATATGTATGGATGTTTATTGTTTTGTGTTTATAAAGCGCTCTTTGTGTTAGTGAATAAAATATTTAATGGAACATTTTAGCGTCAATGAGTCTGGCGTGCCGTGCCGTTTATTTTATTACTGTTTTTACCGAAAAAATGAGGAAAATATAGAAAATATATTTTTTTTTTAGAAAAGTAACTAAAGGGTGTCCCAAAATTCACGCAAGATACAAATTAAATAAAAAAATATACAGTTTCTCTTTTATTAAGTCATAAACTCCACTGGATAGGGTTATGTGTGGTATAGCACATAGGGCAAAATGGCTCCCACATCTTTCTGTTTACCGAAACGAGAGAGTACACGATCAGGAAATGTCGCATGCAGTAATTGAATTTTTGCAAGAGCTGTGTGACATGTGGCATCGTCTTGTAGAAACCACATGTCATTCAAATCAATATTATCAAATTCTGGCAGAAAGATCTCTGTTATTGTGTCGCCATATCGACACGCGTTCTCAACAATGAGAACGCGTTGTTCTATCGTGCAATGCTCCATTTTTACTAACCCTAAACTGTCAAACTGGTTTTTTTCTTTTGATTGTCAACACTTTACTGCACATATGGCGGCAAATTCAAATCTTGCGCGAATTTTGGGTCACCCTTTATAAATGAACTGAATAAACCTGTATGTTGGTGTGCATGATGTGGTATTGAACTTTTGTAATCCCACACATAACTAAATAACAAAGCATCTTAAAACTTAATTAAATATTTAAAAAAAGAAACAATTTCATAGAACAAGGACATGTTAGACAAGAAATCAAAGAAAATCACTTAAAAAAAACCAACTATTGAAAGGAAAACAGGTTGAGGATATTATATTTTTTTAAATTTAGATGACTTTAAAGGCAAATATTAAAATTTACACGAATTATAAACTTTTATTAAGTCCAAATTTAAAACAAAATGTACTTTAGTGTTCTGCACGGCACATCACCGCAAACGGTACACTTACGAAAAAAAAAACAAGAATACAGTACACTACGACTGTCAGATGACGAACGCAAACGCTTAGATAATGTATAATAGCTGTGTTTTTGTGCGATAAATTATGTTCAAAAATCTCATTTAAATTTGATATTAGTTCACGTTAAATATTAACGCGTAGAATTGTTGATGTTATTCTCAACCTATTTTACATGGGGCTATCAGTTTACAGTGAATGTTCCGTTAACACCTTGTTGCGCAAATGTTTCAACACAAACACAAGCTAAATACACTTCGTTCAGTGTGTTGTGTATTTGCTGGAGGTGCCAGACGTGACGATTTTACAACATTTTGACGATTTTGTAATGAAAATTTGCCTAATGATGATTAATTAAAAAAAATTAATAAATTATTAAAGTAGACTGTTGCCAGAAAAACTTTCTAGCTAAAATTCCACTTTTCTATCTGAAATTCCCAAAAAATATAGGGATTACCGAAAACTTTGAGCAACAGATTATAGCTCTTGGGGAGACCTATAAAATGGACTAATTATTTGAGGGCCTTCTCGCATGGGGGTTATTTAAATAGAAATGAAAGCATTTTTTTTTTTTTTGCATGCACGTTCGAGTACTTTCCTGTTCTAATAAAAAATTAATATTTTGTGCTTATTGTGATTGTGTCTTTGGTATAAAATAAAAAATATTAATTTTTACGATAAGAGGCCATTAAAGTTCGAGTGCAATTGTTTCACATAAAAAACAATTCACTGTACTTTAAGCATAAAAAGTTGTTCGGGTTTTACATGAAAAAAAAAAACTATTTTACTCCGTATTTATTTATTTATTTATTTATAATTCAACTATAATACAAAAGGCATTCAGGCCAAATAAATATTTTTCACGATAGTAAATTTCGCGCGAATATCTAGTACAATTAGTTTTTAACGCAAATTTTATTTTTCTAGTGAAAAAAGTGAATTTTTAAAACAATTATTTTTGAAATCACTAATTTTAGTAATTATCAATAGTAAATAGAATACGAGTAAATATACAGTCTTCCTATGGAAAACATTAAAAAAAAATCATGAATTTAAAAAAAAAAATGTCTTTTTTATCAAAACCTTTTAAATCCGTTCATCCCGAAAAAACTGAAAAAATAGTTAAAACTGGCTATATGGCAACACCATTTATTATTCATATCGTACTTTGCAACACTATTTTTGCTGTCAGATGTCAAGTATCACATTGAAAGAAACACTGATAATAAATTTGCAGCAAAAAAAATAGTTTTTTCTTCCAGCTGATATAAAAAAATTTCGGAAAAAATACTTTTAAATTTAACTAAAAGGTAAAAAATACATTATTAACAAATTTAAACACAAAGTCAAGAATATATGGCAGTTAAATATAATTACCATAAAGTTGAATTATAAATAAAAGATTGATCAAATTCTCTTCAAATTTACCCGGAAAAGATCAAAAATCAATAAGTTAAAAGTGGGAAGGTTTTTTTCTTTTTTTTTTTTTTCTTTAATTTGAGTTTCTTCTGCCACATGGTAATAAAATTTATTTTGTTATATGTATGTAGTGACGGCAGTGTTAGCTTTTCAATTTGTTATTGTTTATGTTTATTCATATTTAAATACTTTTTATTATAAATATAAATTGCGGTTGTGGCATTAGAATCAGAGTTCCATCAGCCTTCTGATTGACAACAATACAATTATAAAAACAATTTTTTATTAATATTTAATATTAGCAATTGAAAAGTACCTGGTTTAAAAGGAAAAAGTGTCAGTTGGAAGGCGACCTAGATTTTAAAGCAATACTAGCTGTAAAACAATACCTCAGTTATAATTCCCATATATACAACCACTACGGATTGGTGTAATAATATTAATTATCATGTCGATTGCTCCTGTCATTATAGAGGCAACTGCTAAGCATACCTCAACGGTAAGTTCAATAAACAAAGAATTTTTTTTATTTGTTGAAATATTTCAAAAAAATTTTTTTTTTATTTTTAGTTAATTTTTATGCATGGCTTAGGTGATACTGGGTAAGTTTTAATTTATTTGTATATGTTTATAATCATGCCATAATATAATCAATATTTATAATTTATTAACCCTACACTACTATATGGTCAGGTTAAATTTAGGTTTGTGCTAATGTTTGCAACTATCAAACATTTCAGACCAACTAAGAATTACTTTTTGAGTTGTGTTTGACCTGCGTTCATAGAAAGTTTGGCCTAAATTGTATTTAAACACACATAGCCTTAAATATCTAATTGAAATTTTGCTTGTGAATGTTATATGAGGCCTATATTTATGCCTACAAATTTCAACAATATCGGACCATAAGAATATTGAATCTATTGAATAATCCCATTATTGCAGAAGAATGAGGGCTGACGATGACCTGGTCGCTCAGGTCGAAAGTGTGGCACAATTTTTCCATATGGTCTTACATATTAACGTTCGTGTTTTTCTGTTTCATATCGTAGTAGCATTTGATTTGATGGACCCCAATAATTCTAAATGAAAATATACACCCAGTATTTGCTTGAATATCCTTTTATATATATTTTCTGTCCTGTTTACTTGAAAATCTGAAAATCACGGAAAAGTTTTCACTTAAATGTGACATTATAATAGCCGCTCTGGGACTCTGAAATATTTTTGTTAAAAAAACGTTTTGAAACTCTGACATTTTTCTATAAAAAAATCCTTAATTTAAGATATTTTTAATATTAAAAAATTTGCTAGACTGAAAAATTTTTTCGGCTACAATCTTCTATAAAAAAAATCTCAAACCGTGTTAAATTTCTTTTGGCACCTTTTTTCTATAGAAAAATTCTCAGACTCTTGGACTTTTTTCTATGGAAAAATTCTCAAGAATTGAGAACTTTTAATGGAAAATTTCTATAGACATTTTTCTTTAGAAAGATTAATTCTGTTGAAAAGTTTTTAATTTCAGACACAAATTCTCGAACTCTTAACAATTTCTTATGATTCTATGATTTTTTTCTATAAAAAAATATCAGATAATATATTTTTTTCTATAGCACAAAGCTGAGACTGAACTTTATAACAATTTTTTTACTTTAAAACTTTTTTTTTCGTAGAAAAATTATTTTTTTTTTAATTTTTAATTAACAGACTTGGAAATAACTTTTTTCCATAAAAAATTCTCGCGATCTAAATTTTTTTTTATAAAAAAGTTATGTAAAAACAAAGAAATGTATAAATACAGATAGAGCATTATGCATAATTGCTTTAGTGCATACACTTAGAAGTAGATGGCGCTCAAGTAAATAAAAAACAATACCCTGCGCCATGCTTAGGTTGGCATGGCCTTGGATTTGGCTTTTAATTATCTTAGGAACCACATATATGACATTTAATACATATTTAAAATTCTAGTACATTAAGCTGTCACTAGCAGACTTAGTTAATAATACTAAAGTCAATTTTTGAAATGTTTGACGTGATAAAAGTATTTGTTTTACATTTTTATGTTAAAAACAAATTTTCATAGATCAAAATGGTATTTTTTCGGTAAATTCGTATAATTTTCAAGTATTGAGGCATTGCAAACTGCATATTCATGTTAATTCTTTCTTTCAAAAAAAAAATAAATACACATACGATAAATTGCAATACTATGTTCTTAAACATCTAAATGACTATTAATTAAGAAAATTAAAGTATAATATACACATAAAACATATATTTTGTATAGTTTTTGTCAAATATTCTTTTATGTTACGAATGAAATAGAAAATCAATAATAATCTACTGCATTTTGAGCAAAATATGCCTAATAGGGAGAACTAATTTTTAAATGCGCCATCTATTGGGAAATAGTTTCAACTAATGTTATTTCTTTAATAAATTAATGTCTGTGTAAAAATAATCAGGTTTTTAGAATCATTTTTACAATTCCTTCATTTTTGTAGATTTTTGTCTTGTAGCAAAAACCTCAGATTCTTGAAATGTTCATTTCATTTTCATTGCGTTTTATTTATAAATTCAGACAATTTAAATAACTTTACTTATTACCCTTTTCAGTCATGGTTGGAGTAGTGCTTTGGCTGCCATAAGACCACCCAGCATGAAAGTTGTTTGTCCTACAGCACCAACACAACCGGTCACCTTAAATGCTGGTTTCCGTATGCCATCATGGTTTGATTTGAAAACTTTAGATATTGGTGGACCCGAAGATGAAGAAGGCATAAAGGCGGCCACCACAAATATACAAACCATGATTAATACGGAAATAGAAAAGGGAATACCCTCCGATCGTATAGTATTGGGAGGGTTTTCCCAAGGTGGTGCATTGGCACTATATTCAGCATTAACCTATAATAAACCGCTGGCCGGTGTGGTGGCTTTGTCATGTTGGTTGCCCTTGCATAAACAATTTCCAGAAATAAAAACAAATAGTGGCGATATACCGGTAAATTGATGAAACAATAACATTTTTTTTTGTTTCATAATTTTTAATTAAATTTTTATTATTTTTCAAGATATTCCAATGTCATGGTGATTTTGATCCTGTGGTTCCCTTTAAATTTGGCCAATTAAGTGCCAGTTTATTAAAATCATTTATGAAAAATGTGACTTTTAAAACTTACAACGGTTTATCACATTCTTCATCTGATGAAGAAATGGAAGATATTAAGGTAACCTTTTTAAAATAATATTTGAAGATTTACAAATTTTAATATTTTAATTTTATTTTTAGGATGTTCTGGCTAAATGGGTAAATTAATTTGTTTGTTTTTTTTTTTTTTGTCTGGTAAATTTTTATAAAAGAAAAATTGAAAATTTTTAGACGAATCATAAATCATTACGAAAAAAAGATTTGTTCCCAAAAAGTACACTTTAAACTTGTTTGTTTTTTTAGAAAAGCAATTTTAAAACAACAAAATTATAGCAATTAGTGTATTTCACTTATTTAATAGTATTAAAGCTTACTAAAACCTAGCAATATTGTAAAAAAAAAACATTTTTTTTGTAAATTATAAAAGCAACTAATTTGCCCAAAATGTTTAGATTGGACAAAATTCGACACTATTTATTGAATGCAAATTTTAAGTGTAAATTCTATCCCACTACCCAACATTATTTATTGAAATTATGTGACCACAATAATGAAAACAAATAAAACGTGTTGGAAAAAATATACATACATATATTATAAATAAATAAAGGATAATTGATAAAATCAACTAAAAAAAAAACTATAAGTAGAACAAAAACTATTGAAATGTTTTTATTTTTTTGTTTTTTTTTTTTTTTTCTTGAAAAGTTTAAAAAAACTTTTAAAGAATGTTGACGAAAAAAAGAAAATTAAAACTGAGAATTTTCCTTAAGAAAGATTTTTTTTATATAAATTAAAAGTTTTCTTTAGAAAAAATTTGTTGTACCCTAAAACGCTTTTTGAATTTGAAATTTTTTTTTAAGAAGAATGTCACAGAATCTGATTTTTTCCCTTTAAGAAAAATATCCCAAAATCTAAAAATTTTACTACGGAAAAAGTGTCGCAGAATATGAGAATTTTTCTGTAAGAAAATACATTAGTATTAAAGAAAATATTTTCTATAGAAAAATGTTTCAGAGCTGGAGTATTATTTTGTAGACAAAAATATTACAGAATTTGAGAATTTTTCTGTAGAAAAAAATGGCACAAAATTTTAAATTTTTTCTATATGAAATATGTGCCAGAATCTAAGAATTTTTCAATTTGAAAGCTTCACAGAATTTAAGAACTTTTCAATAGAAAAAATATCACTGGCTCTTAAGAATTTTTCTACAAAAATGTGTCCCAAAATCGTTCAGGTTTCTTATACGAAAAATAACACATAATCTAAAAATTTTTGTATAGAAAAATATCACAGAACCCGTAAGTGTTTCAGAATTATTCTTTAACCCTTTAATGTCAAATTATGCTTATAGACAAAATTGTATATATTTTTTTTTATTATTATTTATTTATTTAATCAAAAACTTTCCAATTATAGAACACATTGATAGGGGAAGATTACAAGCATATAACAATGTTAAATATAATAAAAGATTAATCTTATTTTTTTTTAAATACTACTCTATTATCTTAAATACCAAACAATTTGAATTTACCAATTTAGTTCCTAACTAACTACCATACACTCTTTTCCTATGAAATAAAAAATTTAAAATATTTAAAAACTGGCGATAAAATATTTATATGTAAATTTAAAAATAAAATTAAGCAAAATCAATGCTGTTGAAATACAAAGCTAGATTTTTTCAAAAGCTCATGAATGAAAGTGAAAAGTCATAGTTCCTGTTAGTTTTTGCCAACTGAAATTAATGTGTGTGATAGAGGCTTAATATAAATATCAGTTCATATTCAAGGCTCAACCAATAACCTAATATATTAAAAAAAATTTTAACCACGCCCACTTTAATTCTGACATCAAAGGGTAAAGGAAATTCTAAACATTTTGCTATAAAAAAATGATTTTCATAAATTGATAATTTTTCTTTATAAAAAAAGTCCTCAACAACACCAGATAAAAAAAAGGTACTTTGGGTAAAGTCGCCTAAAACCCGCCTAAAATAAAGAATATCGTAGTAGGTTGGCAAGATTGTAGATCTTTTCAAGGCAGACATTAATTCATAGTTTGCAAATTTTAAAACCAATTTTTATTAATTTTAAAAATATAATTTTGAGAAAACATTTTGCAATACAATTGCATTTGCTAAGTTTGCAATTAAAATTTCAAATAACTTTCAAGTCAATTACGAAAATTTATATAATTTTTATTTATTACTTTTTACATTATAATTTTGAATTTTACTGATTCTTACAATTAAAAGAATAGCCTGATTTAGAGCTTAAAACATATTAAAAATATTCTAGATATCTTGAAGGCTGTAAGCCTCGTTTTTTCAATGGGACTTTGCTGTTGTTTCAATATACACAATTTAAATGTTTCAGGCTGGAAATATAATTTTGCTGGTAACACTAGGTCACAAATAACAAACTTTTGTCTGTTATTTGTTTCTAGCATACTTTTTCTCATGGATTTGGACCTACTGAACACGAAAATGAATTTTAAAAATTTTTCTGTCGATTGGTTTGCGAGATACAAATTTTTTAATTTTTTTTTTTTTAATTTTTGGAGGTACACTTACTATTTTGAGCATATCTTTAGTCTTCTTTGACCTAAGCGCAAACGATCCCACTTGAGCGTAGTTCCATTTAAAAAATCTTCCTACCCCACTGTTTGTGGTGAGGCAAAAATAACAGTCTGTGGAATGGCATAGCGGCTTTTTCCACATCATTGGTGTATCGAATTTCATATGGCGGCTAAAATTAAAATAAATTACTATATTCGCTATGTATAATGTGTTTAAATAAAAATTCTTACCTTCCGCCAGCTGCCCAGTTGGTTAAGATTATATAGCAAAGATCACACAGCGACTTAGGTGTCCATGGTTCTGTGATATTTGGTGAAATACCAAAATAATTCAAATAGTGCAATTGTACTGCTGGAGTAAACTTGTGTGCGTGATTTTTTTTTATAAACTGCCCACAAACATTGCAGAAATTGTCTGGATCGTTCAAACACTCGAACACACGTAGTCTTTTACTCATTGTCTTCCTTGCGTTTTCTAAATATTAACTTCTTTACACTTTCACAGACAGTTTTGAAATGCAATTGATAACCGTGTCTCCTTATGTTTAAATATGTATGAGCATGTAGTGCTGTAAATAAATTAAAAAATAATATACGAAGACTAATTTGTTTATTTTAAATTAAGTTCAAATGTATTTATTCGTTTGCGTTGGGTAGGTAAGCTGTGCAAATAATGAAAATCAAAAAATCGTGAAATAGCGGAATTTCGGTCGTTTACCAAAAAAATAATAAGTCGGCCATTTGTCATCAGATTTTGTTAAGTAAGGGCTTATTTTCTTTGGAAAAGTGTCAGCTATACGTAAAAAAATTAAAATCGCTGTTAACATCGCGTTTTACATTTTATATGAATTTTTATATGAATTTTTCAGCCACATTTTTACTAAAAAAACGCAGTTTTTTAACCTTTTTAAGCCGCCAACATCAAAACTACTAACCCGATTTGAAAATTTTCTGAGAATAAGTTGTAGACGGCTCAATTGTCTTTAATTTGAGTAGTAGTAGGATAAAATAGGTCAAAGAAGACTAAAGATATGCTCAAAATAGTAAGTGTACCTCCAAAAATTAAAAAAAAAAAAATTAAAAAATTTGTATCTCGCAAACCAATCGACAGAAAAATTTTTAAAATTCATTTTCGTGTTCAGTATGTCCAAATCCATGAGAAAAAGTATGCTAGAACCAAATAACAAAATGGCTGTTGCCTAGTGTAATATACGAGTATGATTATATATGATTACATGATGATTGCCTGAAAATAAATGTATAATAATCATAAAAATTAAATAATTGAAAGCATATTTCAAATATATTTATGGTAGTTTCTAAACAAATATATAATTACCTGTAAACATATTTAAAAATGTATTTTTTTCTGCGTATGGTCCTAAAACATGCTGTCCCCAAAGTAGTTACAAGTAATAATTGTTTTTTTATTATCTATATATATACAAAAAATTGTTGCAAGTGTGTTGTGACTTTATAAATCACGAACGGTCAAACCGAATTCGATTAAATTAAATTAGGGTTTGTTCGTATGGTCGTGTAGATGGTTTATCTAAAGTTTGCACGAAATCGGTCGACGCGTTCGTGAATTATTACTTTTCATGTCAACATGTGATTTGGTCCATAATAAAAAAACGACAACAAATACGTAGGCGCCCATGAGCGTGTGCGGTATGTAAACTGTGTGCTGACTTCATACACACGGTAAATACACGTTATAGCGCATACATGCATACACATTGACAGCTGTCAGTGAGTGAATATTTTAAGGTTCTTTATACAATATTGTATTGAATTGATTTACATCTTTTTTATTATTTCCAAATAAAAAAAACCAATAAATTTGATTCAATGTTAATATTCATGCGTAGCAAAGCACGCCGGGATCCGCTAGTTATTTATAGGAATTAAAAACTTTTCTCTAGTTTTTTTTTTCTTTAAATTAATTTTTATAAACAGGAGTAAAATTTCTAAACACAGCATTATTGTTTTTAATTATTAAGTGTAATAGCATTATATTGCATTTATAATTTTTTTTTTTGCATTTTATAAACAATTATTTTATATTTATCTCTCTTAATTATTGCTCTATTACTATTATTTATTCATTTTCTTTATTGTATATTTCCAGACAAATGATTGTAGTCATTTGCCACATAGAAGTTCCTCGGAATCCTATTGTTCAAATATCGAACAATGCTGTCATATTTTATAGTTACTAAATCTCTATCTCTCTCTCTCTCTCTCTCTCTCAACTCAAAATTAAAACATTTCACTACAATTGAATTATTGCCTCAATTAATTATAAAATATATTTAGAATAATTTTTTAGTATTTAAAACATAATATCATAAACATTAATGCTAAACTTTTGTTATATATATATATATATACATATGTCATATGTGTTGTACATTAATTTCTATTATTATTGTTATTATTATTATTTGGTAAATAATAAATCATTTGAGAAGATCATTTAAAATAATTTTGTAGAATCTCATATAACTTACATTTATGATTTATTTTTAATGATTGGGAAGTGAAATTGTAATGAAATGTTTTTATTTTGGAAAATCAATCATAAAGTAATACAAACAATTCGTTGCCTAGTAATTGTGGCAGCATATTAACTAATAAAACTTTTTTCACATATATTATGCAAAAACTAGTACTATTTTGCCAAGTATTTTACTTGATTCTGCCATATGTTTGTATAATTTATGCGAAACATAACTATTGCGTGGTATGCTTCCAATTGGCAATGATTTTTTAAGTGTATTTTTTTAAATTCATTTCAGATTATAATTAGTTTTGGGTATTATTTAAAAAAAAAAAAAAAAAACAAATTTCAGCGCAATGGAAGGGTGACCCCAGGCATACCTTCCTTGTTACATGTGTTGTTGCTTCTCTCCGCTAGGGTTAGCTCTTAGTTTAATTTTAAAACAGGGAGATTCAAAAAAAGCCATTATTTTTTAGCCCTTATATTTAATATAGATTTTCTTCCTTTTTTCAGACCAAAAAAAAACATGGAGAGTAAGACAGTTTATGAAAAGAAAATAATCCCCATTGTGTGGTTTGTCTTGACTCTAATGAAGTTTTGCTGTATGGCAGCCTCAGGCCGGCTATATACTCCAAACATTCTCTTTCAAAATTATGTCCGAAAAAAGTTGGTAATAATCCCCAGAAATTATATGGGGATTAGAGATGAACAACTGACGATTTTTTAGTAACAGCATTTCCCGCTGAACGGTTCTTTTTTAAACACAACCGTTACCACGATTTTACAATTTAAAGGAAATAAGAAATTTTAAAAACAGCTGATAACATTTAAATGATGGATATTTGCAGCCGGCAATGAAATGATGATAAGAATGGTATTTTTTTTTTGGTGAGTATGAAAACTGTTACTAAAAATATCAAATTTTAAAGAACACAAATAAAAAATGAATTATACAATTGAAACAACAACATAACATTCATAGTAACTGCTACTTGAAATATTCGATTACTGCAGTTATGAGAAAATTTTCTAACTCTAATTGAATGGACGTTATAATCCATCACCGAGTTTTGGGCCGTTAAAAGATATGGATCTATAAGTTTTGTCTTCTCTGTAAATTAAGGTTCTCATCGTCTTTAAGCTTTATTGTGCAATTTCACACAAATTAATATATAAATCAAAATTTTAATATAATTCTTAAAGTAAATTTTCCCTAACAAATACAAAATTTTTAATCGCAATTAAGAAGAGGAGCTCTATGTTTAATTTTTAACATTACGCTTCTCGTTTTAAAACTAGTTTTCTAAATCAAGTTTAATATGACCGAAATCCAGTTTATATTATATTTAGCCTGAACAAAACTACCTTATTTTTGGCTCTTGTTTCTTTCGTTTTTATAGAAGTTAACTTTTAGCTTTGACCTTTATAAAATGGCAATAAAATTTGCCGTGAAATTTTAAAATCAAAAATTAATTTTTTGCCCCCCTATTTTCGTTTTGTGGCAAAATATTAAAATTTATTTTACTTTTCTGGGTCTGAATTTAAAAAATTAACTAAAACTTTGTGCCTTTTGTAATTCTATAAGCATTTTTAACAAACAAATTTTATTTGAGTGGTTTTTCCAACATTTGTAGGCGGGGAATTCCAAAAAAAAAAATAAAAATACGAAACATACATACAACAATTTCTCGGTTTACTTGATTAATCAAGCAAAATTGTTTAAAATTGGCAATTTTACGAAATTGGCAAATTACTCGAATAATTATTTGATAAAAATTTATCTTTTATTTGACTTACTGTGAATACCCTACACTCATGAAAAAAAGTCTGTAATGCAAACTAAAAATTTTGCTGTTATTACAGGAAATTTTGCTAATTTGAGCCCAGCGGTATTCTAAGCAACACATGTCTGTTGACATGCAGTACAATGAAATTTGTAGAAAAAATTAGCTGGCGCTACTGAATTTTAGTAAACTTTTTGTAAAGTAGAATTCAAAATCTGTTTGCTAAAATCAGCAAAAAAATATTAAATATTATTAATATTACCACAAAATTTCAAATTTATTTATTTATGGAGCATAAAAATTTTTTTATTTTATCCATGTTTTAAAAAAAATATTTTAGTCAAAATTAAAAAAAATCAAAGGTTAAAAAATTATTTAAACATAAACGAATTTTAGTATTTTGTTTTGATTTGGTAATTTCTGTTTTGAAAAATATTTTAGTCAATTTTTTTTTACTTTTAAGGTCAAATTTTAATTATTTTTAATGCTATTTTAAGTGGATGCCCTATTTTTAGACATGTGTCGGTATCTTGACTTCCGATTACTTTTTTTAATCTGTATAACATTTTAATACAATTTAAGCTTAAAAAATAGTAATTTTTTAATGCTAATTTTAGCAAATCGGTTTTCAAAAATTTGTAAAATTATTTCTAAAATTAGCCATAAAAATTTTTAAATATTCTGTAAAAATTCTGTAATTTGCAAAATGTAAATAGCAAAAAGATTTGTTAAATAATAGTTTTTTTTTTTTTTTACTAAAAACCAGTTTTTTACTAAAAACCAGTGAATCCCACTAAAGTGGGATTCAAAACCGTTTACAAATCTTTTTACTAACTTTTTTTCTGAGTGCGCATATTAAGAAAAGTACTTAAATTTGACAGTAGTATATTTTTTTTAATTTATTTATATATTTTTTAAATTTTATCAGACTGAAGATCATAGTTAAATGTTACTAACGTAAAGTAAATACTATTTTTTTTTCGTTAGCAACATTTTATTATGATCTCGAACCTGATAAAATTTAAAAAATATATAATTAAAAGCAGAAAGTTCGAATAATACATACAAAATTAACATATCTTAAAAATTTATTTTAAATTAAAATTAACCAGGTGCAATAAAAATTTTGAACTAAAGTCGATTTCTAATTCCAACAAAATCAAAATTCTATCCACCCTAATTCACATGCAGCATGTGCTTTTGGACACATTTGAATAAAAACGTTAGTTTTAAGTTAACGTAATATTTTTAGACCACCACTCTTAAAATCCTCACATTTTATTGTGTTTGTTATGTTCTTGAGTTCTGGTTGTTGTTCATTATGTTTTGGATGTTTTCGTTTTTGTCTTTTGTGTTTTTTTTTTTTTACTTTGTCTAGAATTAATGTTTTGTTTGTTTGGTTGTTTGGTCTTTAGCAGTTTTATAACGTTTAGTGTAAATTTACTATCAACAGTCGTTTACGGTTCGCGCAACTGAATGCATGTGAATAAATTTTGATGGGAAGAATATTAAATTAAAAAAAAATCAACAAACAATAAATTGATTTAAATAATTTATAAAACAAATAAATAAAAATATTTATAAAAAAAAATAATAAATACAACATCAATTAAAAATAATTTATATTGGTGTATTTTAATAAAAAATAAATAAATTGTATTTTCCAAAAACTGGTTAAAAATATTTTAACGAATAATCAAATTTGTTTAAGTAAGTTTTTTTATTTTTGATTTTTATTTTATACTTAAAAAAATGAATAATTAGTTAAAATTGAGTGAAGTTGTCTTTAAGCGAAAATATTAGGGGTGAGTTGTTCTCAACAAGAAATAAAAAAAATAAATCAATATATTAAAATGCCATAACAGGCAGATAATGCAAAATACTGCACTTGTTAATTTTACATAACAGTGTTTTTCCCGCCGAAAATGGAAAATAGTTTAACATAATTGCTGTTGCCAAAAAAAAATCGTTAACATTTTTGTAAATAATAGTCAAAATCATTACCGCGTTTTATGAACTTTCGTGAAGAAAATATTATTTCTGAAAATTTTTCATTTACATTTCTTGCTTTTCGTAAAATGAGCAACACAAGAGTGAATAGTTTAAGTTTCATTTTTAATATCAAAAACAAAAAAGAACGAGATTAGTCCCCACGTTAGCACCCTCATAAAAATAAAATTGGTGTCATTTCATTAAATTCAAATGAAAATTAAACAAACTGTAAATTTTCATTCATGTGCATTGATATAAAAAAAAAAAAACAGAACACACATAATTTTGTTCCGGAAGATGAAATTAATAAAGTACACCAAATACGTACTCTGTTAAGGACAGACATTTTTTTATACAAAAATATTTAAGACTGCAGTAAAAATAACTTAAATATTAACTAATTTATTTTTCGAGCTTAAGGTTCGTTTTTTTTATAAAAAAATATTATTTATTTTTCAATATTTCCCTACAGGAAATAATAAATATGAAGATGCTACATAATAAATAATATTTTTTTAAAACAAATAAAAAAGGCTTAAATTCGGTTGTGCCGAATCTTTAAATACCCTCCACCAATGTTCTCTATTGTTTTTGATACAAACAATGTAAAAAACTTTTGAAGTAAAATTATGGAGGTGAAAAAAATTTTTTGAAGTAAAAAACTTTTTTGGATGCGGAAACGAACTTTTTAGGTGAAAAAATTTTTTAAGGTGAAAAATATTTAAAGTGTACAAAATATTATTAATTTCTAAGCGATTGGTGAAAAAATATGAGAAAATATATTATATACCAGTCGCTACTATGAAATTGTAATAAAATACACCAATTTATATGGAAAATTTAGAGATATCTTCATATTTTCATCCATAACTTTTTAACCGCTAGACCGATATTGCTCATTTTCAATACTAAACTGCTCGGGAGGGTGTACAATCTGGGTTAAAATAGGCACCCCCGCTTGCGTCTTCGCGTCGTGATCGCCATTAAAACAGACAGACAGACGTACATCTCTAAATCGACTTAAAATTGCATAAAGATCACGAATATATATACTTTATGGGGCCTATATTTCGACATGTTACAAACGGAATGACAAACTGATATATACCCTCACCATATATGGTGGAGGGTATTGAAAGAAACCTTAAGCTCGAAAAATAAATTAGTTATTAAAAAGAAAAAGTCAAATAAAAAATAACAATTACCACAAAATTTGGAAAATAACAAAAATTTGTAATACTGTTTTTTTTTTTACCGTTAATTTTATCGGTATTATAAAAATATATTTTAATAAAAATACAAAAAAAAAGTGTAATTCTTTATCCTACTTAAATTAAAAGTCAAAATTCCAAACAGTATTCCAGTTAATACGTTTGTATACATTGTAGATACAATACAATTTTTTGATTTTTATTTCAAACTAAGAATATATGAAAACTAAACGATTTTTTAATTTTTTTAAAAAACTAAAAAAAAAAATAATTGTGTAGAAATACAGGACTTTTTGTTAATTGGGTTTGTTTTGTATTATTTCCTAGAAAAAAAAAACATAATTATAGTTAAAAATAACAATTTTTGATTTTTGGGTGACTTTTTGGTGACATGTCCACAAAGCGTCTATACTTTTTACATTCCTTTTTTGCAGCTGCAAAGCTGTGCTTGTTCTTGATTTTTTATTGTTCTATTTTGTTGAATTACATGTGCATGCAAAATTAAAGTTTTTAATAAAAATATAAAGAAAAATGAATTTAAAAGTTAAATATATAAATTTGAACAAAATATATAATGAGCAAAAGAAATTACAAAAGACTTGTGACAATCAATTTTGCATAAAAATAAAAATAACGAGAAAGAGGCAACGATTTTTAGTGAAAATTGCAACTCTAGATATTTTGTGGAGCCTGATGAAGATTAAGATTAAATTTGCACGAAAATATTTTTTACTTTAATGAAATTTATAAAAAAATTTTATTAATAAAATATCTAATTTAACAAAATAAATGCCTCTGTTTAATCTTATTTCCTTCCTAGTGTGGAAATCAAGTAAAAAATTTCAAAAGTGTAGACTAGAATTACTAAAATGTACTAGTGAATCTCTGGTTCCAATGTCAACACCTAGTCAATAGTTGTGTAGATTCGAAATGACACGCACATGTTAAATGTCTACAGCGTTAGCTGGGGCATAATCAGTCAGTAGTACTGGTGACAAAGTCAATAGTGAATCAGTACAGTTTCACTATTGACATTTCCTACAGGGAACTGACAGATTCTAAAGTAAATATTTATCTAAAAGAAAAATTTACACTTCGCATATAAAAAATATCAGTTACATACTTGCACAGATTTTAATAATTTTCCCTTTCATATAATTTTAGTGTATGCAGTGGTGGGCGCAGAAATAGAGCATACACTAAGAAAAAAAAGTTAGTAGAAAAATTGTAAATGTAAACGGTTTTTAATTCCACTTTACTACTTTTGTACTGATTTTTAGTAAAAAAAATTATTATTTAGTAAATCTTAGCAAATATTTACATTTTGCAAATTTCAGAATATTTACCAATTTTTGTTGCTAATTACAGATATCATTTTACAAATTTTTAAAAACCGATTTAAAAGGTGAAAATTAAATGAAATTTTATTTCTAATAATTAAAACTTATTTAAATTGCATTAAAATGTTACAAAGTTTAAAAAAAGGGATCGAAAGTGAAGATAACGACTCATGTCTAAAAATAGGACATCCACTTAAAATAGCACTAAAAATTTTTTTAGTTCTAAAAATCAGCCCTAAAAACAATTAAAATTTTACCTTAAAAGTAAAAAAAAAAAATTTACTAAAATATTTTTCAAAACATAAATTACCAAATTAAAACAAAATGATAAATTCGTTTATGTTTTTACAATTTTTAAACCTTTGGTTTTTTTTTAATTTTGTCTAAAATATTTTTGGGAAAAAATAAAAAAATTTTGATGCTCAACAAAAAAAAAAATTTGAAATTTTGTAGTAATATTAATAATATTTAGTGTTTTTTGCTGATTTTAGCAAACAGATTTTAAATTCTACTTTACAAAAAGTTTACTAAAATTCAGTAGCGACAGCTAATTTTTTCTACAAAATTTCATTGTACTACACGTCAGCAGACATGTGTTGCTAAGATTAGCAAAAAATACCGCTGGGCTCAAATTAGAAAAATTTCCCGTAATAACAGCAGAATTTTCAGTTGCCATTACAAACTTTTTTTTTTTGGTGAGTGTACGACATAATTAAAGTTAAAAAAAAACACATCAACTATGGGAAAAATTATTAATATAATATTTAGATTATTGTACAACAACAATGCTTTATATTATGTAACGCATACATTACATTATTTAATATCTCAGAATCATAAAGGGGACATTTACATTCCTAACTCACTTTTTTCAAAATTGCTTTTTAGGTCAAACCAATAATAAGCTGACGATTTGTCACTTGTGTTGTAGTTTGTGGAAATTTTTATTTAAACCAAAAAAAAAAAAAATAGAAATGCTTAAAACCCGAATTTTATAAATATTTTTTTTTTATAAAAAATTTAATTTTTTTCTTTTTAATTTTGTAAAAAAAAATACTTATGAATAACAAAATTTTAATATTTATTACTTAAAAACCTGTTTGTTATATTAAAATTTTCATGATGCAATTTTTGCTAATAAATTTTGTGTTTAAATAAATTTTTTAATTAAAAATGCTGTAAAAAGTTACTTTTTTTTAGTAATAAACAATTAATTTAATATATTCTCACAAATTATCAGTTAAATTTTATTGTACTACTTTTATTATGCAGTCACGGTCCTTAAAGTTGTCAAAGATGTGCTGCAGCGCAGTTTTTAAATTACAATATAAAAACTATTTTTATTATTAGTATTTTCCAGGATGTGTTAGCTTCATCCATGATAGCTACAGATTATATTTATTTAATTCAACTTAAATTCTATTTCACACGAACTTTTTGTTAAATTTTTTTTGTTCATTGTGCGCCAGTTAAATGCTCTTTTAAAAGAATTTTATTATTATTTTTTATTAATTTTTAATTAATTATAAATTAAAAGAAGACTATAAATTGCATATTAATTGAATAATTATAAAATTATTAAAATCTGTAAACCTTGTTTATAATAAAAAGGTCCGGAAAAAACATTCATAACATATCAATAAAGTGCAGCACACTTTTGACACTTTCACGGATCGTCACTGTAACTGAATTTAAAATCAAATTATGACATTGGATTTTTCGAAAATCAGTTTATGATGTATGGAAAATCTAGTATATATACCATAACATAAACATATTTTCACAAAACTTCAATTTAAATATGATACCAACAAACAATACGTACAGTTTACGTACCGGTTTCGGTCCGTCATAAACGGAATCCAACTCCGTTTACGTACCGTTTTCTCTTTCCGTAAACGGACCAGAGAACGGATTTTAAGGAACATCGAAACTGATTCGAATCCGTTTAAAAACCGTCAATGACGGACCGTTTACGCACCGGATATATCGGATGAAAAACGGAGTTGTCCGTTAATAGTCCGTCAGTGACGGATCGTTTACGGATCCGTATTCATACAAAAAACGGATTTGTGTAAAGGCATATTATTTTAATTGTTGGTAGTATTTAAACTAAAATGACAAAACTAAATAAACTAAATCTAACAAATACCAAACAAATACCATATTTATCTCCTGCATAGTTACCATCCATCAATCACTGCGATTGTGGCCCATTAAAAATCATGGAATAAATAAAACAAATATTTAATTTTGGTTAAAATTGTGGTACTTACGATATGATGAAGCAAACAAAGCAAATTTGTAAATTTTTTCACAAAATTATTTTAAGCTGTCGGGCAATGTTTTTATTTGCAAATCAACATGATTTTGCACACATCATCGTAAAACTTGTTTTCAATTTCATAAATATTTACCTGAGGGATATTTAAGTATTAGTTTTTTATTACTAAGCAAATCCAAAAACAACGGAAGAAAAACTGATGAAAAACAGTGGTTCGTATTTGATGGAACAGAAACGGATACACCAAAACGGAGTAAAAACGTATTGTTTTCGAAAATTCAGTTATACGCTCCGTTAAGTACAAGCTTTGACGGATACGTATTTTCGGACCGTAAACCTACAGTAGAAGCCGGATTCATGTATCCGTACGTATCGGAGAGTCCGTAAAAATGTTTCTTGGGATGTTTGATATAATAACATAGAACTGTTATAATAAATATAAATCCCCTCTAAATTTATAGCTACTCCTCTGATGATTTTTTCTGTCTTATCTCTTTGGTTTTTAATTTCATTAACAGCTTGTTTCATTTTAACAAAGACATTCCTTTGCAATAATTAGTAAAGGGTGTCCCAAGAAGAACGCAATTTTTAAATTTAAAAAAAAACACAGATATTTAAAAAAAAATCGTGAAACTTTATTATATCGTAAAGTAGACAGAATGAGGTTATGTATGGAACAATATATCGTGCAGATGG
The DNA here is from genome assembly GCA_949748255.1 of Eustalomyia histrio. Classification (NCBI taxonomy): domain Eukaryota; kingdom Metazoa; phylum Arthropoda; class Insecta; order Diptera; family Anthomyiidae; genus Eustalomyia; species Eustalomyia histrio. The sequence continues at coordinate 151,646,128 of OX456524.1, forward strand.
CCGCCGCGGCTTTGCTGGCATGCACGCGATCTTTTAATGAAATCTTCAATGACCGTTTTGCATGAATGCTGCGGTATTTCATTAATGCAGCGTCCAATTTCCTCTTTTAAGGCTTGAGTCGTCGTCGGCTTATTCGCGTAAACCATCGACTTCAAAAAACCCCAAAGAAAAAAATCTAATGGTGTTAAATCGCACGATCTAGGCGGCCAATTCTGATCTCCAAAACGCGAAATAACACGACCGGGAAATGACTGATGCAGCAATTGAATTGTTTCTCTGGCTGTATGACATCTGGCGCCGTCTTGTTGGAACCACATGCCCTCCACATTAATTTCTTCAATTCTAGGCAAGAAAAAACTGGTTATCATTTCACGATACCGAACACCATTGACTGTTTGCGCTTGACCTGCCTCATTTTCATAAAAAAAGGGTCCAATGATTCCTCCAGCCCAAAAACCACACCGCACAGTGACACGTTGAGGATGCATTTGCTTCTCGTGAATCACTCGAAGAGTTTCCTCACCCCAAATGCGACAATTCTGCCTATTGACGAAGCCATCAAGATGAAAATGGGCCTCGTCACTGAAGATGATTTTATCGGCAAAATCAGCATTTTCTTGTTGTCTCTCCAATACCCAATTAGCGAACTCCCTTCGCTGTCCATGGTCAGCTGGCTTCAGTTCCTGAGTCAATTGAACTTTGTATGCATGAAGATGCAAATCTTTCGTCAAAATTCGCTGCAAAGTGAATTTGGAGACACCAATTTGCTGAGCTCGGTGTCGAATTGAGGTGGATGGAGTTTGAGCGACATCATCACGTACAGCTGCGACATTTTCGGTCGATCGACCTGGTCGATGGCGCGTTGTTGTCTTTACATCACTAACAGACCCAGTTTCGGCAAATTTATCCATTAATCTCTTTACAGTTGACTCTTTTGTGACCCCAAATTGATCGCAATTTGCGAACTGTAGCCGCAAAACTTTCACCATTTTGGTAAAACAATTTCACAATGAGAATGCGTTGTTCATTCGTGTAGCGCTCCATTTTTACTAACCTCGTACCTTCTACTAGCAAACAATAACAATTGTTCAAATGTCAAACAATGACACTTCGAATGTTGCCAGATTTAAAAATTGCGTTCTTCTTGGGACACCCTTTATATGGCATTTTTTCTAATCATTCATTCCCATTTTTTTTTTTTTAAATTTTTCAAAAAAAAAAATTGTAAATTTTATAGACTACACAGACAGGAAATGGCTGATTAAATCAAAATGGTGATTAGAAAATGAGAAAAAGGAAATGCCACAATTGCGGTGATAAACAGAAAGGGATAGATATAGAAAAAATATTGTACCATACAATTTATATGGAGTTTATTTTTTCTATCTCATTTTGGAAATCACAGCAATATCAAAACAATCATGCGGTTCGAAAATTCTTGTTTGTATCCTGTCAGTGTAGTCTGTGGTATAATCCTTCAGTTTATGTTAGATTGCATTTACATTAAAATAGAAATCTAGTTTAAACTAAATTTCAATATAAATATAGTTCCTGTATAATATTTTACAGCGCCATATTATAAAAATCTAGTTTAAATTAGATTTCAAGCGTAATGTAAACGCAATCTTTAAAATTAAAACCAGGGACCAAAAACACTTAAGAATATATTATCACCAATGATTTTCATAATATTTACCATGTAATAAATGTGAACAAACAAAAAAATTTTATAATAATTTCCAGCTTAATTTCAACTACGCTACTGAACCTCCATAAAAAATCCATAAGTGTACCACCAAAAAAGAAAAAAAAAAACAAAGATAATATTGAGAATAAACAAAAATTTTTTAAAAATTCTACAAATAAAATTTTTTAAGACAATGCAGTTCCATAGCGGATTAAAAAAAAAATAAACAGGTTAAAGTTAACTTTTTGATAATTTGGTTGGAATATAAAAAATATTGCCTAACATAAATTTCTCGGTGAAAACAGTTAAATCTTAAATCTGGTAGTTAATTAATATAGTCCCCGGCCTACCATACTAAAACACATTTTTTTTTTGGCAAAAATGTTTTTTTTATTCAACTTAATTCCCTTTAAGGGTGATACACTGATTATAGCGACCCTCCAACTTTTCGATACCATTTTTGTAGTACGATTTGTCCATTGCTTCAAAATAGGCCTCAGTTTCGGTGATAACCTCTTCATTCGACGAAAATTTCTTCCCAGCGAGCATTGTTTTGAGATCTGAGAACAAGAAATAGTCGCTGGGGCCAGATCTGGAGAATACGGTGGATGCGGAAGCAATTCGAAGCCCAATTCATGGATTTTCTCCTTCGTTTTCACTGACTTGTTTTTGATCAAAAGTGAGCTCGCGCGGCCCCCACTTTGCACAGAGCTTTCTCATACCCAAATACATATTCGTGATTGATATGATGTACACTAGACCGTACCACCTTATAGGCAAAAAAAAAAGTTCACCGTACACCCACAAATATAAAGTATTTTAACAAGAAAATTTCGAAAATGTTTTTTTTTTTGCCGAACGTAGAGGTCGCCATTTTATATTTTCGTTATATCTTCGCCATTTACCGTCGGATCTTAAAGTGTTGTATATCAATGTTTTTTGTCTCGCGGAGACCGATGTTTTCCTCGAAGGAGCCATTGACCTCAAGTAACCCGTTCTAGTATTAACCTACCAGATCTCAGTTGCTACCACCTTAATGTACTACTCTAATATTTTAGAATGAAAGCTCACAAAAAGCAATAAACTTTTATTGCAAAGTATTTCAATAATTCCAGCGGAACTATTATTTTATTTTTTTTTTTAATTTTTTTGTTGCCGAATGTAGGGCATTTTTAATTTTTTTTGTCATATCTTCTGTATTTACAGTCAGATCTTAAAGGGTTATATATCAATGTTTTTGTCGCAATGATACCAATTTGTTACATCAAAAATCATTGACCTCAAGCACCCTTTTATAATGCTTAAGGGGTAACACCTATGTAAAAAGCCTATATATAAAAACTTCCTTTTTTTTTCTATATTTACGGAGGTGTATTAACAAAGATTGGTTTTCACAAGATTTATGAAGGAGTACAAAAAATATTTGTTTTACAAAATGATACACTCAGAAAAAAAAGTTAGTAGAAAAATTTGTAACGGTTTTCAATCCCACTTTACTATTTTTGTACTGATTTTTAGTAAAAAAAATTATTATTTAGCAAATATTTTTGCTATTTACATTTTACAAATTACAGAATTTTTACAGAATATTTACAAATTTTCGTTGCTAATTTCAGAAATCATTTTACAAATTTTTGAAAACCGATTTGCTTAAATTAGCAAAAAAAATTACTACTTTTAAAAAAGTCGATATTGAAGGAAATGTTATTTCTAATAATTTAAACTTATACATACAAACTTAAATTGGCCTAAAATGTTACATAGGATGTCTAAAAAGAGGACATCCACTTAAAATAGCACTAAAAAGGGTTTTTAGTTCTAAAAATCAGCCCTAAAAACAATTAAATTTAAACTTAAAAGTAAAAAAAAAATTGACTAAAATATTTTTCAAAACAGAAATTACCAAATTAAAACAAAATGATAAATTCGTTTATGTTTTAACAATTTTTAAGATTTTTAAGCCTTTGATTTTTTTTCATTTTGTATAAAACATCTTTTAACAAAATATAATCAAAATTTTTGATGCTCGATAAAAAAAATAAATCTAAAACTTTGTACTAATATTAATAGTATTTAGTAATTTTTTTTGCTGATTTTAGCAAACAGATTTTAAATTCCATTTTACAAAAAGTCTACTAAAATTTAGTAGCGGCTACTAATTCTTCTACTAATTTCATTGTACTACACGTCAGCAGACATGTGTTGCTAAGATTAGCAAAAAATACCGCTGGGCTCAAATTAGCAGAATTTCCCGTAATAACAGCAAAATTTTCAGTTGCCATTACAGACTTTTTTTGGTGAGTGTAGTATATTTACAATATAGGTCCACGGCACGCAGCATTATTAAATAAATTTTTGGTGGATTTCTCTGAAATTTATAATGCATATGGAAAACTATTCTTTTTTGATTCTTTTTTTTTAATTTTGTCTAAAATATTTTTAAAAAAAAAAATAGATAAAATAAAAAAATTTTGATGCTCGATAAAAAAATTAATTTCAAATTTTGTACTAATATTTAGTACATTTTTTTTGCTGATTTTATCAAACAGATTTTAAATTCCACTTTACAAAAAGTTTACTTAAATTTAGTAGCGACAGCTAATTTTTTCTACAAATTTCATTGTACTACACGACAGCAGACATGTGTTGCTAAGAATACCGCTGGGCTCAAATTAGCAAAATTTCCCGTAATAACAGCAAAATTTTCAGTTGCCATTAAAGACTTAAATTTTTATGCACAACCAAAATAAGAACAATATATCAATGATTTTATGTTTTTTTTTAATACAACTTAAAGCTGAAAGTCTATACCACGCATGCTGCGCTTCTTTGCGTCATACGCGGTTGTCAAAAAAATAGAATAAGTGTAATTGTATGCTGCAAGTTACATAGTACCAAAGCGTAGGATGCCTTGACGCGTATGACTCGTAAAGTTGGTCTACTTTTTACTTTTGTAAGCGTCATAAGCAGCGTATGAACAGATTAGCTGATTTTGATAGGTTATTTTTATTTTAAAAAATACACAATGGAGGAAGTACTTTATAAAAAAAAAAGTAAATTTTTTATAGAAATAAATTTAAGCGAGCTGCTGCTTGGAATTGACAAAAAAACCCACTAACTTCTCTCTCCAAGAACAAGGGACGTACCCAAAATCGTCTATTCCTATGGAGCTTTTTGTACACACTTGTAGCACAAACTCAATAAGTTCTATAAATTCTTTAAAAATTTCAATTTCACTTTCCATTTTGCAAAAATTGTTTTTATTTTTTTATTTTAAATTTATTTTATTCAACAAATTTACACTACAGCTGATCAAAACAAAAGCGTAAAAAGCGTCATACGTAACTTGAATTTCAGTAAAGCGTTTAAAGCGTTGACGCGAAAACGCGTGGTATAGACTTTCAGCTTAAGTCCAATTCTATGGTAATTAGATAAAAACATATACCGATTTCAATAATTTTCTATAAGATTAATTCTCATCCAATACCAAGCAAATTTCGTTCAATTATCTTGAAAATTGCGATCTGTAGTTTGGTGGTTACAAGCTTACATGGAAGTTATTCTGAGTCGATTGGTATACCTTATGGTGGAGTTAGATTCAAACTTAAGCACATGCTAATTGTACCCTCTCCACATTGTGGGGTTAAGGTATAAAAAAACGTGAATTATTCATTAAATTTAATATGTTTGTTTATGCAAACATTTTTATCAAAACAAAATTATTTTTACGTAAAACTATCAATTTGGGAATAATTATTATTTATAAAAAAAAAAAATAACAAGATTTTAAATATTTAAATGGCAAACAAAAACTTTTTATACTCACATTCAAATATTTTTAATAATTACTTTAATTTTGCTTTCCTTTAAAAATAAAAAAACTAGTTTTAACATTCTTTAAAACTCAAGTTTTGTGTTGACGTCTTTAGGGAGTAAATTTTAAACTAATAAATAACATATTCAAACTAATACTTAATGTAATATTCTATAACACTGGACGACACTCTTTGACGTATTTAATAAAAGTCGTTGCTGTGTAAATTTAATTATGCAGTAAAATTTTTATTATATTTTAATCATCATCATTTACGTAAGATTTTTTTTTTTTTTGTCAGTTAAATGTATAAAGTGCCAGTTAATAGTTTAACTTGATAGTTTAAACTTTATGTTGACAGTAAAAAGTTCAACTTAACCTATAAAAGTTTAACCAACAGGCAGTTAGTCAACGTCAATTTCAAAAAAAAAAAAAATCTGCTTGTAAAGGCGTAATTTTAATTTTAGAAATGGAACAAAAAAATTACTGACATGTCTTCAAGATGTCTTTGGTAAATGCTGATTTTTTCTGTACCTTATCTGTGTTTATACTCAACCTTGTTCCACCTAATATTGCACCAATCAACACAGAATCACTTTCTGAGTCGATTTAGCGTTACCTGTCCATTTTGAAAGTTCAATTTCTAAATACAATTAATTTGTTTGTTAATATGACAAACTTTTAATTAAGTTAAGTATATGCAGGGTAAAACATTATAATAAACATAAAAATTTATACATTGCAGGATAGTGTATTAAAATAATTAAAAAAATTATTGCTATGATTATAGGTTAAGAAATGTTGTCATTATTCGTAATATAAATTACTTTCGTAATATAAATTATGAATTACAGTTTATAGTTTTAGATTTGACAATTAATATGACGTGTATAAGTGCTATAATAATTAAATTATTTAATAAATACATAATAATAAATCAGCACAGCGTAAATTAATTAAAAACAAAACAAAAGTTTTCTATGTAATTAAAACTTTAAAGGTGGATTTACACGTTGTTTAATACTGGATTTACACTATACCGAAATATCGTTTAACATCGAGTTTAATCCAGTTTCAAATTAGTCCTGTTTACACTATGAAATTTGACAGCTAAACTGGGTTTTGATGTGACAACAACAGTATTTTTTTTTTGTAAATTGAATATATTTCTAAAAATAAAAACATTAATTTAATAACGGAGTACAAAATTAATTACCATGATGAAGGAAACAATGTTTTCATAGCGTTTAAAAATAATTTTAATAAGGGACTACTATTTGGAAGCAAGATTTTTTACTTTGTTTTTGGTAGGTCTTTCCGAGACTATTTCAATGTTGTGTGCAAAGATTTTCTTCGCCGGAGGCAAAAATAAGAAACTGAGTGCTGCATTTACTTTCAAATAAGAACACAATTTTATTCTCACCCCTATTGTAAAGTTTTCTTAAATAATTAATATTTATAATTTGTTAACATTTTTTACACAACCTGATGCCATATTATTACAATATTTTCATACATACTATTGCTGAATGCTGTGCAAACATAAATATTCCAAGCAAAAAAAATGGTAGTCATTCTGTGACTATAAAGGGCTAACTATATTATACTTTTGCTAACTTAAGCTACTGTCAAAAATTAACGAAAAGTCTGTCAAATGCTTAATCAACTTATTGAAGACTTTTGGGTGGCTACAATGTACTTTTTAAACTTAAATACTTACTACACTTAGTTGCAAATATTTGTACTTTTGCAAAAACTGTTTTCTTCTTATATTTCTAAAATATATGTATCTTTTCGAAAAATATTATTTAATGTGTTCAATTTATAAATTTTTTACAATTAACAAGTAAATCTATATTAATTTTTAATAATTTAAAGAAACAAATGAAAACATAAATAAAAAAGTACTAAAAAATGCAACAGTGCTTGCATCTCAATCGAAAAACAAATACAAAACCCACCCCTTTTGTTATACATGCACGTTTGTTTTTTAACATTTTCAATTAAATTTTCTATAAAAATATTTTCCGCGTACATTGCAATTTGGTTTTTTTTTCATAAACAGTTTTTCTAAAAACATATGATTCCTTAAGTAAAGTGCGGTCAGTTTCGCTGTTTGCTTAAGCAAATGACACTTGACGAAACTGAACGAAAAGTTTGTTAAGTACAATATAGTCATACACATTTGATTACATGTATTCGCACATTTGCTTAAGCTAGCAAAAGTCTAATATAGTTAGCTCTTAACTCTTTCATTGCTTCCTCAACTTCAGTTGACATTCTTCATGTGTTCATATTTCAAATGCAGTGATCTGGATATAAACCCGATGCATATCTTAAAATATCACTCTTCATTAGATCTAAAGCATAAGTTTTAGTATATCGTATATTTATTTTGAATCTAAAGCATTTATTAAAATTGAGAAAATAGTTCTGATGATTTTTTTTAATTTTTTTACTAAAGAGCTAACTATATTATACTTTTGCTAGCTTAAGCAAATGTGCGAATACATGTAATCAAATGTGTATGACTATATTGTACTTAACAATTTTTTCGTTAAGTTTCGTCAAGTGTCATTTGCTTAAGCAAACAGCGAAACAAGAAAACAGTTTTTGCAAAAGTACAAATATTTGCAACTAAGTGTAGTAAGTATTTAAGTTTAAAAACTACATTGTAGCCACCCAAAAGTCTTCAATAAGTTGATTAAGCATTTGACAGACTTTTCGTTAATTTTTGACAGTAGCTTAAGTAAGCAAAAGTATAATATATTTACCCCTTAAATAATTTTTTATATTTTAGTTAAACATTTTATGAGGATTAGAATTTATGCAGTTTTGCACTTTTTATAAAAGTTTTGAAAAATCAAGAAAAACAAATTTTTTTTGACCTTTAATTGAAACTAGCTGGCCTGTCATTTGCATTTTTTCAGCCTTAAATATTTATGACGACGCAATCTGTGCATTTTTGCATTGTGTATATTTTTTAACACTACACCATTTCCAGTTTTAATTCAGAATTTACCAAAATAATTTTAAAATTGTGTAAAAATTATTTCAAATTGCCCAAAAATGTTTTAAAATTGTTCAAAAATATTTTAAAATTGTCTAAAAATGTTTTTAAATTGTACAACCAGTTTTTAAATTATCCAAAAATATTTTAAAATTTTTGGTAAAAAATGTTTCAAAAATGCTTTTTCACTAATGCAGAATTATTTATTTGTTTTAATAAAGAGTATTTGTATATCAGTGCATAAATTTCGCTTCTTTAAACTTATTTTTCTGCATTCTTAAATATTACAAAGTATATGAACATTTTCCACTCATGCATCAGAATAACTACTTATCATTGTTTCCTTAGAGTAAAGTATGAGTAATGCTAGTAGCTACATTTGAATACTTCCATACTATGACACGCTAATGTTAAATTCATCGATGAAACCATCAGAAAAGAAGTGATGCCTTTGCCATAGTTGTGATGCTTTTATTGCTTCTTTGGCACCGTCATTTTTGCTGGGTTATAGTAGATTTTCCAAAAATCTAGTTTTGAACTTGGATTTCTTTGTATGAAAAATCTGGTTTTAAATCCAGTTATGAACTAGATTTTCGTCAAAAATCAGATTTAAACGAGATTTCGGGCATAATGTAAATTCAGTATAACCTCATGTAATTATCTTTTAAAATGCTATTTCGTATTCCCAAATATTGTAAAATAGTAGACACATGTGAATAGATATTTAAGCCCAGACAAAACCATTTTCTTTGTTCTGTGCTGAAACTCAATGGATGAACTCAATAGATTTGATAAACATTCTAATCCCAAACAAGAAAGAGTTTCCAATGTTAGGGCATAATCTGACAGACTTGCTGCACCTTAAATTCTCGTGTCGAGTCGGTTTATCGTGTGTTTTTTTTAAGTCTATTCACAATAATGCTGTACTCCATAATCTAATGCAGTACTTATAATCTTCCAAAATGTAAAACACACTAATGTAAACGATTGAAAATTATAATCATAAACTGGTAGATTATAGTTGCTATTTGATTTTTACAATTTTGATCGATCATGAATTATGATTTTTTAAAATATTTGATTAGCTTTTTTAATTAAGTAATTGGAGAAATTTTTTTTTAGCTCGCTAAAGACAAATCTAAAATAAAAATTTTCAAAATTATAAATTATAAAAAAACATTTAGACATGCCTGTTATATCAGTTATTCAAAGATCAGAAAAAAAATCCATTATAAGAGATGATCAAATGCGGACTTTGGAGGAATTTGGCTCGAGGCAAAACAAAAAATCGCTTAAGGTAAAAAATAGTGTGGCTATATGTAGAAAAATCTTTTTTTAAAAAAGTTGCAGTCGAATCGAAATTAATCTTCTGAAATTTTCAAAACAAAGTGAATTATTTTGTAAATCAAATATACTTTCTTATTAACAAGAAAAAAAAAAACGAACGAATTTAAGTGGTTTTGGAATAATTCGTTTTTCCATTCTTTCCCCGTTAATAAAAGGGAATGAAGAAATGTTTTTTTTTTTGTTAAAATTAGTTTGGGTACCGAAAAATTTATCACTGTTCAAAATTTTTTTTTATTTTCAGATGAAAAGCAAATATAACTTTCGATTATTATTTTTCATCTATTTTCAACTTGTCCTCCCCCCCGCAACAAGCGAAATTCCTTCAAAGTTGATCCACGCTATTGTATAGCGATGTATTTTTATTTTATAATGAATGTACATTTTTAAATATTCATATTTATGTATATTCTTTTTTTAATTTCAGTTTTTATTCATTTGATTTATTTCAATATTTTTTTTTGTAATTGTGTTGTAATGAATCACTTTAACACCACAAACACGTTCGAGACAAAAGGTTAACACAAGCATTACAAATTTTCCTATCATCACAACAAAAAAATAATTAAATTTAAATCCATACACAAAAACGACGCACTAAGAGACCATTATTATTTTATCTCTATACGTGGAAATTGCAACAACAATTAACAAAGAATAGCTGGATAAGAATATATTGGATTTCTAAATATCCCTCACACACACACACACACACAATGGAATTGTCATCATCAAAGTTTGTAAGAAAAACAAAGGATGTTGAATTTCAAGATGTTGATTATACAGTGGAATTAAAGAAAAATTTTGGTGAGTTAAACTGTTGCTTTTTTTTAAAATTAACAAAAATTTAAGTAATATTTTCAAAATGTAGAATTAAGAAAAGTAATAACAAATAAAATAAAGGGTGGTTAAATTTTGAGGGCCGATGTTGATTTGGAATAAAACACAAATTATTAAGGAAATTATTGTCATTTCTATTTATTATGATAATATGGTATGGTTCAATTATGTATGGGATAAAATATCGGCCAAATGGCCTCGGCGGCACACCTCCATCCGATGGTCTAAATTTTCGATGACGCTGAGGCATAATTGAGGTTATATTTTAGCTCTTGAATTGTTGCTGGGGTATCGACGTACACTTTTTCTTTCAAAGAAGTCCAACCGTGTCAAATCACATGATCTTGGCGGCCAATTGACATCGCCAACACGTGAGATAACACGGCCATTGCATTTTTCGCGCAAAAGAGCCATTGTTGCGTTAGTTGTGTGGCAAGTGGCACCGTCCTGTTGAAACCGCATATCGTGCACATCCATATCTTCCAATTCGGGCCATAAAAAGTTCGTTATCATCTCACGATAGCGAACACCATTCACAGTAACTGCCTGACCGACCTCATTTTGGAAAAATACGGCACGATGATGCCGCCAGCCCATAAACCGCACCAAACAGTCATTATTTGTGGGTGCATTGATTTTTCCAAAATCATTCTTGGATTATTATTCGCCCAAATGCAGCAATTCTGCTTATTGACGAATCCACTGAGGTGAAAATGTCCCTCATCACTGAAGATGATTTTCTTCGAAAATTTATCATCAACTGTTGCCATTTCTTGCCACTATTCTGACCATTAACGACGTTTGGAATGGTCAAGAGGCTTTAGCTCTTGAGTCAATTGCACCTTGTAAGCGTGTAAATGCAAGTCTGTATGCATAATGTTCATCAACGACGAGCGTGCGAGGTGCACGACGACGAGTTGAGGTGGACGGCTCTTCAGCCACACTATCGCGAACAGCAGCAATATTTTCTGCAGTACGAGCTGTACGAGCATTCACTGGTGGTTTCACATCTCCTACAGACCCGATTTGCTCAAATTTTTGCACGATTTTTCCGATTGTACGCACATTTGGACGATTAAATTGACTGAAAAAGTCACGAAGTGCACGATATGCATTTTGACTTGAACGCCCATTTTCATAGTAAGCCTAAATAACTTTAACGCGCTACTCGATTGTGTATCTTTCCATGGTTCGAATTGAGTTAGTCTGAAATTGAGAAATGTGTAATGAAATGCAGTAAAAAACTTGACGTTTTGGCGTGGTTCACTTTCAACATCGGCTCTTAAAATTTAACCACCCTTTATATAATAAGATTCATAATGATGGAATACACCATTCTGCAGAGTGGATCTTGTTCCGCTCTTCTTCGCACTTACATTTTTTTTTTTTGGATTACTACTTTACTCTACGTATAATTGGAAATGTCATGCAGACATCTGCATAACATTTTCAACTGAATATAAATTTTTATGTATTGTGGATTTTAGAGCCAGCCGATTTTATGCAAAAGTCCATGAATTTCCCGAAAATTTACATTAATTTACACGATGAACCATTTTTATGTAACAAAGTTATTACAACCTGTTGTCTTTATATGCAATAAAATGATAGCAAGCAATTGTCAAACTGATTTCATCTCAAGTGAAGACACATAATTTCAATGTTATTGCAATATCATGTTATTGTTGTCATACAATCGGTTCTTTTCTTGATGTCTACCATCAAATGTCACTTTTTCATTTTAATTTAGTATTAAAAAACAACAAAAAATTTAGTAAATATAAAGGTGGGGAAAAACTTTAATTATTTGTTATTTGTAGAAAAAATTAATTTTTGATAGAATTTTGTGTTTTTCGACAAAAAAAAACTTTGATAATTCTTAGCAATAAAGTGGGAAAGTGCAATCAGTGTTGGCAATTTAGCCATTTAAGCACACAATTAGGCATTGATTTGGCCATTAGCCATTTTTTTCGTTTTGATACAAAGTACAAATTTTATTACAAAATTTGATGAATTTTGTTCAATCGGTTAAACAAAAAAGTTGAAGGTTGAAGTTGAATTGTCGATTTAAAATAAGTTTCTACAATTTCTAAATATTATTTACAAGACAACAGTTTTTTATTAATTTTTTTTTTAATTAAGACAAAATCTAATATTTTTATTTAATTGCTATAAAAGTACTAGGATTTATTTGCTCATTTATACGGAATTGGCTACTACTAGAGGGGCATATTTTGAATTTAAAAAGATAAACGCGATTCAGCTAAAGCCATCCTTTTGTCTTGTTTCACATTTAAAAATTCTGACTTTTGATTTTTTTGTAAACCAAACAATTTTAGAGTCAGATAATTTGGAAACGTTGAAAACGATTTCACTAACAAATGTATTTAGTTTGAGACTGATGTGGTTTCTTTTGGCAAGTAAAAATCGTTATATTAGCTTGACAAATGAGAAAAAAAAAAAGATTTTTTAATCAAAATTTTTTTAAGTAAAAAATTTTCCTAAATTACAAAAAAATCGTGCTTTGAGAGGTAAATTTACTCAACAATTTTACTTTAAAGAGCTGTTTAAAAACCAAAAAATGGAAGTATCTGCTGAAGGGGGTGTCCAGATTTCGCTGAATTTGTAATTTTTAATATTTATTTGTCATAAAAATTTTCACCAATTTTCCTTTTCAAATTTAGCCATTTTTGTTTACCACATTTTGGCAACACTGTGTGAAATTAATATTATTTTGACGTTTCTCTGTTATCAATTTGTCAAATTGCTCGTAATCATTTAATTGCATGTGAAGACAACGGGTAAGATGCAAAACAAATGTTCAAAGTACATTTCAGTTCAGTTTACCCCACATTACCCTGCTATTAAAATTTAGTTTAGTTAGAAAAAAACTTTTTTTAATTGGATTGGAAAACGGTTCAACAGTTTTTTTTTTTGTAATTTCTTTTCAATTAACAGTTTACTATACAAAAAACATTTCCTTACTAAAGGCAATATTTTCTAATTGCAAGTGCAGGCTTAGTTGAAAATCCAATTTAAGGGCATAGGTATGTTATATTTTTTTTTCCAAGTTATGTAAATAAATTTTTTTAAAAAGTGGTTTCAAATATTCAATTCAATGTATTCAATGCTCTATATTTGTGATAATAGATTCCTTAGAAAGTTTATTACTAATAATTAAAAAAAAAATAATTATATTTTTAATAACAGAGTATAAGTCATAAGTTAACAACTCTTATGCCCGTTTAAATTTAACCAAGAGATAAATTAAATGTGTCAGTTAAAGTCCAAGTTAATAGCTAACTGAACATTAATTTAATAGACAATACTACCATTTAAAAATGTAGTGGAAAAATTGACATTTGGCTTTACTATGATTTTTGAATTTTAATTTTTTTTTAATAAGAGGTTTTGAGCTTTAAATATAGTTCGAATTCGTTTTTCACTGTTGTGAACAAAATACTAGGCTTAGTTGAGAAACAAAGTATGTACATTTAAAGTTAGTTTCACAGTATGTTAATAAAATTATTATAAATTAACTTTAAAAGTTAATTTAATTTGTTTCACACATTTTGTAAACAATTACTTACTAAAATTGTTTAATACTCGTTTATATGTAACTAATTTATACATTAGTTGCATTAAACTATAATTTTTACAAATTTGTAAAAAATGAAAAATTTACTAGATAACTTAAGTTTCTCAGTAAACAGAAGAAAAGCGAAAAGAAAGTGACAGTTCGATGTTGAGAATTTGCAAATTTTTACTGTACTGACAAAGCAATAAATATTGCAAAAATTAATTATGATTTTCAAATTTTGTAAAAACACAAATTTTATAACAGTGATTTCTCAAAAATTATCCACATCTTGTTAGATGCACGGACAACAAAAAGATGCTTTGCAAAAGGAGGTTCTTCAAACGCACAAAATTTGTTGAATAGTCTTAAAAACAATCTAAAAATCAATAATGAATTGTAACAAAATAATATTGTAAATCTTAAGATTACACTTGACTTACATACAAAAAAAAACTCTTCACTAAATTTATGAAAATTTTCTTCACAAAAAAAAACTATAATTTTTCTGAAACCTGAACCTGAAATATGATTTGTATACAAATTATGTTTAATTTTACTATTGGAAATAGATTAAACATTAGAAATTAGGTTTAAAACAAAATATACTTTCAAATCTATATTTTAAGTTTAAGTGGGAATGGGTTATGGTTAAGAAATATTAACTAGTCTAGAAAATTGTTGTATATATGTATACGTATATACAGGTTGGTTGAAAAATTCCTGCGCTCACCAAGAGATGGCACTGCTAGCTCCAAACTTTTTTTTCTCAAGTTGGTATAACTGTCTTGAGAACACATGTCAAGTTGCAAGTCATTCTGTCAATTCTTTCTTTGTTTACAAGCCATTTGAAGTTGACGTGTCATTAATTTTTTTTAATATGGAAAAAATTGAATAACGTGCAGTCGTTGTTTTGAAGGGTTTAAAAGCAAAGGAAATTTATGAACAATTGTTAGAAGTGTATAAGGAGTCCTCATCTTCAAAACGCACCGTTGAATTTTGGGCTGGTGAATTTAAACGTTGTCGTACCAGCCTTGAAGACGATCCACACGAAGGACGACCAAAAACTGCAACCACAGCAGAAATCATTGAGCAGGTACATAATATGGTTAGTGAAGACCCAAGTTTGACTAAGCGTGAAATTGCTAATGCCATAGGCATCTCAGACCAACGAGTATTCCATATTTTACATGAAGAATTACGTATGAAAAAACTGTTTGGAAAGTTAGTGCCGCACACATTAACAATTCAACAAAAACTGGATCGAAAACAAATTTCTCAGCGTAATTAGGAGCGTTTTAAGCCGAATAAAACCGACTTCTTGCGTCGTTTTATAACTATCGATGAGACTTGGATCTACCACCATGATCCTAAATTGAAACAAGAACGTTTACAGTGGACTGAAGCTGGTTGTTCAGCTCCAAAGCAGGTGAAGTCACAACGATCAGCAAAGAAGGTTATGGCATCAGTTTTTTGAGATGCAAAAGGAATTTTGTTGATTGATAATCTTCAGAAAGGTAAAACAATCAACTCTGAATATTATTGCAGCCTTTTGGATCAGCTGGATGAAAAAATTCGTGGTTTAAAGAAGAAAAAAATCATTTTTCATCAAGACAATGCACCTGCTCACAAAAGTGTTTTGACGATGGCTAAATTCAAAGAATTAAAGTACGAATTGCTTGAACATCCACCGTATTCACCAGATTTGGCTCCCAGTGACTTCTATCTCTTCAGAAATCTCAAACAATTCCTTCGTGGAAAGCATTTTTCGTCGAATGAAGAGGCCATAGCAGCCGTAGACGGTTATTTTGCAGAGCTTCCAGAAAACCATTATAAGGCTGGGATAAAATTATTGGAAGATCATTGGAACAAGTGTATTGAGCTTCTAGGAGATTATATTGAATAAAAAAATATATTTCGTAACAAAAACAGTATTCTTTCATTTCGAGCGCAGGAACTTTTAAACCAACCTGTATATGTTTATATATTACTTTGTTTTTATGGAAACACTTTTTGTAACACATTATAAGAAAATGTGTTGGTTATGATTCCTCTACTAAAAATTCCGCATAAACTTGTTTCTTTCCCAACAACTCTTAACTAATAAAATAAAGTGGCAAAAACAACAGTATGTACTAAAAAGCAAAACATTAAATGACGCATGACGGTAAAGCCTAATAGACTTTAAAAACTATTTTATAAATATGACAGCGGTGGGCATATTAATGTCTTAAAGGGCCACTTTTGGAAGGACCACACTTTAACTTTTAAGCAAAAAAAGTAATCAAAATTTTAAAAAACACCACCAAAAATTGAAATTAGACGATAAGCAGCTTTTTTATTTGTGGATATTGGGATTCCAAGGTTCAACAAAAGAAATAATGGTTACCGTAGATGTCATAACATAACACATTATGTCAATTTTTGGTTTTGGGAGTTATGGGTTTGCTCTTTTGGGGAAGGAATGTAGCCGCCACCAAGAACTTTTTTTTTAGCCCCAGCTGCCGCTGATTCTACCGGCTGAGCCGCTTTATATACACTCTAATACATTTCTATTGAAATTTAACCAACTTATAGTAGGAAACTGTATTCCTACTATAAATTGGGTAAATTTACTCAGTGTGCGTAAACGAAAAAAAGTACACACATTATCTGTAAGTTGGTACACACATAATGGGTAATTTTACATTGAAAGTGCGTAAAAATTAAATGAAATTTTAAAAGTAATTTGAAAATTTACTAAAATTGTGCGTAAAAACCTATTTGAAGAGTAAATATACGCATTAAATGCCTAAAAATTAATTTCTATATGCGTAATTATATATAAAAAAATGCGTATATTTACCAACGCATGGTTTAAATTAAACTAAAGAAAAATATATATTTTTTTTTGAAAAAATAAATTTATTATAATTATGTATGTTTTAATAATAATGAATTATGTATAAATATAATACCTAATATATTCTGAATGGGTATGTGCTGTCATGATGGTCATCTTGAATTTAAATTCACAAATATTATATTTACAAATTTTTTGAATAATTAATTTTCGTTTTTAGCTTTTTTTTATTTTTTTAATATTTTCCAATTTCCTAATTTCAAAATATTTATTACCATTCAAAGTTAGTATATTTACAAAATTTGTGCGTAAAATTTTAATTTAATTTAACAAAATAATACTAGTTTTAGGCACAACGTGTTTAATTTTAAGCACATTATGTCTAAAAATACTTCTTGTGTGTATTATTGTATATGAAAGGGTGTACAAAATATTTTTAGGCATTTTTTGTTTATATTTAGCGAATTTTTGTAATATTACATAAAACTTTACCCATTTTATTGTTTACATTTTTTAGAGTGTATACAGTAAATCAAATTTTTTCTTTAAATATATTTTCTAGATTTATTTTTTTAAATCTAAAATTAATAGATTAGTGCAAGAGTCGCCCTTCTGAAAAATCTTTGCGGCTTAAGCCAATTAAGCCGCCTATAGTTTTGGGCTTAAGCCATCTCCATCGACATTTTGGCTCGTCTTGCATCTCTGGGTTCGTCCAATACTGGCTTCGCTGATAAAAGTTTTATTGTGCAGCAGACCTTCGGCCGGAAGTAATGATTTTCATTTTTTTTGAAAATAAATATTTTCTACATGTATTCAAATAAATAATATTTCGGTATTTTGACTCTTTAGCAAAGATATTCAAATAAAATAAATCTTCTAACAACAACTTTGCCAATTAAAAGTTTTATGATTGGCCGGCTCTCCGCTGGACTTAAAGGTTTTCTCCTCTAGGGTATTTCCAATACTGGCTTCGCTGATAAATTTTTTTTGTGAAGCTGGTCTTCGGCCTAGAATCATGATTTTCTCCTCTCCAAGTAAATATTTTTTATATTCAAATACAATATAATAAAAAACTATTTCGGTATCATGACCGTTTAACACCCATTTCGATTTTTGGGATTATTATGACGAATGAATTCAGAAACTAGTTTCAGTTTTTTTTTTTTTTTTTTTGATTATAAATTTTTAATTGGAAAATTTCAATTGATTTTACTTTATGCCGAAAAACAGGTTATTTTCTGTTAAAATAACAGATGTTACTGTTATATTATTTTGGGTTTACATTAAAGCGTTTGTTAATTGTGACTTTCCGAAAATTTCTGAATTTAAATAAACAAATACACCAAATAGCACTTAAATAATACGTGTTGATGAGCTTAATTGAGGGAAATAAAATAATAAAAAATTTTGAAGGGTATTTTAAGGCCTCCATTTTAATAAAAAAAAGGTAGCTTTCTTTTGTAAAAATATTTTTCAAAATTTTTAAATTGTTTTTAATCTACAGCTACACTATAAAGTTCTGTAAACATGCAATGATGGGGAAAAAATTAAACTTCATTAAGTAAGCTCTTAAACGTTCCGTTTTACTAAGCTGATTATGGGAAAAGTTAATATATTGTAGCAACTGTAGAGTGTCTTTTCTGAGCATTGTGTGTTTTAATTTTTTTATTTTTTTTTTTATTGTTGTTATTTAATATTGCATGTTTCTATAAATACCGGTATTTATTTCATTACATACTATTATTATTTAAGCGGCTAGCAAGCATGTGTCACAACATATTTAAAACCAATTTCTCACTTTACAAATAATTGCAATTTGAAGTTTAACAGTTAAAACGTGCCAGTTGTTTGTGTAGTAAAAAATTGCACTACTAGTTTACAAAATAATACAAATTTTTCTATTCACTAACCGCTGAACTCAAAATTCAAGTATTATTTTTTTCTGTTTTTTTTTCGGAATGTAATAAGTATAAAAAATATGTTAAATGTAGGAATATATGTATTTTCGAACCCAACCATAATCGTTGTTACTTAATATTTATGTTCAATCCCGTGTGAAAATCGAAGTATGTATATATGAACATGCATGATCATACATGGCCATACATCATTATATGCACCAAGTGCATAGTTTAAGTTTTGGCCATACATGATCATATGCAACAAGTGCATAGTTTAACTTTAGGCCATACATGATCTCATATATTTCCATATATCTTCCGATGCGAAATTTGAGGGTATATGGCCGTATATGGTCGTAAATTTACCATATTCGAGCATACATAAATCATATATCCTCAAATTTCGAATCCGAAAATATATGAAAATATATGATCAGTGGGATAACAGTATGTAAATGACGTAGCCGTTGTCGTCACTGGAAAGTACCTGGCTACTATTAGTTCTGTGATGGAGACTACACTGGGGTTACTATACCGATGGGCGGCCAGAGTGGGACTCTTCACCAACAGGACCAAAATAGATCCTTGGACCACGACTAAGCTGGATGATAAAAACCTTGTTCTGAAACACCATGACCAATTAGGGGGCTAGGGGGTTATTTGTGACATACGTTGTCATGGAGGAGAGAATTATGAAGAGGAAAAGGTCAGGATGAGGAGAGAGTCAGGAAGACGTTGCGCTCTATGCCTGTAGGAAAATGTTAGGCAAGACTTGGGGCTCATGTATTGCCTAGAACGATTTTACTTTATGAAGTTTATGCTTGGTGGACTGCATTGAAGAAGCGAGTCTACTGCAGGCGGCTGGAGAGTGTTCAGAGATACCCTGAGTACGCCAACTAGTGGCAGAAGAGGCCGCGCCGAAGACTATGGGGCAGTTTGTGTATATGTCTTATGGTTACGGGAATGTCATTGGGAATGTAAATTGCAGCAGCTACTAGTTTATTCCTAGGTTGAGTTTGATTGAGGGACTACGCGTCAATATAGGCGAGTATGGAAGGATGGAAAGTCTTCGCCCTGACTATGGAACCTTTAATTTCTTCACGGATGGTTCTAAGATGGGGAAGGAAGTTGTTGCTGCCCTTTTCTGCCGAGAGCTGGATATCGAGGAGTCGTATAAACTTCCCGATTACTGCAACATTTTTAAGGCAGAAGTTCTGGCTGCCAAAATGGCTGCTAACCTTGCTTTTGTCCCTGAGACAATTGATACTTACATTAATTTCTGTATTGATAGTCAAGCGGCTATTAGGGCGATCTACGACCGATTTGACATATTCTTCGATTATCCAAGGGTGCAAGGACTCTTTCGATAGAAAGGAGAGTGCATATCTATTGAGTTCGTGGTCACCAAGGCATTGCAAATGAGCTGGCGAAGCGCGGGCTCAAGATGCCTAACTAAAGCGCAATGGACATTACCGTGCCACTCCAGTTTTTGGAATGAGACGTAGACTCTACAATAATGAGCAGAGTCTGAGGCGGCTTGGTGGAATACCGGAACGTGCAGGGTGTCGAAGATTATGAGGAAATCTTACGATACTAAGGCGACGGGTCTTTTCTTATCCTTAACTAGAAGCGATTATAGAATTCTAGAGGGGGTACTGACGGGTCACTGCTGGACTGCGAAAAAGCTGGCGAGTAATAATTTATATTTTGAGAGGTACCGGGGGATAGAGAGATTGTGGAGCATATTATGTGCCAATGGTCAAATTTTGCGCGCTCCAGGGCAAGTTGCTTGGTAGATTATATATTCCGCGATTCTGGAGGAAATCTCTAGAATCGGAATTTTAAGACTTCTGGTACCCCACCCTCTCCTATCACATCACATCTGACTGATCTTTTATGCCGATTATCGTTTCTTATCTGGTAACGCTAGGGACCCAATTGGTATATGCGAGATATTTGACCAGCCAGCTCAACCTAACCTAAATTAATGAAAAACTTTATTAAAGCTCCTCCAGTTCTCTCTGTGTAGTATGACCTAATTCTTGTAACAATAATTTACATATTACATTATCTTTCAACTTATTTGAGGGTCGTAATAATATGCTGTGCATAACAAAATGTATGTTTAGTATTTTTTATTTTATATTAAATGTTTTATGTTAAGTTGGATTATTGCAATAATCTAATTTTTATTTTTTTTGTGATATTAATTTTTAAAATGTGTTTTTTTAGAGTATAAATTTAATGGAGTACTGCTTTAGCGGTTATCATATTGCATATTATCTTGAAATATTATTATTTCTAACGCCTTTGTTTAAATTTACATATCAAAACCTATTATAACTGTATAAAGACTATAATTTTGATCACGTTTTGAACATATATATATATATATCATATTTAAATATATATGTTATAAAAAAACAAACAATTGTTGACAGCTATCTGCAATGTTATTAAATAATGTACATTTAAAGGTGTAATAAATGTCTATAACAATTAATAAATGAATATTTTAAACATAAATAATAAAAAATAATAATGAAACTAATTAATATGATGGTGCATCATTAATAAACTGTTATAAGTAGTATATGAGAACTACCAACAATAAGATAAATAATTAAATTATTCAAATTGTTCGAATATTTACAATTACGGTGACAGTGCATAAACAATTCTCTTATTATTAAATGAAAATAAAATAAAACAATTAAGAAAATATTGTTTAACAACACAGTAATACAACAGACCAAATTAAAAAGTAAGTTTTGGGTCAATGAACGTATTGATACACTCAAAAAAAGTTCGTCGGTAGAATCTTTTAAAAATTTAAGGTTAGGACGAAGGTATTTGCTGCTAAAAAGGCAACAAAGGTATTTACCGTAATTTAGCTTATAAAAGCAGTACAAATTACTAAAATAACGAGACAAATTTTTACTACGAAAATTTTAAAACAACTGACAAAATTGGTAAAAACAAAAACTTCTGTATTTTTGCAGTTTATTTTTATGTTTATACATATAATAACATTTTGAAATTAATTATAAAAAATTATAAAATAAATAAGAATTTAAAAAAGCCCAATAATTTTTTTATATTTATTTATTTATTTATTTATTTATTTATTTATTTATTTATTTATTTATTTATTTATTTATTTATTTATTTATTTATTTATTTATTTATTCATTTGTTTATTTATTTATTTATTTATTTATTTATTTATTTATTTATTTATTTATTTATTTATTTATTTATTTATTTATTTATTTATTTATTTATTCATTTATTTATTTATTTATCTATTTATTTATTTATTTATTTATTTATTTATTTATTTATTTATTTATTTATTTATTCATTTATTTATTTATTTATTTATTTGTTTATTTATTTATTTATTTATTTATTTATTTATTTATCTATTTATTAATTTATTTATTTATTAATTTATTTATTTATTTATTTACAAAATTTACAGACTTACAGAGTAAATACACACCATGACGATGTCTCTCACGTCGTAAAAAACGTTCTCTTAGTTTTGCATGTGCAGATTTCAAAGGTTCAGCATCTTTTTAAATTGGATTTTTGCGATTCCAATTGAATTTCTTTGCAAATCCAATTAGTTTTTAGCAGATTTCCCAATTGGATTTGAAAAAAAGGTTTAAAAACAGGGAAATTTACTCAAATTTTTGCAGAAATCAGGGAAATTTGCTCAATTTTCGCCTGTTTTCTCAAAGTTTCCGAACCTTTGTATTCTGTATAAAATTTTATTTGGCTGCTGACGGCGTTGCATCCTCTATACTATTCTTCCTCTATGGTAAATATAAATATGAAGGCACTAACTGCAAAAATCTTTGGCCTAATTTTATTTTTATTTTTAAATAACTAACAAAAATGTACAGTTTACTGTAAAAATTCTATTTTGGTAGTTGTTAAATATAAATTTTAAAAAATAACTGCTTCAAACAATTATTATATACAACTTTTCGTTGCATCGTTTTTTTTAAATAATTGCGATAATAGTTGTTTGGTGTTTTTCCATAGGTTAACAATTATTATTATAGTTAAAAATAACAACTACAAATTACTACAGAAACATCTGTCATATAGTAACTTACAAAAATTTTTGAGTGCATAACTTGGTGTATAAATAACCCTAAAACGTAACGATTATATTTAAGGTATATCTTTAAGATATAAAAAATTCAAATACATATCAAAATTTGCATAAACATGGTTCGATAAATAAAATGCTGTTAAAATAATTCAGTCACGAAAGTTTAAAAAAAAATTTTAAATAAAATAAAATAATTCAATCACGAAAGTTAACAAAATTTATTAAAATTGCATTTATAGTAGAACAGTGGCAACATTGTAATAATTGTCCTTTTGAGGGTTAATGAAATGCTGTTGAAATAATTCAATCACGAAAGTTAACAAAATTTATAAAAATCGCATTTATAGTAAAATAAAGTGGGAAAATTTTTATAATTGTCCTTTTGAGGGTTAATGCAGTGCCAGTGAGTCTATGTATATTTTTACATATTCATTCTATTTGTGCAGTTTTTTCCGTAATCAATTGTGATCTTGTGCATTTTACCTCTAATTTAAACGTTTTATTGTTTTTAATTTCTGCTCTCAATATTACAAAATTAATTGTTTTTTGTTATTTTATTTACTTAATCTTTATTTCGCAACATTTTGTTTTTTTTTTTTTTTGGTTATTCCTTCTGCAAAACTTTGTTTTTAAATTGTAACTGTAATCAAAGAGAGTATATCAGCAAGAGAAACCAATTTAACTTTACTACTCGTTACTTTTTCTTAAGGTGGGATGAGATTTTTAGTTGGCATCATTTCCCACCTTAACGACTTTGGTTTCTCTTGTTGGTCTATTGTATTTAATGTAATCATTTGTTACAAAGTTTTTGCTGTAAAATATTTCTCAGTATTTTAATAGTTCAAAATACATTAATTTTTAGTTATTTTAAAGTTAATAAATTTAACCGATAAACTTTTTTTTAAAAGTTAAATTAATACATATTTTTCTAATTGATAATAAAGCTTAATTTAATAGGAATGATTTATTACGTATTTTAGTATTTTGCGCATTACCTACGATTCAGATATTCATCCTAAAACTAACAAATTTAAAGTTCACTTAAGTAGTCTAACTAGTGAACTTAATTTAAAAAAAAACGTGTTTACTATAAGGCTAGCTAAAAACCTGTAGTTTTTCTAAAAAAACAATTAAAAATAATATAACTTATTAATTTCTAAAAAAAACAAAAATAATAATATGGCTGTTTTGGAAGTTAAGTTATAATTTAAAATTTGTGTTGCGTATTTTTAATTGAAAATTATGAACTTTCTAAAGCTGCAGTCAAAAGAGTTTGTAATTAAAATAAAGTTATATGCATAAAGTTGAAAAGGCCACAAAATTATTTGCTTTCAAAATAAATAAAAATGTAGTTATTATTTCTAATTGTTAAAAAAAAACAAATAAAAAATGCAATAAAAATAACTAACAATGTCATAAAAATAACTGAGTAATATGTTATAACAAAATTTTGAGAAAACAAAATAAAATAACATTTTAACAGTTAATTTTTTTAGTATTATAAAAATATTAATATTTTTTTTAATATATAAAAAAACAATTTCTTTATTATAAAAATATATTGTAGTACAAAATTTAAATAACCTTTTTTTATTATTTCGATTTCAAAAATCAAATTATGTAATTACTTCATTGGACTTTAATTACAATTCCAAATGATACTCCAGATAAAATTTTTTAATTTCTTAATTGCAATCTAAGAATATGTTAATAACAATAAAAATATACTAAGCAATAATTTTTAAACACTTAACAAAATTTTATTTTTTTTGCAAAAATACTGGTTTAAACAACTATCGTTAGTTGTTTTTGTTTTATTACTGTGATAATAGTTATTTTGTATTTTTTCTATAGAAAATCATTTGTATCACAGTTAAAAGCAACAAGCATTTATTACTACACAAACAACTGTCATTAAGTAACTGAAAAAAACTTTTGAGTGTAGTTGTTTAAAAAATCAATTAAAAATAATAATTAATTCAAAAAAAAAAAGATGTTATCTTGTTTTGGGAGTTAAAAATAATTTATGAGGCATATTTATTATTTTGTATAGTCTGTACGCAATACCCTCAAAAAAGTTTGCCGGTGGAATCTTGTGAAAAATGTTTTTGCCTTTAAAAAAGTTAATTTTTCTTTTTAGTATTTGAAAAAATGTTTATATATTTTTAAATATTTATATAAAAAACACAATTTTTTTCAACATTTTCGTAATAAAAATTTGTAAATTATTTTTACGGCATTGTTAGTTATTTTAACTTCATTTGTCAGTTGTTTTTAACGGTTAAAAATACTGCATATTTTAACTGTTATTTTCAGTAAATTGTAGCGACAACACAATTAAAAGTAATAATTAATTTTTGGGAGTTATAAATGCATGTTTTCACCTCAAAATAAAAAAAGTAAATATAACGATGACTACAAAAGGATTATCAGAAAACTACAGTTATTAATTTGCCGACAATGGTGAACGATAATTTTCAATGTTTTGAAACAAATTAATAAAAAAAAAAAAAATTGAATTTTAGCATCAAAAATATTGAAAAAAATCAAAATCAAATGATTTCTTTCAGTGTATAATGCTTATTTTTTAATTTTATTGCAAGGTCGCTTCACATGCTAAAGCTTGGTTCACCCTACTACTATCCAGTATTGAGGACAGGAAAGGAAAATATGTTTTCTGTTATTGTACCAACCAGACAAATAAATTGTACTTTTTTGATCCTCACGGTACCAAAATTTTTTCCGCTTTTTTTAACAATTTTATCATATTGAGTCAGATTTGCTTAGACTTTTTAGTGACTTTTTCAGGATTTGCTATTAAAAAATTTAAAGATATTTAATTGCTTTTTAACAATAATACACTTTTTTCTTATTTTCAGCTGTTCAATGTTGCCACTTCCGAATGTTTTAGTACAATGTGTATGCAAACATTTGGTACATTTGAGGTGACACCAATTTAGAGCCGGTTCAACTAAAAACTGACTTTATTTTTTACTATAGTAGCTTAATAAATAAAAACAGGTTTTAATTTAAAGTTGCTTTTAAAAAAAGTCGACTTTATGTTATGTTGTTTTATCAAGTTATAAATTGAAAATTTGAAATAATTTAATATTGTACTAAATGAGCCGCGGTAGTACCACGGTACCAACCAAGGTAAAAATGTACCAAAAAAAAAGTACAATTGTACCATGTTTTCCATCCCTGATTGAGGATATGAATTGTCAAATTTTTGTAAATTCTCTTTTGACATTTCGTAACCCCAAGACTGGCAAGACTGACAGACCCTTAAACGTGCCTGTCCACTCATATCTACTATTTCCCAGTATTGATATGAATTGATAAATTTTTATTAAATTTTCAAACAAATACATAATTTAAATATAATAAAATTATTAATTCAACTAGGTTTTTTCTCTGTGTAGATATCGATAGTCAGAAACGGTCAACGTGTGTATAACTCTTTAAACACATTAAGCGCAATTCAAACGAAATGAACTTTCTAACCTTTAGGTATTATTTTCAAATTAAAACCATTGAAAAAAATTGTCAATAAGCAATTTTATAAATTGTATCATTAAAAAAAGGTAGTTAAATTTTTTACAAAACGTGTAATATTAATTACTTTTAAGTGCACACAAGTAAGAAATTTTACTTGCCCTTATTACAATACAATGTATTTTACTGTCATAATTATCTTAAGCTGTGTTGACATTACGCTGGAAATCTAGTTTAAACTGTATTTTGAGCGTAATCTTAATAAACCCTTTGTGTACTATGCAGGTTGGTTGAAAAGTTCCTGCGCTCACCAAGAGATGGCACTGCTAGCTCCAAACTTTTTTGTCTCAAGTTGGTATAACTGTCCTGAGAACACATGCAAAGTTGCAAGTCATTCTGTCAATTCTTTCTTTGTTTACAAGCCATTTGAAGTTGACGTGTCATTGACTTTTTTTTAATATGGAAAAAATTGAATATCGTGCAGTCATTAGATTCTTTGTTTTGAAGGGTTTACAAGCAAAGGAAATTTATGTACAATTGTTAGAAGTGTATAAGGAGTCCTCACCTTCAAAACGCACCGTTGAATTTTGGGCTGGTGAATTTAAACGTGGTCGTACCAGCCTTAAAGGCGATCCACGCGAAGAACGACCAAAAACTGCATCCACAGCAGAAATCATTGAGCAGGTAAATAATATGGTTAGTAAAGATCCAAGTTTGACTAAGCGTGAAATTGCTAATGCCATAGGCATCTCAGACGAACGAGTACTTCATATTTTACATGAAGAATTACGTATGAAAAAACTGTTTGGAAAGTTAGTGCCGCACACATTAACAATTCAACAAAAACTAGATCGAAAACAAATTTCTCAGCGTAATTTGGAGCGTTTTAAGCCGAACAAAACCGACTTCTTGCGTCGTTTTACAACTATGGATGAGACTTGTATCTACGACCAAAAATTGAAACAAGAACGTATACAGTGGACTGAAGCTGGTTGTTCAGCTCCAAAGCAGGTGAAGTCACAACGATCAGCAAAGAAGGTTATGGCATCAGTTTTTTAGGATGCAAAAGGATCTTTGTTGATTGATTATCTTCAGAAAGGTGAAACAATCAACTCGGAATATTTTTGCAGCCTTTTGGATCAGCTGGATGAAAAAATTCGTGAGAAAAGACCTGATTTAAAGAAGAAAAAAATTATTTTTCATCAAGACAATGCACCTGCTCACAAAAGTGTTTTGACGATGGCTAAATTCAAAGAATTAAAAAACGAATTGCTTGAACATCCACCGTATTCACCAGACTTGGCTCCCAGTGACTACTATCTCCTCAGAAATCTCAAACAATTCCTTCGTGGAAAGCATTTTTCGTCGAATGAAGAGGCCATAGCAGCCGTAGACGGTTATTTTGCAGAGCTTCCGGAAAACCATTATAAGGATGGGATAAAATTATTGGAAGAGTATTGGAACAAGTGTATTGAGCTTTTAGGAGATTATATTTTCAACCAACCTGTAAATACCATGATCAAGAAAAATTTACAATTTTTAATTTTCAAGATCTCTAACCGAAAGAAGAACCCTCTCACATGTATCTTCACTATTAACTGGCACAATTATTGTTGCTTTCTGATATGTACAAAAACTTCG
This sequence comes from Eustalomyia histrio, assembly GCA_949748255.1. NCBI lineage: Eukaryota > Metazoa > Arthropoda > Insecta > Diptera > Anthomyiidae > Eustalomyia > Eustalomyia histrio. The sequence goes on from OX456524.1 coordinate 151,674,405, forward strand.
ATTAAAAATTTTGACAGTCAGATTGTTACAGCTGTTCTCATCTGATTGTATTTAATTTTCATCCGATGGTGTGGTCAGGGTATGATAATTGCTTTGCATTGTTATCTTAAGCTATAATAAAAAATTATTAGTTAAGAAATGTTAAATTACAATAAAACAAATGTATTTAAGTTATTAAGTCAATAAAACATTTAATTTTAAATCAATTAATTTAAATTGTTGTTAACGAACATATTCAATAACAGAAATTAATTAATGCATATTAAAATAAAGTGATTAATAGAAATAAATAATTTTATTTCAATACATTTCGTAAACTATTTATTATAAATCTTTAGTTGATTTATTTTTGCGTCACTAATTCTAGCAAGAAAATATCATAAGTTTCAGTTAAAAAATAAGGATAATTTTTTAACGAAACCAAAACTGATATGTAATTTTGAAAACAACGTTTCAAGTTTCTTCTTTTTTTTATAATTACAATGATTTTTTGTCAGTCGAAAAAACGATATTAACTTATTTGGCTTTCTAAACAGGAATCTGAAGTCAAAAAAGTTCTGTGTCGCATTTGGTGACAAAAATTTTAAACATAAACAATTGTGCGGGATTAAGCATGTCTATTATACCATTAGTTAGGCCTTTTAAATACCTTTCATACAATATCGAAGTATTTATTATCTGCCACATATTGAGAACCATAGAAGCCATCTCGAATTTTCTTTTAGAACACAAATACTCTCTCTCTAAATAAATATGAAATAGCATGTGGTTAGGTATCGAGAGTCGACGATTTTTAAAATCTGAGATCCACTTTTATTTCAATTAAATAATTTTGTTAAAATTTAAAAAAATTAAATAAATATTAATAATATTCACGTTAATAATATTATTTTCTTTACAGTCAAAGTTATTGGTCATCGTAAAATTTTAAAAGGTGTGAGCGGAAGTTTTCGTAATGGTCAGTTATCGGCAATTATGGGACCATCTGGTGCCGGAAAAAGTAGTCTATTAAATGCAATATCGGGATATTGGTAAGAATAAAGTCAAAAATTATTTAGAAATCTAGTTAGGCCGAGTTTTTAGGATGTAGATTATCTTTAAACTCAGTTTATCGCAGCTTGTAACTTGAATACTGATTTTGAAATTTGTTTTTAAGATCAAAATTTTATGTAACGATAAGTTATTCCGACAAATTTATGTTAATTAACATGGAAATGGCAGACAAAATTCGTGTTCGGTTTAACTAAACCAAGTTTAACTTACTTGCCAAAAACTCGGCTTTAGTGTATAAAATAGTACCAACCAACCAAATCTCCAGCCTTTCAGATAAAGAAAAAACGTCAGATTTCAATAAAAAAAAATCTCTCGATAATCAATGTTTTTAAGGGTTTTTTAAAGGAAAAGAAAACGCTCCAGTTTTTCTGTTGATTTTTCTATAAAAAAAAAACTGTTAGATCCTTGGAACTTTTCCCAATAGATTTAGATTCTAAGAATCTAACTACACTTTTTTCCCATACAAAAGTCTCAGACAACTTCTAAAAAAACTTATAACAATTACGTTAAAGAAATCCAAAATCCAGCTGGTTTCTAATTTGGGAATTATGACCAACAATTTTTCAGTCATAAAGCAAGCGAAAGCTAAAAAAAAACCCTATCAGACATTATACTATTAAAAACTGATTAGATTTTTCCTTTAAAATAAAATCTTAACATTATAATTTTATTTTTTTTTTTTCAGTACTTCCGGTGTATCAGGTCACATAAAAATCGATCGTAAAAATTCTTGTTACATCACCCAAGAGGATCATCATCAGACGCTACTCTCCGTCGAAGAACTTATGAATCTTGCCTGTGATCTTAAATTAAAAAAAGATCGTAGTAATAAGGAACAAATAATATGTGATATTTTAACGAATCTCAATCTTAATCATAGACGTAATATTAAAGCAAATAAATTAAGTGGTGGCGAAAGGAAACGTTTATCAATAGCCTTAGAATGGGTAGCAAATCCAAAGATATTATTTTTGGATGAACCAACAAGCGGCTTAGATGAAGTAACAGCATTGCAGTGCATACGATTATTATGTAATTTGGCTAAACGGGGTCATACGGTAGTTTGTACAATACATCAGCCATCGGCAACAGTACTTAATTATTTCGATAGTGTTTATGTATTGGCCAGAGGAAGATGTGTTTATCAAGGATCACCGAAAGCTTTGGTGCCATTTTTAAGGCATGCAGAAAAAGAATGTCCGACACATTATAGTCCATCAGATTATAGTAAGTTATAAAGGGAGAAATCGAAGCTTAATAGCAAAAGCTTACAAATACACTTTAAACTTTCAAAAAATATTTTTTGGTTAAACTTTTGTTTAATAGTAAGCTTCAAAAATATCCAAAGCTTAGTGTTTAACAAGGATTATAAATATCAAATTTATAAGGAATTAACAATGGTTAAGGCAAGGACTCTTGAAACCAGGATGAACAAACTACATTTTTTTTAGCCACGCATGATGCCATGGTGCCATGGTGCCATGATGCCATGATGCCAAATGACGAAACTACAAAAAATTCTTAGGCGACACCATGAAATTCTTAGGCGATTTACAGAAACATTTAGCCAAATGCAATGGTACAACTCCAAGTACAGTGATTGTGTTGTGAATGTAAACATGTTTGAATTTTTTTTCCTAACATTCAACAAAAACACAATATAAATTATTATTATAACAAACAAATGGATATTTGATTGTTATTGCTTAAGACAACAAACAAAACAATGGTAAACGTGGGTATGAAAGAGACAAAAAACACAAAACAACGGTAAACATGAGTAAAGATAAAAAACCCCATTTTAATAAACATTTACATTTTATTATAATATTTAAATTTTTAATGTAAATTTCTTAAATATAAATAAATAAATAAATAAATAAATTCTTAATTTTACTATTTTCCATGTAATTCAGGAAAAAAAATGATAATTTGTTTGCTCTAAGTTTTGTTTAATTCTGTGATAAATATGACTTTTTTAATTCATTATATTCTTAAAGATAAATTTAATAAAATATGATTTCATTTATTTTTAAAAAAATTTATTTCTAATTTTTTTTTTTTTTTATTAAGTCAATAGATTATAATTATCCTTACAGACTAAGGAATACAATACAAATATACAGGAAACAAAATAAAAACATTAATTATTTAAATACAAAATAATATTGCGTTTTAAGGTCATTCTATTTTTGGATAACTGAATTTAATAATAAAACTTATTAAACTCCACACAAAGACGACACAGCGGATCATTGTTTATTCATTAATATTCATTCTACGTTTCTTTAGTAAAATTAAGAATTTATTTATTTATATTTAAGAAATTTACATTAAAAATTTAAATATTATAATAAAATGTAAACGTTTATTAAAATGGGTTTTTTATCTTTACTCATGTTTACCGTTGTTTTGTGTTTTTTGTCTCTTTCATACTCACGTTTACCATTGTTTTGTTTGTTGTCTTAAGCAAAAACAATCAAATATCCATTTGTTTGTTATAATAATAATTAATATTGTGTTTTTGTTGAATGTTAGGAAAAAAAATTCAAACATGTATACATTCACAACACAATCACTGTACTTGGAGTTGTACCATTGCATTTGGCTAAATGTTTCTGTAAATCGCCTAAGAATTTCATGGTGTCGCCTAAGAATTTTTTGTAGTTTCGTCATTTGGCATCATGGCATCATGGCACCATGGCATCATGCGTGGCTAAAAAAAATGTAGTTTGTTCATCCTGGTTTCAATGGTCCTTGGTTAAGGTTTATAATTATTGAAATTAGTTTCTAGAAAAACCTTTCATTAAACCAAGCAATTCAAAAAATTGTTTTTAAACAGATTTTAAAAGAAGTTTGTTTTGAAGCTTTTATAACAAGTATGCTTTTTCTTAAAACTTTTACAACTTTTATTTAACTTTGAATTTTATTTTTACAGTTATTGAACTCTGCGATTTCGAAGGTCCTCGTATGATTTCCTACTTAAGTGATCTCACTGAAAATGGTAAATTAGTCTATAAGCCATCGACTATTTATGAAACTTTGAAAACTGAAGGCAATGATCTTAAAAACCCAGCTACAGATCTAGCACCAATAACATTCCATCAGGCAATTTCAACATTTTTTCCCGAATCTAATAAATCTCAAGGAATTTCTACATTTTTTGCTAATTCCCATACAGATGGCACAATCTTTGGCGGTACCACGGCTTTATTCGGGCACATGAAAGCTTTTGCGAAAAGTTTGTCCACCAAACAAGAAGAAATATCAGGATTTCAACAGTTTCGCGTTTTATCACGTGTTATGTTTTTGCGCATATTAAGAGCCCGTATACCAATAATAATACAACTTATACATCACACTATGGTGGGTTTATGTTTTGGTAAGTTTTACAAAGACACTTTCTACACGAGAGAGTAAAAATACACCTTTAAATAGCTCTTTTGTTAGGAGATCACCTTCTCTATTACTAGAGAAAAACTCTCTTGTGGAGATAATGTAATTTCCTTTAATTAATTAATTTTCTTTTTTGGTTTAAGGGGTACTCTTTTGGAATTTGGGTAACCAAGGATCTCATATGTTTGCTCATTTAAAATTTTGCATAAGTGCTGTATTAATGATTGCCTATACTCAGGTTACGATACCCATTTTAACATGTAAGTAATAGATTTTTTTTTAAGAAAAAAGTTGCCAAAATTAAAAGCAAAAATTTTTTCTTAAAAAGTCCATAGAATCGGAAAGATATGTTCAGGAGAAGCCCTTAGATTTTTGGGTATTTTCTATAGGAAAAAGGCTATAGAATCTTATAAAAATGTTCTCTCAATTTTTAATTTGTTCAAATAGAAGAAGTCCTCAGAAAAATTTAGTAGAAAAATTTCCTTAGAATCTATTAAATTTTCTATATTTTTTTTTTGTAGAAAAAATCTTTAAAATTTTTCTTACAGGAAAAACCAAGAGAAACTGTTAACATTCCTTTAGAAAAAATAAATGCAATACAAATTGTGGATTTTTTGTAGAAGAAGAACTGTAGCAAAATATTCGTTTTTAATAGGTCTTTTGTTCAGGCTCTGCCTTCTTTTAGAGACTCTAGCTTGTCTAAAACTTTGGTCTCTGAAGAGATCTTTTGCCGGATCGAAATACATGTATCAATCTAGCTAAAAATCGTTACTTTGCTTTGTTTTTGTAAATATACGCAGGTTGAAAGCTCACTATAAACCAGAAATAATAAACGAAACACCTCGAAGTATATAAAAACTACTTAACAAAAAAAAAAACTAACACTATAGAAAAATTAAGAGTTTCTTAATGATAACTCTCAGAATTTTCTTATATTAAAAAAGTAATTTTTAAAAAACAAAGTTTCTTTTTATTCTGCTTGTAAAGAGACTTTCCTTAGAAAAACGTTTTTCAGAACTTTATGAAATTTCTTTATAATAGCTTTGTGTCTTTCTATTGGTATTTGAGAGATTTGCTATAGAAAATTTTTAGTTTCTTAGTCAAAAAGAATTATAAAATCTATATATTCTTACTAGCGGATACCGGCGTGCTTCGCTACGCATGAATATTTACATTGAATCAAATTCATTGGTTTCTCGATCCGCGAGTTCGATGAAAAAGAACCTTAAAATTATCACTCACTGGCAGCTGTCAATGTTTATGCGTGTATGCACTACAAAGTGTATTTACCGTGTGTATGAAGTCAGCACACAGTATACATACCGCACACGCTCATGGGCGCCTACGTACTTGTTGTGGTTTTTTTTTTTTTTTATATGGACAAAATCACATGTTGACATGAAAAGTCATAACTCACGAATGCTTCGACCGATTTCATGCAACCATTAGATAAACTATCTACACGACCATACGAACAAACTTTTAAAATTTAATCGAATTCGGTTTTACCGTTCGTGAGTTATAAAGTCACAACACACTTGCAACAATTTTTTATATATATAGAAGAAGATTTCTTAGATTGTTTCTATAGGAAAATTCTCTGGTTTTAGTAGATATTCATTGTACAAGTCACTTTGCTGTATTAAAAACATTATTTTATCGTTTTTTTTTTTTCAAAAAGATCCCAGTGAAGTAAAAATTGTAAAAAAGGAAACCTTTAATCATTGGTATTCATTGACACCCTACTACATGGCTTTAAGTGTAAGCCGATTGCCACTACAGGTACAAAACCTAAGTATAATTTTATTAATATCCACAATAATATTTGATATTATTTCGCAGATATTATATAATGTTTTATTTCTAACGATTGTTTATTGGATGACTGGATTTCCAGCACAATGGTGGCGTTTTGCTATGTTTTTAGCAGTGGGATTAATAACTTCTTTCGTGGCCGAGGGCATGGGTTTATCAATAGGTGCCACATTTAGCGTTACAGTAAGAAAACATACATAATTATCATTTTTTTTATTTTTTAAAATCAATCTTAAATTTTTCTTTTTTTTTAGAATGGTTCTGTTGTGGGTCCTATGGTTATAGCCGGCTTCATAGGCTTGACTATTTATGGTTTCGATTTTGCCCACGAAATTCCCTATAGCATAAATCTTTTTATGAAAATTAGTTTTATGCGTGATAGTGTGGTAGCTATGGTTTTAACGGTTTTCGGTTTTAATCGAGAAGTTTTGGATTGCGATGATATATATTGTCATTTTAGTGATCCACGTGTTTTATTGAAATTTTTAGATTTCGAACAAATAACATTACAACAGCAATTTATATATTTATTTATTTTATTAGTATTATTTAGAACATTGTTATATATAAGTTTGCGTAGACGTTGTAAAATATAAAAAGGAGAAAAATTATATAATTTTTTTTTTCCAAAATTGGCTACAATCTACCCTGATATTATCGAATATGATTTGATACTATTGATATTATTTGGGATATTTATATAATAATTTAAGAAGGGATTTGTAAAGTATAATATATAACTTGTATTATATATAAACTGTGATGATTTTAACATTATAAATTACAAATTTATTTCACTTTCAATCGAAATTTAAAAAAAAAACTCACGATTGTAATGTGTCTTCGAAAAACGTTATTTCACTTAAAAAAATAAAAGTTATCGATTCAGTTAAATAAGATTTTTTAAATTATAAAATCTAATACTCATTCAAAAGAAAATGTTGTAGTCAAAATTAAAAATTAAAACTCTCTCTAATATTTGATAAAGATTTAACATTTTAAACATATTCACATTAAACATTTCAATCTGAATCTTTTATGCTAATCTTGTATGTACATTTTGAAAAGGAGATATTTACTCCCATTTTAAGAAGATCAATTCCTTAATTTTATAAATTTATAAATTTTAATTAGAACTAAAAATTATAATTGAAAAAGGTGATCTTGTTATTTATACTCATTTATACACAATAAAAATTTTAAAATTTTAGATCTTTTTTTTAATATACTTTTTCATTTAAGTTTCATTCAGAATGCTGCTGCAAAGTGCTATTTACCAAAATAGAGATGGCGTAATACAAGGAATATGTAAGCGTGAAGAAGAAAGCGACAAAATCCACTATGCAGAGTTCAGTACTCCAGCATTGTGAATCTAGCTTTAAATTAAATGATAAATCTAATTTAAACTTGGTTTTTTATGTAGTTTATACTTCGAGGTGTTTTGTTTATTATTTCTAGTTTATAGTGTGCTTTCAACCTCCGTATGTTTACAAAAACAAAGCAAATTAACGATTTTTAGCTAGGTTGATACATTTATTTCGATCCGGCTTGTCTAAAACTTTGGGTTCTAAAGAGATCTTTTGCCGTATGAACCTAGCTAAAAATCGTTAATTTGCTTTGTTTTTGTAAACATACGGAGGTTGAAAGCACACTATAAACTAGAAATAATAAACAAAACACCTCGAAGTATAAACTACATAACAAAAAAAAAAAATAATAATTATTACTTGAGCCCGAGTATACCAAAAAATATTTTTATTTTTTTTCTTTCTGTATAAATATAAAATTTTTGGTCTTTTTTAGTTTTAGTATCTGCATTGTGCTCGTTAGGAAAACATCTTAACCACATGTGCTGCTTGCTAAGAAGACAGAAATGTAGCAAAATATTCATTTTTAATAGGTTTAAATATAGGGAGGTTGAAAGCTCACTATAAACTAGAAGTAATTTAATCTAGATTTTGGAGAAATTCTGGTCATAAACTAACTTACAATGGTTTCAGATTTTAAAATATTTGTTTCAAAAAACAAAATTTGTAATCCAGTCACAGTGATACCACATTCTCTTTTCCCAGTATTTAGCAAATACAACGTGCAAAATTCGCAGCATATGGCATCACTGTGTGAAAAAATGTAAACAAGTAATAAATTTTTTTAATTGTGTATTTTAGAAAATTTGTAAAGAAAACAACAATTTGTGTTGTAAATCAAGTATAGTTGCTTGTTTAATCAAAAGTTAAATGCATTCTCTTATTTTTAATTCTGGTAAAGAAAAACTTTGTAAGAAAATATTAAAATTGTACTGGGAGTGCCTACCATGAAGAAAGTGAAAAACAGTGCTCCAAACAGTCATTCCTTATTAAAAACCATTTTATTAGCTACATCAATATTGCTTCTTTCATAAAGGTAAGAAATTGTCAACTCCTTCAGTAAATTAATAGCTTTTGAATACATTGGGGCTTATTGCTGTTAATTTTTCCAAGTTCGTATACATCGTATATTTTACCAATCTTTTGATAAATCCAACAATTTATTTATGTATTGGTAAAAGCCGATTCCAAAGGTAGTAGAACAAAGTCTTAAAGTATTTTACAAATAAAATTACTCAAATAAGTCAACAAATTTATATAGGTGATAGATTCTTAGATGCTTTGGTTTCTTTAAGATATTTTTAAAGCATTTTTAACTGCTGAGTGTAGAGCGAAAAATAGTTAATACGCGTATAGATGTAATATATCCTGGAATCAAGAGGCTTTTGTTACCACAAAGTATTTTCCTGTGCTGTTATAGCCTCAAAATCACGATCGTTGATTTTTTTAAAAACTTTAATAAATAACTAAATAAATATTTTCTAAGTTTATTGTTTCATCGGTAATAAAATCAAATAGTTCTTTTACTGTCATAGTGGCCACAGACTTTTTGCGGAAGAATTCTGAAACATTTATACAATCTTTACGTAAAAAATCAAAAGCATGCTGATTGTCATGTTCCACTGATTGTGAGACATCAATAATAATTAATTGACCATCTTGTAGGAGTATATTAAATTCAGACAGATCTGCATGTACTAAACGGCATTTATTATTCCACATTATTTGCACACAATCTCGATAGAGTTCTCTAGCTTTCGAGGTGGTCATATCGACATCTTTAAGTTTTGGAGAAGGCGAACCATTTTTACCACAAAACCGCAATACCAAAACAAGAGATCTACGTATGATAGGTTCAGGCACTGGTATGCCGGCTTCAAACATTCTCTTATAGTTAAGCATTTCTTTTCCGGCCCAAGTTTGTACCGTTTTGTAACGAGATTTTCCACTAACATGTTTATCACGTTTTTAAACCACCAATATGGCAGTATTATAAATTTTAATAGCGTATTCATCTTTTGAATCTTGAGCCACAGCATGATAAACATTAGCTTCTTTGCCCGTTGATATGCAACTATTAATCTCTTGTATTAAATTACGATTTAGAAGCTTGAATAGAATCATACGTGTTCGAGGATCCATTACTTGTTCAGCCGTTGCTCGATCATGTTTGTCACGTATTTTAACATTGTTATTTTGTTTGGAACCAAAATTTACCAAACGATTCGCTGCCTGAGGTGATACATTTGTAGTGGGATCATATTTTTCTACATTAATTTTAGCCGAATAACGTGTAAATAATTTTTCATTAGGTTGATAACTATTTAAACGTTGTGACGATTGACCTCCACCATTAGTTGACGAGGAACTAGCACCACCTCCACGGCTTAAAGAAATTTGATTATGATGTTTTTGAAAACCAGCATAATTTTCTTCGTAATCATAATTATCATCATAATCATCGTCATCATCATCATCATCATCATAATCAGTATCAGCATCCTCTTCCAAACTCAAATTAGATTTCTCATCTTTTACACCAATTTGATTTGTAGCCAAATCTTTAAACATATCATGATTAATGGTTAATTTCTGGAAATTAGTTACCACTTGGTTCTAAAAAATATAATATTTTAATTTTATAGTTAAAGTTTTATTTACGAATAATATATTATAAAAATGGAAACTTCATTAATTATAAAGAAAAAAATAAACATGACTACTATATCGTGAAATACAAATTCAACTACAGTGTAACATAACATAACAATACTTCAACACTTTCCCTTGTTATGTGATGTTAGCATATCTAAGGCCAATTTCATCACAAAGCACTTTTAATCTTGTTGGCTGCAAGGGTTTAGTCATCAAATCTGCCAACTGATCTTGCGTAGAAATTTGTTGAACTTCTAGCTGCCTTTCTATAACTTTCTCACGAACAAAGAAATGTTTTAAGCTAATATGCTTTGTTCTTCTATGATATTCTGGATTCTGTGCAAATCGAACAGCAGCTGAATTGTCAACTTTAAGTACTGGAATGTCATTGATATCTATTATTTCAGCGTACAAACGTCTAAGCCAAATGATTTCTTTTGTTGCTTCTGAGGCTGCAACAACTTCTGCTTCTGTCGTTGATGTTGCTACGATAGTCTGCCTCTGACTTAACCATGAAACTGCGCCATTAGCAAATTTAACCACAACACCAGATGTAGATCTTCCTGTTTTTTCGCAACCACCAAAGTCTGCATCACTATAGCATTGTAGCTTTAATTTGGCATTTTTATCATAAAATACACCATACGTTATTGTTCCTGCGATGTAACGAAAAACTCTCTTTACACGCACTACGTCATCATCTGATGGATTTTCTAGGCTTCTAGATAGAAAACCAATACTATAGGCTAAATCTGGTCTTGTTCCCAACATCAAATACATAATAGCACCTACAGCTTGTCTATAGGGAAATTGAGAACCTTTAACACTTTCTTTCCCTGGTTCGAAAGTTTCCTTTCCTTTTAGCATTGGTGTTGAAACAGGCCTACAATCTGAGAATCGAAATCTTTCTAAGATTCTTCTTGCATAAGCCTCTTGGCTTATTGTTATACCTTTTTGGCTTCTTTTTATTTCCAGACCCAAAAAGTAGCTTGCATCTTTTATTGTAATTTTAAATTCAGCTTTTAAATCATTTAAAAACCGTTCCAAATCCTTTGGATCTGAAGCAGCTACTAGGCCATCATCTACATATAAGGCAAGTATTAACTTCTTACCTTTATTATTTCTGATATATAAACAAGGATCTGCTTCACTTGCCTTTAAACCAAGTTTCAATAAAAAGTTACCAAATCTCCGGTTCCAACATCTTGGAGCTTGTTTTAAACCATATAGGCTTCTTTTTAGCTTGCAGACCTTTTTAGTACTATCATCAAACCCTTCTGGTTGTTTCATATAAATAACTTCTTCAAGTTGACCATAAAGAAATGCTGTTGATACATCAAACTGAGAAAGATACATATTTTGACTAGCTGCTATACTCAATATTGCTCTAATTGTTCCCAATTTGGCGACTGGACTGAAGGTTTCGTTATAGTCTATGCCTTCAAGTTGCCTAAACCCTTTAATGACCAATCTTGCCTTAAATTTGTCTATACTTCCATCGGGATTAGTTTTTACCTTGAAAACCCACTTTGATGGAAGTGCCTTAGAGCCTTTTGGAAGATCTGACATTACCCATGTTTGATTTTCTTGTAACGACATTAGCTCAGAACTCATAGCTTTCTTCCACTGATATTTTTCCTTACTATTAATTGCCTCCGTATATGTGGTTGGAGTTTCGATTTGACTTACAAAATCGTGAGCTGCCATGACATAATCATTAAACTTAGAATTATGTAACAAAGTACGATCTCTTAATCGTTTACTAACTGAATCCTCGTCTTCTTTACTAGACGATCGCTTTCGCTTACATGATTTGAATCCATAAAAATCACTTACATTTGAATTTTCATCTTCATTATTTTCTTCAAAATTTTCATCATTATCTTCGGCATCTTGATTATCTTCTTCAAAATTTTTATCATTATCTACGGCATCTTGATTATTATCATCACAATGTACAATCTCTTCACTAAATCTAACATCTCTTGAAAGAATTAGGCTGTGATTTTGTTTAATGTAAATACGATAACGTTCTTCAGTATCATAGCCTATCAAATAACCTTTGACAGCTTTTGAATCCATCTTCTTTCTCTTCTCTTTTGGAATATGGACAAAACATTCACTTCCTATAATTCTTAAATGGCCGATTCTTGGCTTTCTTCCATACCATAACTCATGTGGACTTTTACCATCAACGCACGTTTCACGCGTACGATTTAGGATGTATATGGCAGTACGAACTAGTTCAGCCCAAATTGCATCAGGAAAAGCAACATTTTTATTTGAATACTTGAATGTTCTTGCCATTTCAATAACGGTTCTATTTTCACGTTCACTTGCTCCATTTTGTTGTGGAGTGTATGGTGCAGTTAGCTTTTGTGCTACACCATAAACTTTTAAAATCTTTCGAACTTCATAATTATCGAACTCACCTCCGTTGTCACTTAGGAATTCTTTGATTGGATTTCCTTGCGTCTTCGCAAAAGCCAAAACTTCCTTCAAAGCATCTTTAACTTCAGATTTTTCTTTCATAATATAACCAAAACAATATTTAGTGTAGCAATCTTTAAATATAACTAAATATCTCTTTTTGTTAAAGGATTCTGGAAATGGTCCACATACGTCTGCTGACATTAATTCACCTGGACTGCTAGTCTTTTCTCTAGTTCCAAATGGTAGACGATGAAACTTTCCATAGACACATGATTCGCATAACTTTCGATCGATTTTTACATTTATTCCAAGTTCCGACTTTAATTTTTGTTGCACGTGTCGTTTATCTTGATGGCCCCAACGTTCATGATATAGTTGAAGAGTATTATCAGTATCGGTAGCGTTAACTTCGTTTGTTGTGTTGGGAATCACTGATTTTATGTCAGCTTGATATAACGAACCACCTATCTCACGATGACCAACCAGCAAAACTTCATTGTTGACTATAAGTTTGCATCTTGTTGTTGTTGACCTAAACTCACTATCTTTTCGCTTATCTTGTGCAGCCAATACAGAAAATAGGTTTCGGGATATGTTTGGAACGTACCAAACATCCGTAAGATCTATAACGTGTACCTTGTTGTTTACCTTTGACTTGATTTCTATGGTACCCTTACCAATAACGTCCAAAACTTCTTTACCAGCAGCTCTGATTTTGCATGATTCTTCAAAAGTTTTAAAATCTTTAAACAATTTTCTGTTATTAGTAACATGACGAGTTGCACCATTATCTATCCACCATTTATCGGAAAAATCTTTAATTGCGTTAACTTCATCGCATATAAATTGTAAAATTTCGTGGGATGCATTTTTAACTTCACCATTATTTTCTTGTTTGGGCTTACCATTACTTATCCATTTTCTGCATTCACGTACCCAGTGGCCTTTTTTGTTGCAATAATTGCATACATCAAACTTTTTATTACCTCTAGCATTTTGATTTGACACCACCATCTTCTTCTTAAAATTTCGTACAACCAGAGCTTCTTCATTTGTATTTCCTTTTGAGCTTTTGCAATTTCTTTGATACATACACAGCTTAGCAGCCATTTCCTCAAAATTCTTCTCTTCATTCTTGGTTAGAAGCATCCAGCTTGACTTAAACGTTTCAAACTGTAACGGTAAAATCTGCAGAATCTTGCACACTAACAAAACATCTGGCAATTGGTTCTCATTTCTTGCTTTTAGACCGTTATTTAGTTCTATCCACAAGCTTTTCAATTTTGCAATATGCAAGGATACATCTTCGTTATTGTTCCAGTTGAAGGAGAAGAAATCTATGCAGATTTTAAAAAGTTGATCCTTGGATCTGGCTTCAAACTGTAACATCAATGATTCCCATGCATCGGCAGCAGTTTCTTTGTCCATTATCTTTTGGTACACATCATCACTTACTGCGCTGGTTATCATTGACTTGGCGTAACTATTTGCCTTCCTAAATAAATCTGCTTCCTCTTTAAAAAATTTCTTTTGATCTGCAGTTGCAGTAGCTGGTAGTGGAACGGGTTTCTTTAACCTACCTTCAATTACATCAATTGCGCCTTCGTGATAATCTAATAAATCACGCATCTTACGTTTCCAGACTGGATAATCCGTTTCATTTTGGAGTGGCTTTATATGTTTTGAAAAATCCATTTTAAAAATATTCTTGTATTCTTCTTGACCTTGATGCCTTCAATTTGCTTAATTAAAATATCTTGAAATATTTTGGAATTCTTGAATAATTCTTCCCAAATCCTGATGTCTTCAAAATTTTCTTATTTTGAAGTTTGTTGACTCAACTTAAAAAAAAAAAATTTCTTTATTTTTTTATTCAGAGCTTCCTGGGTCCATAACCTTTTATAGTTAAAGTTTTATTTACGAATAATATATTATAAAAATGGAAACTTCATTAATTATAAAGAAAAAAATAAACATGACTACTATATCGTGAAATACAAATTCAACTACAGTGTAACATAACATAACAATACTTCAACATTTAATAACAATAAAAATTGACTGTAACCAAATTTTTTAACCCACCGTTACAGACACTTCGTCCTCTTCAGCATCACTAAATTGATGTAAATTTGACATGGTTTATAAATTTCAGCAGTATTTATTATTTTTTTTTATAATTCGTTACTATTGGTAAATTAAAATATTTCCTACAAAATTCACAATTTTATATCTTATTTGTTGCACGTGTTTATGTTTACATATTTGTTTGACAGCAAAACAACTGTTATCAATGATGCATTTTGAGTTTTGTTTTGGGCCAAATTGACAATTAAAAAGGTCCAAAATTTTTTGGAATATATTTATTAGTTTTTTTTTTTATAAATTTAAATCTAAATCATTAGTAAGATTTAATCCAATCTGTTTTTAATTTTCTATTGGATTTTCTTCTTAAAGATAGCATTGAATCACATTGATCGGAAAATAAATTGCCTCTAAAAATACAAAAGTTGAATTTTGAGCTGAAAGAGCCAAAAGAGATTAGAAAGTACCACTGGGCCATCAAACATTCAAAAGTGCCACAAATAGTCCAATTGTGCCAGATCTTCCACCACTGATTGTTATTTGAAACTGGGTTTCTCTTTTTATACAGTTCTAAAATTTTAGTCGAGCCACAAATTCCGTATTCCTTCAATGCAATAAGTGATAGCATGCAATAGTGAAAAATGATTTAAACACAGCGATAGCTGTGTTAATGTGACATGCTATCAAAGTTAGCTTATGTCATGCCACATAAGTTTGACATAAGCCTACGTTTAGTGTTACCGCTTACATTATTATTGACAATCAGATTCCAATTTTTTTTTATTTTGCATTTTCCAATTTGTTTCACTAGCTTTGGCAGCACTGTTACTAGCTGTCAATACTTACTACATTCACATGTGTGAAAGGTAAAAATTTTTTCTTTACAATATTCATAAAATTTCGTGAAAAAAGCGGTGATGTAAACTTTGGAAAAGTGCAAATAATTAAATAATCTACATGTCTTTACAGGTGTTAAATAAAGTTTTCAAAAATACAATAAAATTTCATAAATTAAAGCCAGCGTTAGCAGTACAACTTAAAGATTTTGCCAGCGCATCATTTGTATTTGAAGGCAAACAAAATTTAATAAAAAGTTGTGAAATCAAGGGAGTTGTTACAACTTTGCAAAAACGTTTTAACAGTACAAAACCTAAAGTTAAGTGGGGTAGTAAAAAAACCAAAAGAAACGTAAGATTACAATTTATAGACATGACTAATCCCGAGATGGAACAAAAATTGGCCCCCCTAAGAGCCTTGGTATTGGAACAAGGTAATTTGGTAAGAGAATTGAAAGCTAATGGTGCAGCAGAAATTGATGTCAAAAAGGCGGTAGCTGAACTGAAATTACGCAAAAAGACTTTGGAAGATAAAGAATTAGAATTGACACCCACGGTGGTGAGTTTTGATAGATCCAAAATGGAAGATTTGTTAAAGCGCCGTTTCTTTTATGATCAAAGTTTTGCTATATATGGAGGCATAACCGGACAATATGATTTTGGTCCTATGGGTTGTGCCTTAAAGTCCAATATATTGGCGTTATGGAGACAATTTTTCAGTTTAGAAGAACAAATGTTGGAAGTAGATTGTTCTATATTAACACCCGAACCGGTTCTGAAGGCTTCCGGTCATGTAGATCGTTTTGCTGATTTAATGGTTAAAGATACTAAAACCGGTGAGTGCTTCCGTTTGGATCATTTAATAAAAAATGCTTTGGAAAAACTGTCTCGGGAAAAAACTGCCAGCACCGAATTGAAAGCAGAATGTGAAGATATTGTTATTAAATTAGATGGTATGACCAAACAAGAAATGGCTGATGTGCTAACAAAATTCAACATTAAGTCTCCCTTAACCGGTAACGATTTAACAGAACCCATAGAATTTAATCTAATGTTTGCCACTCAAATTGGTCCAACCGGTTTGGTGAAGGGTTTCTTACGTCCTGAAACAGCACAGGGTATTTTTGTCAACTTTAAACGTCTCTTGGAATTCAATCAGGGTAAACTACCCTTCGCTGTGGCACAAATAGGCAACTCTTTCCGTAATGAAATTTCTCCACGTTCGGGTTTAATTCGTGTTCGCGAATTTACAATGGCTGAAATAGAACACTTTTGTGATCCTTCTCAAAAAGATCATCCTAAATTTGAAAATGTAGCCAATACAGAGATGACTCTATACTCAGCCTGTAATCAAATGGACGGTAAATCGGCTCAAAAGTTAACTATTGGTGGAGCTGTTAAAACTGGTCTTGTTGCCAATGAAACCTTGGGCTATTATATGGCTCGCATACATCAATTCCTCTTAACCATTGGCATTAAAACAGAATGTTTAAGATTCCGTCAACATATGAGCAATGAAATGGCTCATTATGCTTGCGATTGCTGGGATGCAGAATGTTTGACCAGTTATGGTTGGGTAGAATGTGTAGGTTGTGCTGATAGATCAGCTTATGATTTAGGTCAACATATGCAGGCTACCGGTGTAAAACTAGTTGCTGAAAAACGTTTGCCTGAACCTAAAACTATTGAGGTATCAGAAATTATACCCAATAAGCAGACACTGGGTAAGACATTTAAAAAAGATGCCAAGGCTATAACCGAGGCCTTAGCAAAACTTTCTCTAGAAGATGTTAAAATGGTAGAACAACAACTGAATGATACCAAGGAATATTCTCTTAACATCTCAGAAGGTTCTTCGTTTAAACTAACGCCGGAAATTATCTCGGTAAAACATTCTTCAAAAACTACTCATGTAGAAGAAATTATTCCCAGTGTTGTGGAACCTTCCTTTGGCATAGGTCGCATTATGTATGCTTTGTTGGAACAAAATTTCCTTTGTCGAGATGGTGATGAACAACGTTGTTACTTTACTCTGCCCTCAGTGGTGGCTCCTTTGAAATGCTCCATTTTACCATTATCCAATAATGCCGAATTTCAACCATTTACACGTCAACTGTCGCAGGCTCTAACTAAAGCCGAACTTTCTCATAAAGTAGATGATTCAAGTGGTTCTATTGGTCGTCGTTATGCTCGCACAGATGAGATAGCAATTCCTTTTGGTATAACGGTAGATTTCGATACTTTAAAGGAGCCTCATACCGTAACTTTGCGTGATCGCAACAGCATGAAACAGGTGCGTGTGGCAATTGCGGAAGTTATTGATATTGTGAAAGATTTATCAACTGGCAAACAGCAATGGTCTCAGGTGCTGGATAAGTATCCAGTATTTGAACAACAAGAGGCTACTAAGTAATTTTATGTTAATTGGAATTTCATCTTTATTTTTTATTTATTTAATGCTTTTTTGTAGTTTGTTTAATTTTTGCTTTTTATATACCATTTTTATTACTTGTAATATTGACTATGCAGTTGCATTTATTTCAAAAAGGAAATATTTAATACATTAATAAAGTGCTTAATGATAAACAATGCAAAAAAAAATTGTTTGAGGGAACTGGCAAATTTAATGTTCCAAATATCTTTTTGATTTACACTCTAATACAGCCTTATCAACTATTTTTCAGTATGGGGAGATATGAAATGCCATTTTTAAAAGAGAATTATTAGTTTGGGCGCATTTCCTCTCACAGAAACAATCGTACGTCGCGTTCTTATTCTGGGCTGTCAATGCAAACCCGTATGTTATACAACGTTCAAAAATACCCATAATTTCTGTTTACAAAATTTTGGTTATATCTGGCACATTTTTCAACATGCCACCCTTTTAACAATTCATAGAAAAATCTGGCTTTTAAATATCAATTTAGCATCTAGTAATCCCAACAAAGCGTTTTTTATCATGTAAAAAAACGTTTTATGGCCCATTCGGAATAAGTGTGCCACCAGCGTTAAATGCTGAATAATTCCCTTAAATAATAAGCTTTGTTTTAATACGAAATTTTAAAAACACAAGGTTTCACTTTAGAAAATATTGAAATTTCATTTTTTTTTTACCAAAGTAAATGAACAATGACTAAAAGAGCGTTTTTTTAGTAACTACGTCTAACGACCAAATTAGTGAATAGATAAATACAACTAGTTCGTTTAAGTGCGACACAACTCTAAAAACATGTGCAAAGTGTGAAAAATGTGGTTTAGTTTAATAAAATGTTTTTGCTAATAAAGTTATTAACGCGCGCAAAATAATTAATATAATATAATATATATATAAAAAATATACAAAAATTTGTTACAAAGCTAGTGAAAGGGATGCAAAAGTGAATGTCGTCAGATTTTCGCAAAAAATCCACTCGGAAAGTAACTAGACACAACAACAAAAAGTGAAAAAATTCAATTAAAAATTTTGCTAATCTGTGCAAAATTATTTAAAATAATTTTTACATATAAGTAAATAGTTAATCTAGCAAAGAATCTCTAAAGTGCATAAAGTTTATTGATTGGCAAAGGGAGACAATTTTTTTTTATAGATATTTTCAGAGACAACGCCATAAAAAACCGCGTGTTTCTAGCTTTTTTGCGTCGTCTTCCCTCGTTTTTCATTTTGTGTTTATTTTGATTTATTATTTTTTTTGGACGTTTATTTGTACGTGGGTTTGCTACAAATCTTCAAAAGAAAAAGGTATAGATGCAAAAAATTTTTGCCATCAACAATTTTGTTTATTAATTTGTTTTCTTTTTTTATTATTATAGTGTTGGATAAAATGAAATATATTTTAGTAACCGGTGGTGTTATTAGTGGTGTTGGCAAAGGTGTTATTGCCTCATCCTTTGGCACTTTGCTAAAATCCTGTGGTCTGGATGTAACATCCATTAAAATTGATCCATATATTAATATTGATGCCGGCACATTTTCTCCCTATGAACATGGTAAGTTTATTATAAATTATTCATTTTTAATTAAAAGAAAAACAACCTGTATTTAAACAGGTTTGTAAATGTTTTCTATATTTTTTAATTAAAATATATGGACAATTTCTATATTGACGTATTTATTTGTCGTTGTTTACGAAGGTCATTTAATTTTTTGTTTTTATTCTTTTTTACTTTGTATTATTTCCTTTTTATCAACCGAATGTCTGTTGTCTGTTTGAAGATTTTTATTTTGTTGTCTTTTCTTGAAAAAATGCCAAATTTTAAGCAAAATCGTAATTTTATTTTCAAAAACTTAAGCTGTTTTTCAATTAATGATTTTTAATAAAGGCCCTTTCACACTGTTATAATTTGCATATAAAAATACAATATTACAGTGTAAATACAAATCATATGATTTAGAAAAAAGCTAACTATAATTTTGGCATTTAATGGATTTTTCAATTTCTGGAAAATTTAATCATTGTATCAGGGATGTAAGTTTAACTGATAAGAAAAGAGAGCAAAACAAAAGTAAATAATTAACAGCAAGAAACACAAAGGCGAACAAAATTCTTAATACATTTTGTATTAAATTCAAAAATTGGACGATCTAATAACAAAATTTTCGTCATAGAATAATATCAATTATATTTTCTTGGCAACCAATTTATCCCTCACGGCTTAAAAATACTGGTCTGGTAGACACATTCAGACTATGCTCTGCTCTCTCGATTACAACAAAATTTCAAGACTCTGTCAAATAAAAAGCCCCAAATTCTAGCTAATTATCTAGTATTGTTTTTCATGTTACGACTTGTATTTATTTGACTTCTGTCTTTTTAGCTTAAAACTTCCATGATTTAACTTAAATTGTTTTGTTTTCCTGTGCATTGAAAACTGAAATTTTGCAATTTCATACAAACATAAACAAAATAAAACGAAATTTTCTTATACGTTCATAGTTTTCGATTTAAAATTTTCATGTTTTATTTGAAAATCGAATATTAAAAAAAACGAAAATACGTTTTTTGGCGTTCTGTACGAATGTATTGTAAAATATTTTTAAAAATATTTAGTAACACGTGTTGGCTATTTGATGTAAAGGTCATTACTTGTAGTTATTAAAAATATTGTTGTAATCAATGTAAAATGGCAATTATGTCACCTCTATAGTAGAATCTGAGATTAGAAATTTGTAAATTTTGAATGTCACTCGAATGAGTACACTAATAGCTAGTTTTTAATATTTGGAATGTTTTTACTTTATTATATTATTTTATTAAAAACCAAAATTTAAAACCAGAAGAAGTTGTTCCGACAAATTTTTGATAGTAAAGTTTGTAATGACTCGTTCTTGGTTTAAGTAAACTGATTAGAAAATGTTCTATTATAACAACCACAAAAGCGAATGGTTTCCCCGTTTTTATTTAATAAAATTTATTGATCCAGCAGACACATCATGTGTTTTTACACTGGTTTTAGGGAGAGGAGTTTCATTCCGTCAATTCTCGGCCTTTTTTAGAAGTTGTAAGTTAAATAGAGATCCAGAATCATCTTTTAAATGTACAAAATTAAAAATTCACCCAAAGCATGTTTTGTTTGAACATTTTCCATAAGTTTAACCATCAGCCTAAAAAGTCGGCCTAAATGAAAAACTAATTTCTTAAACATCATAATTAATCGTAGCAAATTTCCGGAACACTCGACTCGAATAACGTCTCTATGACAATTTAGTATGATATTTTTGTGAAGAAATACTATGAAGCGATTTATGCGAAAAATATATTTTGTGGTTCCTTGAAGGCTATAAACCCCTATTAATAGAATTCGAAAAAACGATTTAATAAAAATGAATATTTAACTCAACATTTGGAACAGTTCCATCTCTATTAATTTGATTTATTTTCATTTGAGACCCACTTTATAGATAACATTATAACCTACTTAAATTAACATTCATTGATTAATTTTCTTATAAATAAAAGTTTGTTCATTTTAAAGTTCAAAGCCTGAGAAGCTTTAATTAATTGCAATATGATATGTTAGATACTGTCACTATAAGTATTCTTACCTCTATTATATTTACAATTTGTATAAATAAAAAAAAATCCGTTTAATAAAGTAATGCATTTTTTTTTTTTTGATATCAATCAACAAATTTATTTGTGTAAAGAAAATAAACTCAACTTAAAAATGGCGCATTTAATATAAAACATACCATAGAAAAAATATATATATAAATAGTAAAGAATTTTTTTATTAAATTTATTAGTATTACAAATACTTTTCAAGAATTTTACAAAATTCTTATTACAAATGATCTTGTAAGTTCTATTAATTTACATTATTTCAGTTAAATTTTTTACATTCACATTTAGCAATACTCGGAAGAGCATTGAATAGCTTAAAACCTTTGTAGAAAAGTGTTTTTTGCATTTGCATTGTCCGTTGAATTCGAATATCTTCTGCATTTCTTAGGTCATACGGTTGTACTTTTGTCTGACATATTTTATTTTATTATTATTTATTTAATCAAAAACTTTCCAATTATTGGACACATTGATATTCTGGAGCATCTCCCTTCTTAAATTGTCTGATAAATATCAATGTGTTGAGTTATAATCTTTGTTTAACGTTCATCCCATCATTTGATGTTTTAAAATAATTATATATATTTTTTTTTTATTTTAACGTATGTATATAGAATTGTCGATCCAAAATTTCTTCCCAGCGAGCATTCTTTTGTGATCTGAGAACAGAAAATAGTCGCTGGGGGCCAGATCTTGAGAATACGGTGAAGCGGAAGCAAATTGAAGCCCAATTCATGAATTTTTGCCTTCGTTTTCACTGACTTGTTTTTGGTCAAAAGTGAGCTCGCGCGGCACCGACTTTACACAGAGCTTTCTCATACCCAAATATTCGTGAATGATACACGTGATCATTCGTGAATGATTCGTGATGTACACGTTCAGTTGATACCTTTAGAGTACCTGCTATTTCATTCAATTTCAATTTACGGTCATTCGAAATCATTTTGTGGATTTTTTTGATGTTTTCGTCTGTAACAACCTCTTTTGGGCGTCCACTGCGTTCACCGTCTTCGGTGCTCATTTCACTACGTCTAAACTTAGCATACCAATCCTTGATGGTTGATTTTCCTGGGCAGTGTCCGGAAACTCGTCATCAAGTTAAGTTTTTGCTTCAACTGTATTTTTTTTCTTCAAAAAGCAATATTTTATCAACACTCGAAATTCCTTTTTATCCATTTTTTTCACAATAACAAAAGTTGCTTCACTCAAAATGCTATAATTCACAAACTAATGATTTGACAGCTGTCAAATTTGTACAAGTGTCTTTTGAATGTTACAGCTAACTAAAAATCATATCGATTTAAGTCTAGAAGCGCCATCTATGTGTGAGGCCGGGACATCTCAATTGACCTGTTATTATAAAGTTAGATATCCCTTCACCAAGTATAATTTCGATTATATTCCGAAAAAGGCTGCAAATTTCTAGAAGTTACCTGATACTTATTTTATGGTCGGGACACAATTTATAGAGCAAAGTCTAAATAAAGTGGACGAAAAAGTGCATTTAAGCAAATATCGGGAAGGTTGTTTATAAGGGGACTTGGCCAAAAGGTGGTCCAATCTTTTTGCATATTTCAAGGCATTTTTTATTTTTCTATATAACATTAGGTTGGGTTAAAATTAAAAGAGAAGATACTCTTCACAAACGACTCCTGTCAAAATATGGAACATACACTTAAGTCGGCTTGTTTTGCACTCTCATAGCCAAATCTCGTAGCGCTCTCGTAGGTTGGAATTTAATTGAGGATCAGACAACTCCTTTACCTTAAACTGACTTCAGTCAAAACAAAATTTCTTCAAAAAACCTTTGGTTTACTTCAGTATCAAGCAAGTTTCACATCAGGCAAGTTTTACATTAATTTCCCATATAACAAACAGATCTGAGGTTTTGTATGTCTTTAATACCATTAAAACTAGGGGAGGTAGTTCTAAACATGGATTGATTTTCACACAATTTTATTTAATTATCTGTGCATTTGCGTATGGTGAGTCGATTTACATACTATAAGGTGGATCTAGGTCCAGTATTTTTGGTAGTTGCACACATCAGCACTAACTCAATAACATTCAGCTTGATGTAGATTATAATTAATATAAAATGCTTAGAATAGATATGAAATATCTTCATAAATTTGACGATGAATTTTTCATAAATTAAATGGTCTTGAACCGCAAAACATTTTAAATAGTTAAAATGTTTGTATCCCAAGTAGTATTGGCCAATAAATTTATATTACACTTACTTTTAATAATATGAGAATGAAAATAATTTAATCTAAAACATATTAACATATATTCCTATGACTCCCGTTAAAAATACACATTTTCTTAATTTAAACATAATTTGAATGTAAATCAAATATGCATAAACATGCAATAAATTGCAAAATATTAAAAAATATGCATTAAAAATCATTAAATATCAAAAAAGTCAAATATGCAACAATAGAAGCCTTTAATTCGTTGCAAGTTGTTTTGATTTGAAAGCGCATTTGGTCAAAATCGTTTTTGGGCTTTTGATTAAAAAAAAAAATGCATTTACATAAAAGTCGCTGCCTTGATGATTGGATACAATTAATATACATATATTTAAAACTCGTGTAGTTTTATTAAAAAATGCATTATTTCTTGGCAAATTTTCACTTTTATTATAAAAATTTTTTTATGTATTATTTATTTTGTTTACTTACAATTTCTATATTTATTTTAAAAATCTGTCATAATTCTTTTACGTTTTTAATGCATTAATAACAAGTGTGTTGATAAAGGGAATACTATATACGAGGATAGTTTGAAAAATTTGAGAATTAATTTCTAACGAATCTATACTATTGCAAAAGAAAAGTGTGAAAAAACTTTCTTCTAGTAGTGTTGAAATTTGGCCAATATATTACGAATGTCGTCTTCTATTTGAGCTACGTTTACATATATATGCTGTAGTTAGTGTTTTCGGCTGTTTTGGTGAACCAGATTTTTATGCCATTTCTCAAAAACATTTTCCGATTTTCCATAGTATCTACTGTCAGATTTATGCACACACAAAGTGTTTCTTAGAAAAATAAGTGTTTCTTTGAAAAATAAGTCTTCCAATTTTTACGATACATAATACGGTTTAACTTTTATTTAGTTATACTACAGGTTGGTTGAAAAGTTCCTGCGCTCGAAATGAAAGAATACTGTTTTTGTTACGAAATATATTTTTTTATTCAATATAATCTCCTAGAAGCTCAATACACTTGTTCCAATGATCTTCCAATAATTTTATCCCATCCTTATAATGGTTTTCCGGAAGCTCTGAAAAATAACCGTCTACGGCTGCTATGGCCTCTTCATTCGAAGAAAAATGCTTTCCACTAAGGAATTGTTTGAGATTTCTGATCCAAGAGGCTGCAAAAATATTCAGAGTTGAATGTTTACCTGTCTGAAGATAATCAATCAATAAAATTCCTTTTGCATCCCAAAAACCTGATGCCATAACCAACGATCAGCAACGTTGTGACTTCACCCGCTTCAGTCCACTGTAAACGTTCTTGTTTTAATTTAGGATCATGGTGGTAGATCCAAGTCTCATCCATAGTTATAAAACTACGCAAGAAGTCGGTTTTATTCGGCTTAAAACGCTCCTAATTACGCTGAGAAATTTGTTTTCGATCCAGTTTTTGTTGAATTGTTAATGTGTGCGGCACTAACTTTCCAAACAGTTTTTTCATACGTAATTCTTCATGTAAAATATGGAATACTCGTTCGTCTGAGATGCCTATTACATTAGCAATTTCACGCTGCTCAATGATTTCTGCTGTGGTTGCAGTTTTCGGTCGTCCTTCGCGTGGATCGTCTTTAAGGCTGGTACGACCACGTTTAAATTCACCAGCCCAAAATTCAACGGTGCGTTTTGGAGGTGAGGACTCCTTATACACTTCTAACAATTGTTCATAAATTTCCTTTGCTTTTAAACCCTTCAAAACAAAGAATCTAATAACTGCACGATATTCAATTTTTTCCATATTAAAAAAAATCAATGATACGTCAACTTCAAATAGCTTGTAAACAAAGAAAGAATTGACAGAATGACTTGCAACTTTGCATGTGTTCTCAGGACAGTTATACCAACTTGAGAAAAAAGAGTTTGGAGCTAGCAGTGCCATCTCTTAATAAGCGCAGGAACTTTTCAACCAACCTGTAAGTAGTCTTGGAATCGGTTCCAAGAATTTACGCTTTAGCATGGCGTTGGCTTGGTGGGAAGTTACTTAACCTATTTGTAAGAAAAAACCATATTAAAGTAAAATGTCTTCGGATCAGTGTCTGGACCTGCTTTACCTGTGAGGAAATAATTTTCAGGAATTATTATTTATTTCACTTTCAAAGTTGTCGAAGACTATTAGAACCGTAAAACTAATTAATCGAAATCTACAGTATACAACATAACATAAATTTGGAATATTAAAAAAATTTTCACCTAATTTGAAAGTCAGAATATCTTTGTTAATTTAATTTCTGAATCTTAAATGACTTAGGGTGCGTACAGAGTGGCCGCTTGTTGCCGAGCCGAGCTGGCTGACGCTTGTTGCGACAACTTGTTCATGCGAGAAACAAGTTTGAGTGTGCATAGTGGATGCGAGTATCAGCGCTGATATTTTATCTATTATTTGTGTTTTATGTATGTTTCTATGCATTTGGGTTTGGGTCGAGGGGAATAAAATGTATGGAAATATTACGAATAATTGCGATTTTCCCAAGGGACCGATTGTTTGTTACGAATTATCAGGATTTTCGGATTATCGGGGTACGAATTATAGCGATTTTACTGTATAGGTTTTTTTTAAATTTTTTTATAATTGTTATAATTTTATTTAATTTTTATTATTTATTTGAATTTTTTTATTTTTTAATTTTTATTTAATTATTATATTTTTTTTTTCGTTTTAATTTTTATTAATTTTTTAATTTTTGATTGCTTGTTTTACTTACTTTTTCTTAAATTTTTGTTTTTAATTTTTTTTTATGTTTTCTAAACAAGTTCAAATCATAACAACATAACAAACAATGTTTTCGGCGCTGAAATACGCTTTGAAACTGTTTTCTCGCATTCAACCAGCTTTGCGCTCTGACCAGCTCGGCGCCCACTATGACCTCTTCGCGCTTGTTTGTACTAATTTGTATAGTACCAGTTTTCTCGCATTGGTTCTCGCAACAAGCGTCAGCCAGCTCGGCTCGGCAACAAGCGGCCACTCTGTACGCACCCTTAATCTAAATCCTTTTTAACATTTACACATACAAACTTTTAACATTGAAAATTAAAAAAAAAAAACTTTTTAGTAAGTACTAATTAAGTCTTCAACAAATGAAGATTTTTTCGCAGAACTAAAACTTCTTTGTATGTACAGACGAGTGTACAAGTATAAATGAGTATGTATGGATAACATGACGATGGCTAAAAGTTGATAACTCTTAACTGACATTTTTATAAAATTCAAAATACTATTTTAACCAAAATACAAAATTTATTTTGGTTTTTTACTTAAAGTGTAATATGTAAAATAGAATTAAGTAGTGTCAACCTATTACCATTCATATATATGTAAATACAGAATTTCCATGTTTTGTTCTACAACCAAAATTAACGTTGGACTTTGGTTCCAAACCACAAAAAGTAAAAAAAAACATTCAAACATTCAACTCCTTAAATATTGGACCAATTAAGACAAAAGTCTAATGGGGTTATTCTGTAGGTTAGGTTAGGTAGATGTGGTAGCCTGCCAATCAGACTCACTTAGACTATAAAGTCCCTTATGATAAAGTCCCTTATGATATCACTAGCTTCCCCCGTCGAACCATTACGATTGCCTCAAAGAGCCACTAAGTCGGCCGATATCGATATCAGCCAAATCACCCAGGTCCTCAAAGAAACATGAGCTCAAAAGCAGTCCCCTCCTGCGAGCCAGGGCAGGAAAAGTGCAAAGAAGGTACTTCACAGACTCCTCCTCCTCTTCGTCAACACAGCTTCTGCAAAAGTCACTAGCCGCAACCCTCAACCTAACTGCGTGCCTTCCAATCAGACAGTGTCCCGTCATGACGGACACAAGTAGGGATATATCAGGCCTTGACAGTTACAGCAAGCTGTGCGTGCGCTTCCTATCCAGACGGGGCCACATCTGTCTGGAACGAATACAACCACGGATAGAGGCCCACCTATCTCTTGCCAACCCATGAGCACTCTACCGCAGCCGAAACTTGCAAGTGGCCAGAGGCATGCCCACAGATTCCATTTCGTGTGGAATGTGTAAGGTAGTCCCCAGTCTTGCAAGCTCATCTGCCCTACAGTTCCCTGGTATGTCCCTGTGGCCCGGCACCCAAATCACATGGATGCTTAACTGCTGAGCCATCTCGTTAGGAGATCTGCGACAGTTCAGGGCTGATGTCGAATCCAGGAAGACAGAATCCAGAGATCTAATGGCAGCCTGACTATCAGAGAATATATTAATCCTCACCGTTGTGAGGACATTATACCTAAGCCACTCCGCTACCTCCCTAATGGTCAGAATTTCAGCCTGAAAAACACTACATTGATTCGGCAGTCTCCGCGCAATACTCAGCTGTAGGTCCCTGGAGTAGACCCTAAAGACTACCTGATCGTCGGTATAGAAGTCGACATAACGCCCCCCATTGGGAGTTCCGTGCTTCCACGAATCCCTATCCCAACGCCCTCAACCGAACTGCTGCAGCTGCATCAGTCTAAGGGTTATTCTGTAACTATATGAAAAGTTGTCACATCGAAATATGCAACTCTACCATATTTAGGATAGGGAAGGTCACATAATGTTAAATTTCCTAAAGCTATATACCAAAATTTACCTAAATATAATTTTGATATTAGTGACACAACCTGTGCTATTTGAACGTGGCAAATATTCACGTAGTTACAGAATAATCCCATAAACTTATTAAAATCGGCACTAGTTAAAGAAGTTGCAAGCTTTGAAATCGTTTTTACACGTTGAATACAAATTCATTTTTCTGAAAGCCACACTCCTTCTCCTACAATTCCATACACATCCTGTCTTAATTTGTACAGTAAATCAGAAGTTGCATATTTATTACCAGTTTTTAGTTGGAAACCACTGTGCGTTTTAGCTTCACAAAAAAAAAATAAAAAACAGAGCTTACGTTATATTTTGCTGACACCAGCACAAATGTATGGCTACACATACAACAATCTGCCTGCATTTTTTATTTTTCTATATAACATTAGGTTGGGTTAAAATTAAAAGAGAAGATACTCTTCACAGACGACTCCTGTCAAAATATGGAACATACACTTAAGTCGGCTTGTTTTGCACTCTCATAGCCAAATCTCGTAGCGCTCTCGTAGGTTGGAATTTAATTGAGGATCAGACAACTCCTTTACCTTAAACTGACTTCAGTCAAAACAAAATTTCTTCAAAAAACCTTTGGTTTACTTCAGTATCAAGCAAGTTTCACATCAGGCAAGTTTTACATTAATTTCCCATATAACAAACAGATCTGAGGTTTTGTATGTCTTTAATACCATTAAAACTAGGGGAGGTAGTTCTAAACATGGATTGATTTTCACACAATTTTATTTAATTATCTGTGCATTTGCGTATGGTGAGTCGATTTACATACTATAAGGTGGATCTAGGTCCAGTATTTTTGGTAGTTGCACACATCAGCACTAACTCAATAACATTCAGCTTGATGTAGATTATAATTAATATAAAATGCTTAGAATAGATATGAAATATCTTCATAAATTTGACGATGAATTTTTCATAAATTAAATGGTCTTGAACCGCAAAACATTTTAAATAGTTAAAATGTTTGAATCCCAAGTAGTATTGGCCAATAAATTTATATTACACTTACTTTTAATAATATGAGAATGAAAATAATTTAATCTAAAACATATTAACATATATTTCTATGACTCCCGTTAAAAATACACATTTTCTTAATTTAAACATAATTTGAATGTAAATCAAATATGCATAAACATGCAATAAATTGCAAAATATTAAAAAATATGCATTAAAAATCATTAAATATCAAAAAAGTCAAATATGCAACAATAGAAGCCTTTAATTCGTTGCAAGTTGTTTTGATTTGAAAGCGCATTTGGTCAAAATCGTTTTTGGGCTTTTGATTAAAAAAAAAAATGCATTTACATAAAAGTCGCTGCCTTGATGATTGGATACAATTAATATACATATATTTAAAACTCGTGTAGTTTTATTAAGAAATGCAATATTTCTTGGCAAATTTTCACTTTTATTATAAAAATTTTTTTATGTATTATTTATTTTGTTTACTTACAATTTCTATATTTATTTTAAAAATCTGTCATAATTCTTTTACGTTTTTAATGCATTAATAACAAGTGTGTTGATAAAGGGAATACTATATACGAGGATAGTTTAAAAAATTTGAGAATTAATTTCTAACGAATCTATACTATTGCAAAAGAAAAGTGTGAAAAAACTTTCTTCTAGTAGTGTTGAAATTTGGCCAATATATTACGAATGTCGTCTTCTATTTGAGCTACGTTTACATATATATGCTGTAGTTAGTGTTTTCGGCTGTTTTGGTGAACCAGATTTTTATGCCATTTCTCAAAAACATTTTCCGATTTTCCATAGTATCTACTGTCATATTTATGCACACACAAAGTGTTTCTTAGAAAAATAAGTGTTTCTTTGAAAAATAAGTCTTCCAATTTTTACGATACATAATACGGTTTAACTTTTATTTAGTTATACTACAGGTTGGTTGAAAAGTTCCTGCGCTCGAAATGAAAGAATACTGTTTTTGTTACGAAATATATTTTTTTATTCAATATAATCTCCTAGAAGCTCAATACACTTGTTCCAATGATCTTCCAATAATTTTATCCCATCCTTATAATGGTTTTCCGGAAGCTCTGCAAAATAACCGTCTACGGCTGCTATGGCCTCTTCATTCGAAGAAAAATGCTTTCCACGAAGGAATTGTTTGAGATTTCTGATCCAAGAGGCTGCAAAAATATTCAGAGTTGAATGTTTACCTGTCTGAAGATAATCAATCAATAAAATTCCTTTTGCATCCCAAAAACCTGATGCCATAACCAACGATCAGCAACGTTGTGACTTCACCCGCTTCAGTCCACTGTAAACGTTCTTGTTTTAATTTAGGATCATGGTGGTAGATCCAAGTCTCATCCATAGTTATAAAACTACGCAAGAAGTCGGTTTTATTCGGCTTAAAACGCTCCTAATTACGCTGAGAAATTTGTTTTCGATCCAGTTTTTGTTGAATTGTTAATGTGTGCGGCACTAACTTTCCAAACAGTTTTTTCATACGTAATTCTTCATGTAAAATATGGAATACTCGTTCGTCTGAGATGCCTATTACATTAGCAATTTCACGCTGCTCAATGATTTCTGCTGTGGTTGCAGTTTTCGGTCGTCCTTCGCGTGGATCGTCTTTAAGGCTGGTACGACCACGTTTAAATTCACCAGCCCAAAATTCAACGGTGCGTTTTGGAGGTGAGGACTCCTTATACACTTCTAACAATTGTTCATAAATTTCCTTTGCTTTTAAACCCTTCAAAACAAAGAATCTAATAACTGCACGATATTAAATTTTTTCCATATTAAAAAAAATCAATGATACGTCAACTTCAAATAGCTTGTAAACAAAGAAAGAATTGACAGAATGACTTGCAACTTTGCATGTGTTCTCAGGACAGTTATACCAACTTGAGAAAAAAGAGTTTGGAGCTAGCAGTGCCATCTCTTAATAAGCGCAGGAACTTTTCAACCAACCTGTAAGTAGTCTTGGAATCGGTTCCAAGAATTTACGCTTTAGCATGGCGTTGGCTTGGTGGGAAGTTACTTAACCTATTTGTAAGAAAAAACCATATTAAAGTAAAATGTCTTCGGATCAGTGTCTGGACCTGCTTTACCTGTGAGGAAATAATTTTCAGGAATTATTATTTATTTCACTTTCAAAGTTGTCGAAGACTATTAGAACCGTAAAACTAATTAATCGAAATCTACAGTATACAACATAACTTAAATTTGGAATATTAAAAAAATTTTCACCTAATTTGAAAGTCAGAATATCTTTGTTAATTTAATTTCTGAATCTTAAATGACTTAGGGTGCGTACAGAGTGGCCGCTTGTTGCCGAGCCGAGCTGGCTGACGCTTGTTGCGACAACTTGTTCATGCGAGAAACAAGTTTGAGTGTGCATAGTGGATGCGAGTATCAGCGCTGATATTTTATCTATTATTTGTGTTTTATGTATGTTTCTATGCATTTGGGTTTGGGTCGAGGGGAATAAAATGTATGGAAATATTACGAATAATTGCGATTTTCCCAAGGGACCGATTGTTTGTTACGAATTATCAGGATTTTCGGATTATCGGGGTACGAATTATAGCGATTTTACTGTATAGGTTTTTTTTAAATTTTTTTATAATTGTTATAATTTTATTTAATTTTTATTATTTATTTGAATTTTTTTATTTTTTAATTTTTATTTAATTATTATATTTTTTTTTTTCGTTTTAATTTTTATTAATTTTTTAATTTTTGATTGCTTGTTTTACTTACTTTTTCTTAAATTTTTGTTTTTAATTTTTTTTATGTTTTCTAAACAAGTTCAAATCATAACAACATAACAAAGAATGTTTTCGGCGCTGAAATACGCTTTGAAACTGTTTTCTCGCATTCAACCAGCTTTGCGCTCTGACCAGCTCGGCGCCCACTATGACCTCTTCGCGCTTGTTTGTACTAATTTGTATAGTACCAGTTTTCTCGCATTGGTTCTCGCAACAAGCGTCAGCCAGCTCGGCTCGGCAACAAGCGGCCACTCTGTACGCACCCTTAATCTAAATCCTTTTTAACATTTACACATACAAACTTTTAACATTGAAAATTAAAAAAAAAAAAACTTTTTAGTAAGTACTAATTAAGTCTTCAACAAATGAAGGTTTTTCGCAGAACTAAAACTTCTTTGTATGTACAGACGAGTGTACAAGTATAAATGAGTATGTATGGATAACATGACGATGGCTATAAGTTGATAACTCTTAACTGACATTTTTATAAAATTCAAAATACTATTTTAACCAAAATACAAAATTTATTTTGGTTTTTTACTTAAAGTGTAATATGTAAAATAGAATTAAGTAGTGTCAACCTATTACCATTCATATATATGTAAATACAGAATTTCCATGTTTTGTTCTACAACCAAAATTAACGTTGGACTTTGGTTCCAAACCACAAAAAGTAAAAAAAACATTCAAACATTCAACTCCTTAAATATTGGACCAATTAAGACAAAAGTCTAATGGGGTTATTCTGTAGGTTAGGTTAGGTAGATGTGGTAGCCTGCCAATCAGACTCACTTAGACTATAAAGTCCCTTATGATAAAGTCCCTTATGATATCACTAGCTTCCCCCGTCGAACCATTACGATTGCCTCAAAGAGCCACTAAGTCGGCCGATATCGATATCAGCCAAATCACCCAGGTCCTCAAAGAAACATGAGCTCAAAAGCAGTCCCCTCCTGCGAGCCAGGGCAGGAAAAGTGCAAAGAAGGTACTTCACAGACTCCTCCTCCTCTTCGTCAACACAGCTTCTGCAAAAGTCACTAGCCGCAACCCTCAACCTAACTGCGTGCCTTCCAATCAGACAGTGTCCCGTCATGACGGACACAAGTAGGGATATATCAGGCCTTGACAGTTACAGCAAGCTGTGCGTGCGCTTCCTATCCAGACGGGGCCACATCTGTCTGGAACGAATACAACCACGGATACAGGCCCACCTATCTCTTGCCAACCCATGAGCACTCTACCGCAGCCGAAACTTGCAAGTGGCCAGAGGCATGCCCACAGATTCCATTTCGTGTGGAATGTGTAAGGTAGTCCCCAGTCTTGCAAGCTCATCTGCCCTACAGTTCCCTGGTATGTCCCTGTGGCCCGGCACCCAAATCACATGGATGCTTAACTGCTGAGCCATCTCGTTAGGAGATCTGCGACAGTTCAGGGCTGATGTCGAATCCACGAAGACAGAATCCAGAGATCTAATGGCAGCCTGACTATCAGAGAATATATTAATCCTCACCGTTGTGAGGACATTATACCTAAGCCACTCCGCTACCTCCCTAATGGTCAGAATTTCAGCCTGAAAAACACTACATTGATTCGGCAGTCTCCGCGCAATACTCAGCTGTAGGTCCCTGGAGTAGACCCTAAAGACTACCTGATCGTCGGTATAGAAGTCGACATAACGCCCCCCATTGGGAGTTCCGTGCTTCCACGAATCCCTATCCCAACGCCCTCAACCGAACTGCTGCAGCTGCATCAGTCTAAGGGTTATTCTGTAACTATATGAAAAGTTGTCACATCGAAATATGCAACTCTACCATATTTAGGATAGGGAAGGTCACATAATGTTAAATTTCCTAAAGCTATATACCAAAATTTACCTAAATATAATTTTGATATTAGTGACACAACCTGTGCTATTTGAACGTGGCAAATATTCACGTAGTTACAGAATAATCCCATAAACTTATTAAAATCGGCACTAGTTAAAGAAGTTGCAAGCTTTGAAATCGTTTTTACACGTTGAATACAAATTCATTTTTCTGAAAGCCACACTCCTTCTCCTACAATTCCATACACATCCTGTCTTAATTTGTACAGTAAATCAGAAGTTGCATATTTATTACCAGTTTTTAGTTGGAAACCACTGTGCGTTTTAGCTTCACAAAAAAAAAATAAAAAACAGAGCTTACGTTATATTTTGCTGACACCAGCACAAATGTATGGCTACACATACAACAATCTGCCTGCATTTTAAAGCTTATCGCATATTCCGTTTTTGCTGCCTCCTGCATGCCTCTGCATTGTATTGTATACGTTCTTCAAACTGAATATTTCGCTTCCATGCGTATTATATTCGACAGACAAACTCCCAAACTCAGAATTGCTGAATGGTTAGTTGTTTGGTTTGCGTTTGTTTTTTTTTCGTTGTTTTATTTTATTACCCTGCATTTTTTGTTTTTTCTTTTCTTTTTTGCTGACTGATTCTGATGCATTACATTGAATAAATGAAAAAAATCAAGCACAGTCTTGCTTAATATGTCAGTCTATCTGCATTTTTTTTTAGTAGCAGACAGTCGTCCAGGTCTGCCTGCTGCTGCAGCTTGCTATTCTGAATAGTTGATTATAACATTCTATTTATGTTAAGCACTATAGGTCTGACAGTAATTTTTGGCCTTAAAAAGTTTTTTTAGTTGATATGTTTTTTAAAATAAAATTCTTAAAGAATTCAAAACTTGTTAATTAGGAACGGCATTTTTCTAACGTATTGTGTACTCTACTTGGATCATTCCGGAAATTTTTGCAAAACCTTAGAAATAAAAGAATTTTTTAAATTTTTGTGTGGCATATATTTTCAAATTACAATTTTGTATTTTTAAAACTCAGTTTTTGAACAATCTTTTCCACTTAGAACTTGCTATGTCAGAAATGAATATTTTAAATAGAACAATTATTTCTTCAAGCATTTTAAATCACATTTCCCATAATTTGTTTTGATAAAAAGAAACGGATCGTTAAGTGCCTGGTCAGGACTGTATGCTGAATGGACCATAATTTTAATATATTTTTGTTTTGTTTTAATAATTTTTAAATCAGCCTTATTAGCACATGAATTGTTGTGATTTATGATTTAGGTTTTTTCTGATATACCAATCGGTATAATAACAGTCTTCAGATTCTCTAAAGGAACTGCACCAACATGACCCGTTATTTTAAAAAACCCTTCTACTACAGAGGTACCTTTAATTCATAATATATCACATATCTGTCCATTTCAATCATAACAGGTCAATTAAAAGTCCCCGGCCTACCATACTAAAACATATTTTTTGGGCAAAATTCGTTTTTTTTTTTATTTAACATAGTTCCCTTCAAGGGTGATACACTGATTATAGCGACCCTCTAACTTTTCGATACCATTTTTTTAGTACGATTTGTCCTTTGCTTCAAAATAGGCCTCAGTTTCGGCGATCACCTCTTCATTCGACGAAAATTTCTTCCCAGCGAGGATTCTTTTGAGATCTAAGAAAAGGAAATAGTCGCTGGGGGCAAGATCTGGAGAATACGGTGGATGCGGAAGCAATTCGAAGCCCAATTTATGGATTTTCGCCTCCGTTTTCACTGACTTGTTTTTGGTCAAAAGTGAGCTCGCGCGGCACCCACTTTGCACTGAGCTTTCTCATATCCAAATATTCGTGAATGATATGATATGATTTTCCTGGGGCAGTGTCCGGAAACTCGTCATCAAGTTTTTGCTTCAACTGTATTTTTTCCCTTCAAAAAGCAATATTTTATCAACACGCGAAATTCCTTTTTATCCATTTTTTTTCACAATAACAAAAGTTGCTTTACTCAAAATGCTATAATTCACAAACTCAAATTTGTACAAGTGTCTTTTGAAGGTTACGGCTATCGGCTATCATATCGATTTAAGTCTAGTAGCACCATCTATGTGTCAGGCCGAGGACTTCTCAATTGACCTGTTAGACCGCACAGTATTAATGTGTTCTGGAAAATGGCATTTTTTTTGTCGAACTTCATGGCTGGTGGAAGATCGACCGCGCTTAAATTCTGCAAACTAAAAATGAAACATTATTACCAAAAGTCAAGCGAAGTCGTGGAAAGCACTCCTGCTGGCTCGATCCAACTATAAAATCGTAAAAAATCATTCAACGAAAACTTTCTTTCGGATTGATTGTTAACTTTATAATTGGGAAACCATTGTTATACATCACGACGTAGTGGCTATTCAAAATAACATATACAAGCACTGGGAGTTATTTATCTCCCTCAGAATTTTGAAATCAAGTGAACAAATAAAAACCTCTGAAAGAATATGAATATTACGTATGTTTCTGATACAATAAAAACGTAAAAACTTGGTATTATTTTTCTTTTTCTTGTTTTGTTGGAACGATATTAATTAATCAAAAATTTATTAAGGTAGAAAATCAATTTATCTGTTCTCATTATACTTGGCGATTCTAAAAACTTGAAAATCTGGATTGGGGTCTGAAATAAATTAACTGAACTACTGATTTTGTTCTACTGTCAATTTGTACATACACGATCGGACGATTGAGTGGGTTTTATATCGGCAATGGTTAAGTTAGTACGACTCTAATAAGGTGCGGTAAGGATAACAAAAATGTGTTTAGTAGGCGAAAATAAAAAAAAAGTGAAAAACAATTTCTGATGGCAGATATTACGGCAAGTCAACCGTTTTATGTCTTCTCTATTGATCCAACATTTGGAAAGTAGAATGGACTGTAACTAATATCAAATCTGCAAAGCTTTGATATTGACAGCTTATATTTTATATTCACTGTCTTGAAAGAATTACAAACGTTGAGCTTCTACAACAATGGCTTTATTAAATCCTAATAAATGGAGATTCGGCAGATAATGTAATGGAGTTCATTGACTAACGCTGGTTGTTTTTAAAATTCCATAGAATCTTAATAAAAAAAACAATTGTCATAAGAGAAAGAGATATCAGTGGCAGAGCAAGGATAGAACTTAAACTGCAAGTAGTCAAACGAAATGAAAGACTGGTGTTCTTGATAATCTAATTTCCAGCTAGGGATTGGGGATTAAGTGAAAAGCTATTTTGAAAATCTTAGCAAAAAATAAATGAAATATTTCGCCTTAGGCAAAAGTCTGCCGAAATATTTATAAAATTACAAACTACATATGGAGATAATGAACCATTTCTTTTGACCGTTTCGAAATGGTTTCTGAGATTTCAGATCAGTAATTATTCTGTAAAGAAAGAAACTTGTGAAAACTGCAAAAATAAAACATCGATCAAAGATGCAAATATGCCTCTGATGAAGTCCCAAGTTTGGAAATGATAGGCACTTGTGCGTTTTCCAGAATATTTCTTTGTCAAATTCGGATAAAACGAATTCTTTACACAACTAAACAAACAGATCATTAACATGGGACAGATCTAACCGGGGATATTTAACAGATTTAATTTTCCGCTTTCGCATAAAGGGTTTTGCAGCATTTCGTATACATTTTCCGTAGGGTACTTGATTAAATGATAATATTAAGCATAACAAATTAAAATTGTATAACTTTGATGAGTTGCTTTAGATCCTGATGCATAGTGCAACATTACATTTGTTCGTTGTGGTCCGATATATTGTCGGTTTTTATAGGGTTTTGTTTTTTTTTTTGTGCTTGCTGCGACAGCTGATATATGTTTCAACATTCAGTCAGTTCAGTGATGTGGTGGGCCATCTCTATGCATTGTTATAGCTACTACTGTATTAAACCATTCCACATACCCCATTTGTTTAACCACTGCCATCCTATTACCAATAGTATCACATAGAATTGCATTTTATTCAGTCTGTTTTGCTTTTCAGTTGTTTTCCCTTTTGACGCTAGCATTGGTTATTGGTTTTTGTTTTTTGGCATGGTTTTGCATTAACAAAAAGCTTAGTGACGACGAGTAGATTACATTCTTTTTTATAACCCCTTCTTTATAATTCTGTTTGCGTTTTTATTTTTTCATAGCTAGCCTTCATATATTGCCTGACTGGTAGTCAGCCTGACATTGCTTTTTGTGAACTGTAATTGTATGTGCAGTCATAATATGCATTAGTAAAATTCATCATACACTCTTCAACCACACATCCATTCATCCAACCATCCATCGTTATAGCAATCTGCAATATATTCCTTTTAACGACCCTCCACCGTCCACAGACCAGTTAGTGCAACCGCCATTAAGTGAGTCATACTTGCAAAAAAAAAAAAAAAAAAAAGGAATAAAAAAAGTTTGCCAGCCGAGCTATCCAGAACAAATATATGTAAAAAGTATAAAATCATTGTCGCTGTTTTTGTTTTCTACACTTCAGTTATTTTTGTATATACATATATACTTTTTTTTCTGTCCATTTACGTTCTTTACCATTTAATATTTCGCTCGATAGTCATCATCATCATCGTCGTCAACATAAACTTAGGAAAACCAACTATAACTTCTACCACATTCGCCAGCAGGCGGCAATTTGACTCTCATTGTTTCGCTTAACTTTGTGTTTTTTGTCTTCTTGTTTTTAATTTTGTAGGATTTCAATTTTATAAGCTTGTGTTTGGTAAATGTTGAAGAGTACAAAAAAAAAAAAAACCCCACCCGATTGGAAAAATTAAAAAAAATATATCAAAGAAACTATGAGCTTTGAAAAACCAAAATATACTGGCCTGTATCCATTTAGTTTAGGACTTGGAAATCTCTGGGTAAAAAAAATATTTTCTAATAACTTTTTTTTCGGAGCAAATTATAGGTTTGTTGATCTGTGGGATACGTTTATTCTCTTCTAAAAAAAACTTTTGGTTAAAAAACATTAGTTGTTGTAAAAACTATCGAAGTTCTCAAATTATCATCTCCTAACTGCAAGTTTTTGAATAGTTGGTAAAAGAATGTCAGTTAGGAGGTGTCATTTATGACCATGGATAGTTGTTTTTGTTTTTCTCATAACCCACCGGAGCAGGTTATTCTAAAAATAAATTTGGAACTTGAATTGGACCTGTTATCTTTCATTTGTGTTTTGAGAAATCAGTACTTCCGTTGAAAATTGAGTTGAGCTCTTCGCCGCGTATAATCACTTGGCGTAACTTGGAAATAACTTGTATTTATCAGCAGAGAGTCTTTCCTCATTCCCCATCCTGCAAGTATGAAAATTTTTGACAATTCTAATCGCTATACCATTTGCGTATCTTTACTGGACTCTGCACATCGAAGGGTTCCGTTAAAAGATTAGAAAATTCTAACATTGCTAAATAAACAATGTACCCCATTGGCAAGCATTTTTTAGATCTTCGTACAGTACGGAAGTTTTTACCTTTTCTGGAAGGTTGACAGTGTTCACCCTGTAGATTTGTACAAGTATTGATTATTTGGGTAATGAGTACTTAATACCGTCCGCGTACTCAATACCTAAAAATTCGAACTTAATACTTCCACAATTTTATTTTTTGTATAAAGGCGTAATTTTACCTTGAAAAACCTAATAAATATACAACCCTATTTCTGGCATGAAAATAAAACCTTGTTTTTGTATAAATATAAAAAGTATTGAGTAATATTGAGTATTAAAAAGTTTTAACAACAACATCTTACTAATATTGAGGATTTTGTAGAACTCGTTTTACACTAGATGAAAATGGTTCTCTTTAATATTTTCAAAACGTCCATTATGTTTTATATTAGCTTTGTTGTTCCTCAATATTTCGCTTTAAACCCCATTAAGTGACTTTTTAAATACTTCAACAGAGCTACCTTCCACGGATGTACAAATTCCATTCAAGAGCTGGCAGAACTAAAAGTAAATACTATTTTGGACCGTTGTATATTTCTAATTAGAAGTATCATTGTGCGAGATAAGTTTCAGTACTAAAAATTTTGTATAACCGCATTTAAACAAAACCATAAAAATTTGATCGATTCCATCCAAACGAATTGAGTTGATTGAGACAAACGAATTAAAAAACCCCGACTAAATTCGGTTGTGAGCAATAAATTTACGAGGATGTATATAAATTTTTGTTCTTTTGCATAATTTCCTAAATATTTAGAGGAAGCTTCATAATAAGTGAATTCATAGAAACCATTTCACGAACGACAGTTGAAGATAGTTTTTTTTTCCTTAAAGTTTTTTTAACGAGTGTGGAAAATTTAGCTATCATAATATATTCGGAAGTTTTTCGGATAAAATGGTTTATCAATATTTGGCTCTATGCAGTGGACCCCTCAATTTGCTGGAACCATGAGTAAAAGCATTCTCATGTGTAGGAAATATATTTAGAAAATCTGAAAATCATAATCGAAAATCATAAATTACGTTTACTTTGTCATCGATTACGTTATAATTTATCTCGACTTCAAGTGCTTTTGTTAAACTCTCTAATAATTTTATGGGACAAAGTCGGTGATTTTAAAAAGCATCCTATTTGATGAACTTTAATTAGATTTCCTTACTAGAAGATCCAGATTATGGTGGAATTATACGCGTATATATTACCGACTTTTTAAGAAAACTTGTAATGCCCTTTCGTTAACTTTTCCAAGACGCCATTTTTACCATGTACATACTTAATTTTTCTTCTCGCTTCTATGGTGACCGTTATAACGTACCATGACAACGTTGACGAGATATAATAAAGCGACAAAAAGCAAAATGTAACGCATTAACTAAAATTGTTAAAAAAAAAACCCGTACCCCTAGCAAATTTGCTCTTGAAGTACCCTTAAATCACCATTAACAACAACGTGCGGACTCAACAAATATAAAAACAACAGGCAAAGCTGACAAGGGAAGCCAATGATAATATATTCGTATGTGTGTGTATGTGTGTGTGCAAATATGCCTTGCTTTTCCACTTTATAATTCACTAGCAATATACTTTAGACAAAATTACAAAACGTCCACCAACAACGCTGTTGTGAAGTCATCATCATCATTATCAACAACAGCAACAGAAATTTAAACAACAATAGCACCAACAAGAACTATAGCAACAAAAAATTTAACCGACGTAGCTTCCTTCCTCTTCTTCAATTCACAATAACCAAACCAACATATGGTTCTGGTGCTCTTCCTCTCATTTTTCTTTTGCACTTTTTGTGTTTAAACGAAAATTTTAAACGTACAAGCTTGTCATGGTGGCATTGTACATGCTTTATAGATTCATACATACTAAAGTCTGTTGTTTCTTGCACCTTCTCTTGTGTGTATGTTTCTACAGTGGACCGTATGATCCGATATTAAAAACGATATAAGGTAGCAAATTATATTGGAGAAATTGACAATGCAAATAGGAAATTTTTGCGATTTTTGCAATATTTTTATTAAAAATTGTCTAAAAATCAATCCTAAACTTTGTGATGTGGAAGTTTTAAATCTAAACCGATTAGA
The DNA here is from genome assembly GCA_949748255.1 of Eustalomyia histrio. Classification (NCBI taxonomy): domain Eukaryota; kingdom Metazoa; phylum Arthropoda; class Insecta; order Diptera; family Anthomyiidae; genus Eustalomyia; species Eustalomyia histrio. The sequence goes on from OX456524.1 coordinate 151,716,150, forward strand.
AAAATAAAATTTCCTGTACTCTTCTTTATTTTTTTACAATATTTCCTTATACTGAATTTATACTATGCCGAAAATCTCGTTTAAACCGGATTTTTACAGCATTCAGCAATAATATGTATAAAAATGTTGTAAAAATCTGGCATCACCTTGTGCAAAACAATTTAAAGAAATAAAAACATTTAATTATTTAAGAAAACTTAACAATCTGAGTTGTAGATCCAATAAAAATGCGTTCTTTCAGATTCATTATGACAACCGAATGGTTTGGTTGGAGCCACAGACATATTTGCTTGTGGCGACCGAAATTTGGTTAATACAACAGAACTTTGGTTGAAACCAAATATTTAATTCGGAGCTGGAATACATTTGCTTGCGACAACAGCATAATTCGGTTGCGGCCACGAAGCTATTCAGTTGGCACGAAATTCGATTGTCACAATGAATCTGTTTTCTGGATGTAATGCAGCACTCAGCTACTTATTTTTACCTTCGGCTACACTCAGAAAAAAAAGTTAGTAGAAAAATTTGTAAACGGTTTTCAATCCCACTTTACTATTTTTGTACAGTTTTTAAGTAAAAAAATAATTATTTAGCAAATCTTTTTGCTATTTACATTTTAAAAATTACAGAATTTTTACAGAATATCTACAAATTTTCGTTGCTAATTTCAGAAATCATTTTACAAATTTTTGAAAACCGATTTGCTAAAATTAGCAAAAAAAATTACTAATTTTAAAAAAGTCGATATTGAAGGAAATGTCATTTCTAATAATTTAAACTTATACATACAAACTTAAATTGCTCTAAAATGTTGCATAGAATTAAAAAAAAACGGAAGTGAAGATACCGACTCATGTCTAAAAAGAGGACATCCACTTAAATTTTAAGTTCTAAAAATCAGCACTAAAAACAATTAAATTTAACCTTAAAAGTAAAAAAAAATTGACTAAAATATTTTTCAAAACAGAAATTACCAAATTAAAACAAAATGATAAATTCGTTTATGTTTTAAAAATTTTTAAGATTTTTAAGCCTTTGATTTTTTTTTATTTTGTATAAAACATCTTTTAAAAAATATAATCAAAAAAATTAATCCAAAACTTTGTACTAATATTAATAGTATTTAGTAATTTTTTTTTGCTGATTTTAGCAAACAGATTTTAAATTCCACTTTACAAAAAGTCTACTAAAATTTAGTAGCGGCTACTAATTTTTCTACTAATTTTATTGTACTGCACGTCAGCAGACATGTGTTGCTAAGATTAGCAAAAAATACCGCTGGGCTCAAATTAGCAGAATTTCCCGTAATAACAGCAAAATTTTCAGTTGCCATTACAGACTTTTTTTGGTGAGTGTAAGAAAGTCTTTAAAAACAACATTGAAACAGTCTCGGGAAGACCTACCATGAACAAAGTGAAAAATGTTGCTTCAAAATAGTCATCCTTTGTTAAAAACTCTTAAATTTTGAACTCCGCCATTAAATTAATGGTTTTTAGAAACATATTCAATTTAAGGTTTTCTTTTAATCTTGTTGTGTTTATTTAATGAAACTAGATTTAGCTCGATTTTAAACGAGATTTCTGTATAGTGTATATTATTATATAGCGTGTCGGAAATCGAAGTATTTTTCAACTTACGGTCCCCTCTAACATGTTGTTCTTTACTTGTAGATTTGTTGATTCCTTTTCAATGCTGTAGTGGTATATTGTATTGCGACATTAAATTCATTTTACGAGAATTTTTTTCTGTTTGCTTATATTTCTTTTAGCTTTACTTTGTTGTAGTATTTGCTTGCTGACTTGACTTGACTGGCTGACTGCTTACCTTAATGCTATAGCAGTTGTTCTTAAGTATTTTTCTAAAATATCTGGTGAGAAACTTTGAATTAAAACTTCAGAGAAGACAGACTTGTGGAAGACCTACCATTGAACTCATGCCCAAGGTGTTTTTAAGCATTATTTAACTTCAGAAGGAAAATAAGGACAGTCTCCTTAGGTTAGGTGGATTGTTACATAGAAATACTGGAATTTAACTCAGAATTGACTTCTAGAAGACCTATGTGATTAAAGCAAATCGGTCAAACTCATATAACTCATTTTATGGTCTTACGGCTTGAACACATAATTTTTAACTAATTACTCTACTCGTAAATGCCTTAAATAGATTCGATTTTACGATGAGCCCATGGACCTTATCAAAAAATTTCGAAATAGGGACGGAGCCTTATAATAATCTTTAACAACATCTTATAGTTTTTAGGTAAATAATCTTGATTAACGATCCGGCAATATGATTGCAGTATTTTTAGCTGTTTGGTATATTCCATTCTATAAAACTACCACCTAAACCACCGTTTAGGAACCTCTGAACTATATGGTTGTTGTGAAAGAGGAGCTCCTCTTAAAATTCTACTTAAGCGTGTATATTTTTGTGACAGTCGTTATTTCAGTCCGAGAGTGTGTGTAGGTCTCTTTGCTTTTTAAATGCTGATGGGTCTGATTGTTGTTCTGTAATTTGATTCTTTAGTTCGTTCCTCCGTTTACTTTTTGAATGACTGTTGTCGTTATATGATGATGATGACTAGCAAAGTAACCAGACTGTTAGTTCGTTTGCCAATATGACTGTCTGTGTGTGTGTCTGACTTGTCAGCATTTGTAGCAGAGAGCTTTAGCGTGTGTGTTTAAAATGTCCCTGGAATTTTCTTCATTTCATGCTTATTGACACTGCTTCTAAACTATTTTTTTTTTTTTTTTTTGTTCGTTCATTTCGTCTCGAAGCATTTAATGTATCTTTTAGGTGTTTTGAATATACATACGATATTATGTATGTAAACTCTCATTAGATAATGTGAGTGTCCGTTCATATATGGATTTAAAAGTTGTTGCCAGATGTGAAGGATATTAATTTAATAACGGAATTGAGTTGGCTATTTGTTGTGATACATGTTTAAAACCGAATTGGATTGCGGATTCGTTTTAAACACATGGAACAGTTCTTAATGCTTAGCATAAATAACAGTGATTTGACTGCAACCGAATCATTCGATTGGTAACGAATTCGATTGCCATCTCTAATTAGTTTTAAATGTAAATTCATAAGTTTCAAATCGCTATCAAATCACTTATTTAATGAAATGCATTTTCTTTATCTTGTTGGTATCCAACCTTCTTAAAAGGGCTACAAGGGACACAAGGGGCGGGCATGAGGGCAACGATAGGGCTGACAGTTTGGCCAACAGCTGGGCCCTGACTTATTTGGCCCTGAACAATTCTATGGTGTACCAATGGGTTATATCAGAGAAAACTTAGGATTTGGTGGGAATCCAAGGCCATTGAGTGGTGGAAAGCTACCATTGGCCGGCGTCAAGCTAAGAGATTCATCGTCTCATCTAGTGGAAAATCCAGGAGACATCTTTCTCCGAACAGGAAGGACTTAAGGGCCTTAACAGTATTTTTCACTGGACACTGTAATCTCAGATACCATTTGAGAGCAGAGGTCTGTCTGACTCAGGACGCTGAAACAGTGGAGCATATACTCTGCGTGTGTCCTAGGCTTCGCGGCAGGAGACTACAATTCTTTGGTGGATATACATTATCCCCCTTGGAAATTTGGGAATCTGTGCCTAGTAAGGTAACTACCTTCATTGGAAGTCTCAATATTTGGAGCAGAGAATTAGGCTCCACAAAAGATCAACATCTTTTGGTCGCGGTGCATAGGGCCTTTCGAATCTAATCCAATTCAACATTGCCATTGTTTTCATTACTGAGTCTTCCTAAAAAAAATTGAAGTCGGTTGCCTCTTCTATCTATCAATGCTTTCCAACGGATTATTCATGTCACCCATTCACAGTCAAACGTTTCAGATTAAAATTGCCGGGGTAATTAATTTAACATGCTAAAATTGGCCAGCAATAAATGTGCAAAGAAGAGGTAACGAAATATGCTGTTATAAATGGTACTTCTTTTTTTGCGCTTATATGACATGTTTTTGATTTGCAATGTTCCACATCCTTCTTTTAGTGCATTTTGTTGTAGAAGGGAAAAATAAAAATTACTCATCGAGTTCTGCAGTACTGCCTAAATCATGTCTATAATTTGATAGATGTCTTATTTTCCACCCTGGTATAATGGCATGTTAAAGTAATGGGTCTCAGCGCCAATCTTAGAATAGTTCGTATAATTTTTCCTGTATAGTCCAGTATTTTGTTCGAATTTTTGCGTAAAAAGTTTATTTTTTACTTGCGTGAAATCGTTGCGAAATTGCGGTGATTTTTTTTTTTTTGTTTTTCATTAATTTAACAGACGACCACTTGAATATGTAGTAACATTTAGTCCAGTATTTTGTTCGAATTTTTGCGTAAAAAGTTTATTTTTTACTTGCGTGAAATCGTTGCGAAATTGCGGTGATTTTTTTTTTTTTGTTTTTCATTAATTTAACAGACGACCACTTGAATATGTAGTAACATTTAGCTTTGTTAGGATTGTGGCTTTCTAATGGTTGTAAAAAGATAATTTTAAAGCTTTTATTACAGTTTTTGGGCTTCAAACATAGCGCCAAATTTTTCGCTGTTTTGAACAAAATAATGTTCCTAAGGGACTTACAAATAGTCCATAACTATTTCAGCAAAAATGATGTTGCCTTATAATACATAATCTGGTAACATTAAATTTCTGCTTCAATTATATTATGGGCCTTATGCGTCAATTGCTTGAAATACATTTCGGGTTTTTTGGCTTCGGGTTTCGTATGTGCGTGTGGGGTTGTGACTCGTTTTGTATCTGCACGTATGTACGTATGTAAATTCTATGTATGATTAGTAGAGTACTTTTTGTTTAGGCTTTGTAATATCCCCCTAGCTGGCTGTTTGGATGGTTTTGGTTTGGCATTGTTGATTATTGCTTGTGTTGGCTTGGCATGCTGGCTGAATGGCTAGAAATATATAATGGCATAAGCAGACCTCTAACCAGCTTGTTAGGCAAACTAAGTCTCCCCCCTTTTTGGTTATTGTAAAACCTAACAGTCATTAACTAGCTGGAGTTTTGTATGAGTGTATATGTGTGTGTGTGTGTGAATTATAATGGTTCTGATAGATAGCTATTTATGTATGTATATTCAAACTCGTATGTGTGGAACATGACGATACTATGACTATCTTCCTTTTGAAAACAACCAAAGAAGAGGCATGAGATCTCTTTCCTAATTCCATATCCTGCCAGAGTTTCAACACACTGTTGTTGAAACTCTTAGCTTTTTTGTGAAAGATGATAATGATGTTGTGTTGCTGGAGAAATTGTAAAGATTTTATGGTTATAGTTTTCATTTCTTGTTATCCTGCAGTTTTCATTTTGAATTTCTTTGCCAAGCTTTAAATGTGCTAGTATAAAGTGCTTGTTAGAAACTGCATGCTACAAATTTGTTGGCGGCATATACTGCTATCATCTTATTTCCTTTTTTTTTTTTTTTTGTTTCTTTCTTCTTTTTGGCTTGTATTCATTCGTAGAGAGTTCTTTATCGCAACAACAACAGCAAAATCAAATGAAGTTTTTAGAACAATCTCTAGAATCATCATCATCATTATTATCATCATTTTTGTTGTAGTCCTAGTCTTCTTCGTCCTAGTCATTGTATGTAGTTATTATAGTTGTTGGCGTTGCTGTATATACTGTCGTTTACAATCTGTATTCAAACCGAAATGGTTGTCAGGCAAGCAGGCATAAACATGATTGCTTTTAGTTTTTAGCTCATGCTAACACACATACAAGCACACGTACAATACAACCTACCCTGTCACATTCTACAAGCTGTGAACAATTTCGTCCCTACTTTTTAATTTTAAATCTACTGCTACAACATCGTCACCATCATCATCATCATCAGCCCACCATACTCCAGCCAAAGCAAAGCATAGTAAACCAACGTTAGTCAGCCAGCCAGCCAGCCAACAAGCAAAAGCAATAATGTCTCACAGTCACATCCAATCATCCCTGGCTTTGTATACCTAACAAATAAAACCACCATCATTCCATGCAACCAACCAGCCAGCCAGCCATCCAACTAACAAACCATCCATCCATCTATACGATACGAGACATACACGTATATTACCGAGAACATTTGTACTGTATGTATAAGTGTGTATGCGTGCGTTTGTTTCAGAGCCTTAAGAAATGCATTCTTTTTTTCGATTTAATTATATTTGATATATTTTGACTAAAGAGGATTATAAGTTGTATTCAATTTCTTTATGATCATTTTAAACTATAAAGTCTGGTTGAATCGCAGGTATTTTTATAGTACAAAAGTTTGGCTCAATAAATGGTCATAGATTTAGCTCGGTGCAAGTCCGTTTTGTAGGACTACAAAGCCTCATTCTCGATGACCTGGTCGCTTAGGTCGAGGTCACTTAAACACCGCTTTGTAGGACTACAAAGCCTCATTCTGTATGGCGTGGTCGCTCAGGCTGACAGTGTGACACTTCCTTTAGCACTGCAGCTCACAAAATTTTGCCATTTTCTTTTACATTTACATTTATTGGTCTTGTTAAAATATGCAATAGGTTTTGTAAGAGAAAAGTAAGAGTTTGCCTACCTTTATATCTTCTTACAAAACTCTGGGATGTTTAAGCACTTCCAAAAAAATAAATCAATTGTAGCAAATCCAAATCATACATTAATCTTACATACAAATCAGTGATTTTATTACTCCATTCAATAAATATATTTCATATATATTTAAATGTCACTAAAAATAATAGATTTGAATTGAATTTATTGCCAATTTGTTGTCGGATGTGGTAACCGAGCTTTTTTTTCTTTGTGTCAACAGCAAATCAGTTGCTACAACCGTAATTTGACTTTTACAATTGATTTCTGCCGAATCATTTGATTTCTGCCGAACTTAACGATTAGCAACAAATTCAGTTAAAAGCACCTTATTGTTTTCTAGTTAAAAGAAAAATCTAATTTTTTTTCTTTTGTATCTTTTCAGGTGAGTCTTTGTTACATACAATGTTACACATCTGTTAAGTTTTTTCTCTGTCGTAAGTACACGTGTTAATAAGTTTGTTATGGTACAAAACCTTGACTTAAAGTTTAAACTTCGAATCGATCTAACTAGAACTTTAACTCCGTTTACTAATTTATCGATCTTCTAAGAAACTTGAGTTAAAAAAAAATTAAAATAGTGCGCAGTCAATAACAAACTGCTTTTGGTACAAAAATCCTTTATCATTAATCAAATCCTATCTGAAAGGATGTTATAATTCATACGACCAAATTACATTATTAAATTTGTCTACTTTGTTACCTCATAGTACAACTAAGCCTTGCCAGAGGTTGACCAACTGCGGGGCCGTCGTCACTTCTTTGGCCCTGAACCTTCCTGTGGTGTACCCATGGGGAACATTAGAAAAAATAAGAAATTACAACAAAACACTTAGTAGCAGAGCCCTATGCTACCAGTGGGCAAATATAACCAGGGTTCGCCTCGTCCTGGAGACCACCGTTTAAAGACACACTAACGTAGTGCCATTCATCCCATGGGTACTGTACAGATAACAACTGGGATTACGGGTATTTATCAAGTGCCCGCTCTAGATCCGTCATGTTATGTAAAAGCAGAGACACCTCAAGCAGGATGTGGATTGAAGCTTGGATTACCCGGACGCAAACGCTTCCCCCTGTCTCACGCAACATAGAGACAGCTTTTACTTCAGTTTAATACAGGCTTAAGCACCACGCATGGTCGGACATTGAGTTCTTATAGGCTAAGGCATTATCAACATATTTTCTGTGTATACGCTTCAAGGACCCCTGTAGCACTCGCTGTTACTTCTTCAGGAAGGGCTTATGGACCTTAACAGGATTTTTCACTGGACACTGTAATCTCAGCTACCATTTGGGGATTAGAGGTCTGTTTGATTCGGATACTTGTAGGTTCTGTGAATTGGACGCTAAAACAGCGGAGCATATAATCTGCGTGTGTCCAAGGCATCGCGGCAGGAAACTACAATTGCTTGGTGGAAATACACTATCACTCCTGGTAATTTGGAATTCTGTGTCTAGTAGAGTGATTTTCTTCATTGGAAGCCTCAATATTTAGGGCCAAAATTAAGCTACACAAAAGATCAACTAATCAAAGCCTTGTCAGAATACCGAAAATACACATGGCAAACCGACAAGATTGTTGTGAGTGAGTGCTGGATGGCTGTCTGTTAGTAGGTTTAATGAAGAATTCGACTTATAAGGAAACTACTTTAGGGCGAACTCACTGATTTCAATTAAATTTTTATATATGATATTTTAACCAACTTTTTTACTCTCTTTACCACATATCCAAATTTCATAAAAACCTAGAGTTTGGCCTAAAGTAGTCCCTTATTAGTGTAAATATCTCGTCGACGATAGATATTTTACCAATATGTGGATCAACAATGTGTTTGAGTTACTTACACAGTAGCTTTGTTTTTGCGGGAAGCTATTTACGTTGACTTCTGTCATTCCCATTCAAATTTGACATAAACGTTGGCTTATGTCAAATTTATATGGGAATGTCGTAAGCCAACTTTAATAGCTTTTCATCTGGAGTTTGCGACAATCTGAAACACACGGTAATTGGTTACTTATTATTCTAGTCAACCCGGATTTAATTATTAGCAATTATACAAACGAATTAAACTCTTTTTAAGTTCTGTTCTGGCTCTGTATGGTTTTGTTCGAAAAAATCATTCGTTCGGTTTTTGCACACAGAAAAAGCCCATGTGCCGCGCGTTTAATATGTCTGTCTGCCCACAAGCTGTGGCATGCATACACATTCATATACTTTAGGCAGGCAGGCAGGCAATCATTCAGACAAGCAAAACAGTCACAAACACACATTCATTCAGCCTGGCTGGCAGGAAGGAAGGCAGGCAGGCAGGCAAGGCAAAGAAGCATGGCAGGAGAGCCAACTATAAACACACAGGCCAGGCTACTACTACCGACTACTCTATTCAAGAGCAGAGCATGTGAAAATAACAACAACAGTAACAATAACAAAAGAAATAAGAACATTTTTTGTTGGCTCTAGTGGCCAACACAAAACAACTGTTCGTTCGTCTGTACGCTCGTTAGCAGTAGCAGAACGCTGTGGCAGTAAAAACACACACACACACATATTGTACAAACAATCCATTCGAGTATATAGAGTAAAAAGCGTTTTTAATACGTTTTTTTTAATGCTGTTGTTGTTGGTTTTTCATCATCATCATCACCATCAGCATTGCCATCGCTTTTTGCGCTTCACTATGCTTTGCTGAATTTTCAATTTCAGTTGTAAGCTGACTGCAATCAGCGTTGGAAGTGAAAAAGAATTTTGAAAAGAACTAAAGCGTACAGTGTTGAGCACGTGTAAGTGTTTAGAACTATAAATAATTAAAAAAAAAACATTATACATAACTGAAAACCGGGTAAAATTAAAAAAAAATCATATTCAAGCTAAAAATATTGAGTGTCCTTTATTGATTGATAATGCAAAAAAAAAATCAATATGTAAAACTTTCAATATTTTTTTTTTTTAGTTGTCGAAGTGCTGTATGTATTATTTATTGATTTTATATTATTTCATATGTTTTTTGTTGCTTTTGTTTCATTTTGAGTGTCGTTCTTGTGATGTGTGGTTTGTTGTGGGCCTTTTTTCATCAAGCCCCTAGTATGATGATGGTATTCTTTGAAAACAAAAACAAAAAGTGTATTATTCTCATACACTGAATATTCTCATTTGTTACCTAGATTTTTATTTGTATTATTTTACTCTTAACATACACTTTGAACATTAATAAAATTCATTCATTTGTTCGTTTGTTTGTTTTTTGTTATTGTGAATTATTGATTTTGAATTTAGCTCAGTTCTGGTCAACTCTACAAAATGTTGTGATCACATATTTTTAATGGTATTCCAAATATTTGATATTTTAAATATTTCAGTGGTGTAATGCAGGTGGATAAAAGCTAGATTGGGTTTTAAGATTATTAAAAAGATATACAAATTAGCAAACTGGAAACTATTACAATCTAAACTCTACGATTTTGTTTAAATTTCAATATATTGAAGAATTTAAAATCGACACGTACCTAATCTTTTCGACAATCTCGGGTATTTAGAGGGATCTAAACAATACCACAGTATTGTTGGAAAGTGAGTTTTAAAGGGCATTCACTGATATATTTTCGATACACCTTTGTTGTTGTTGTTGTTGTTGAGTTGTAAAATAACATATAAATTTATGTTTACATTACACAGAAAAGAGATTCGTGCTATCATATTCGTACAATCAAATTCGTTATTAATCCAATGGTGTCGGCAACAGCAAGGGAATATTTCAGTTGTGACTGTTTAAATTTTTGTTGAGGCAATCAAAATACTGTTGACATAAACAAATATTCACTGATGCTGTTGAATTAACTATTTGCAAGAAATTCATTCTATCTGTCAAGCGATTAGCCAATGTCGATAATTCTGTTTTTAAGTGAGTAAGAACCATTAAGGGGCATTGGTTTTTAAAACGACACAAGATTTTATCATACGTAGGGCGCCATTGACTCCATCCGATCTTCTAAATATTTTTACCACTTACATGGAATGCCACTCTCATCTATTAGGAGGGACATCGGTAGAAAAGCCTGCTCTTTTTGGGTGTAGAGTTTTTTAAATTATCGCATAGATGGTGACCAAAATTGTTAAATTAACAGGATTCCGTTTTTCAAGTTCCCCAAGGATCATTTTTTCGCCGAAAGTTTGTCTCATCACAATGAGTTGGTCTAACAAGTCGTTAATCTTCCGTGTCACAGTGTTTTAGGACTTTTACTTGCAAAGTATTTGCTGAGAATTGTTGCTGACCTCAAAGAGTTCGAGAAGAGTATTGTTTCCTGAGATAGAGGTCGTCTTATAAATGGCGCCCAAACTGAAAAGCATTAACTTTTCTCTACGTTATATTAACTAAATTAAATCTTACGGACTTAAGGCTTGAGAGATTTTACTTAAAAGAGGATCTTGGGCAATTTTTCGAAAATTTAAAAAATTCCGGAAGAGCCATTTTTTCACAGAAATTTTGCATGAATAAGGGTTAAATAAGTTGTCTAATAAATGGCGCCCACCCTATGATATTCAATTTTAAGTATTGGGGTATCAATTAATATTCTGTGAAATTCCCGTAATGCAGTCATTAAGATTTTTCTATTAGTTATGTTTATATAGTAAGATAATTGCCTAAAATTGACAACAACTGTTTGGACACAATCAGTCAAGTTCGTTTCAAATAACATTGTTCGCACCTTCATAAACTTACCTTCATTTAGTAGATATTGTCTCTTTTTCTAGACATTGCAATGATGATCGTTAGACTTTGTTTGAAGCCCAGTTTTATTAGAACAGTCTTTGTAATATGTAGATGTTTTAGTTGAAATACATTGACTTTAATTCCATTTTACTAATGTTATTTGGACAGAAGTAATTTGAATTGGGTTTTTTGGGAATGAAACAATTTGCTTATTTTTGATACACAGAGGAACTATTTTCCATTGCAAAAAAAGAAAAACTAAAATTTAATATACATTTAACACTCTATCCCCCTTGCCTCTCACATATTTTCTTATATCGTTGGTAGAAAGAACACACCCATGTTGTTAAGTCTCCCCCGTAAAAACGAGCCTTTTGCAAAATCATCACATCATTGCTGGGCTGCTTTGGCTGGCTGGCTCGCTGACTGCTTTTGCCATAAAGCTCTTTACACTACGTATGTAGTGGAAGGTACGTATGTACGTTCATACGAATGTATGTATTGTACAATATGAGGTTTAGCTGCCATTACAAACTACTGTGTATATTGGTTGAGTGGTATACCACTCAACTTGTGAAATTCCTGACGCAATTTGCAAAAACAAAAAACTACAGCAAAATTCAAAAAACAAGAACGGACAGGCAAAGGCATTGAAATAAAAAGCCCTCATATAGTAGATTGTAGTTGGTACATACTACTCCTCGTACGTAGCAAATAGCAAAGCAATAACAGAACAAACATAGATACAGACGACGTTTTGAACCGAAGGACGGACGGGCGAACGGACGGATTGTGTTGTTGATGCGATGTGATGAAGAAAGATTCATCTCTCTATGTACGCAGCAACAACAGTCACACTATTTGCAAAAAAAAAACGACAACGACGAACCACACGCTAATTTTCACCGTTGATTTTTGTATTGTATGGTTTTGATGATGATGATGATGAAGGCAATGGCGATGATGGTGATGGTCGCCTTGTCTGAAACAAATAAAAATCAACAGAAAAATAAAACAGATGAATATAATTTCAGTGTATGTAGTTAGTGCAGTTAGCAACTCGCTTAAAAAGTTCAATACACACGAGTATATGACTACTAACTACTCCTCTTACATTTGAAGTTGTTAATGCAAGTACATAAATGTGTCTGCTTACGAAAATGGAAGAAGAAACTGCAATTGAATAAAACTAAAGTATGTATTCGTATGACTAGATGGCTGTCTGGTTGGGCGGTTAACGGCGGCTATAAAATATACCAGCAGCTTAAATTCTATATACGAAATTATATTGATAATTAGCTGGAATTTGTGGTACTACTTGCCTTTGAAAAACGTTTTTAACTAACAAGAAGTTGGACATACTTATGTTTGATTTGCAATACTTTTATAGGTCTTTTGTTTAATGGTATAATGTTTGACCCCATTTGATAAATCCTACGATTTATGATTAACAGGGTTGAGCTGTATGTCCTCCTGCACACTCAGTTGTACGCGGCTCTTAGGAACATTATTATCTCCTTCACTGCCATTTTGCTGTATTGACCTTTCCATAATTTGGGTTTACCAAATGTTTTCATCCTCAGATTGGAAAAGGCGGGACATTTGGCATTGACATCCTCCAAGCAATACCTGCATAATTTATCGTCAGTAATTTTTATCTTAAATACGATTAACGATGTAGTTGGGTTGAGTAGTCTGTATCTTAAGCACCGCGACCAAGCAGATCTATTATGCACCCTCTAGTATTTTCCTCAGTTGTTTTCCAGTGCAGCCTCGAGTAGCAGTACAATGTTCTTCACTTCCAGCTTCTTGTATTTTTCCTCCATGATATCAGGTCTGCCAAATGTGATAAATCGTAGGTATGCAAAGGCAGGACATTTAGCCATTACATGCTCCATGGTCTCCTCATCTTCCATACTATATCTGCATGTCGTATCTCGATCATGTCCTATTTTATTCAAGATGTAATTACATGGATAGTGTCCTGTGAGTGCTCCGCATAGGAGTCTTAGATTTGGGCTGTTCATCTGAAGGGCTTCTCTGCTCCTCTTTTCATTGTATGAAAAGAATTTCTTTGAATGTTTCAGTGGTTTCTGTTTGTTCCAATATTCAATGGATTTCGTCTTGATCAGATCCGATATCATATTTATGATGTCCTTTTCCGTGAACCAAATTGAGGACACGAGCCTATAAATGGCTGTTCCGCACCTAGTCTCGCTTGTTCATCAGCTTTTTCATTGCCTTCATGCCCACTGTGACCTGGTACCCAAATAAGTGTTATGTTATTATTGGTCGACAGTTGGTTGAGGGCTTTATGGCACTCCAGCACTGATCTATAGTAATAAATGGGATTTTCAGGGCCCTTATTACATCCTGGCTGTCCGACATTAAGTTTATATTTGCTCTCACAAGATTTCTTTCCAGAAGTTCGGTCGTTGCTGTATAGATAGCATATAATTCTGCAGTAAATATAGTTGAATCTTTGCCTACTCCGCTAGAAGTTTTGGATCCGTCAGTATACCACTTCTGTGCATCTTCCTTCAACCATGGGGGATCAAGTTCCCATTCTTCTCTTGTTGGGATTTGAACTTTGTATTCTCTTCCTAGTTCAATCACTGGATTTATTTTATCACTACATATCTTAAATAAGTGGCCGTAGCATTTGTAATGTCCCGTGAATACTCACAACAGGAGTCCTAATCCAAGTATATTCAATTGAAGTCCATCCCTACATCTTCTAGTGTTGTAAGAATCTTTTTGAGTGTCTGAAACCCTCCTGTTCGCTCCAGTTTCTAATTACTTAGTGTCTCATCCAGTTGGAGATCGCTGTATTAATATCTTTCTTGGTAAAGCCATACTGAGGAACTGGGTCAATAAATGGACTTTCTGAGCCTAGTCTTGCTTGCTCATCCGCTCTTTCGATGCCATATTAACCGCAATACCCTGGCACCCATAAAAGCGTTACCCTGTTGTGTTCAGCCAGCGGTACTGTAGTACTGATTTGTGGTGATATACATATTCGCCTGTAAGTGCCTTGAGTACTGCCGTAACAGTATTGATGCAAATGTGTTGATTGTATATAATTCTGCTGTAAATAAATTTAGGGAAATATGGAGTTTGCACCTAGGTCCATATACTCCAGCTCCCACAAAATTTAAAATTTTAAAGCCATCAGTGTACCACTTCTGGGTACCCTAAATATCTGATCATATGAAACAAAATCTCAGCGAAAAGCCAAACATCACATCCAGACCACTTAGGCAAGCTTATCGGTGTATCTTGTGACTTAACAATTATCCCACCCGCATAGTTTTCCGTGTTACATGAGTCGTAGATGAATTAGTGACTGTATAAGTGAATGACTGACTGTCTAAATGACTGCTGTGTGTTATTTTTTCCTCTTCTGTTAAATGCTACTATTGCTTTGTATTATTTCTGCTGCTGACTTGACTAATGATGATAATGAAGACGATGATGTTGTTGTTTTGCGCTATTATTATTATTATTATTGTCGCTGTCGTTGTTTGTTTCTTATATGCTTATTTGGGGCTCTATGGTGGCGGCATTAATGTTGATGAACATCAGACATTGTCAGGGACGTGCTTTGCCTTTTGCTATTGCTTGTAATTTTTCTATACTTTATCGTTATGTTGCTGTTTTTCCTATTACACAAAGTTTTTCTTTTCACTTTGGTTATTTTCCTAATACAGGGTGGTGAAAAACTTATTTTTCTATTGAAAGAACTTATTTTTGCAAATGTCATATTATCAAAGCGTTGGCTTATAGCCTTTTTCCACTGAGCTACATCTTTCATCAATTTGCAAAGATGTTAACATCCTCCCATAAGAATTATACAGGCTAAAAATTCTACATCTACAAAAGATGATCCTTTCTCATTTTGTTCCATCTTACATCTTTCGTTATTCTAAAAAAATTACAAAAAAAAATCGATTTTCTTCACTAGCAAACTGACATTGCAGAAAATAAAAAAATATATTCAACAAAAGGAAAATGAGCGGCAGATGTAAGAATTTCATACTTATGTCCACCAAAAATTCTTCTTCTGCATCATCTTCCAGAATGGCCTTTAATATTTCAATGTACTGCATTAAAATTCGGGTTTGTTCTTGCACAGCAACAACTACTGAATGCTTTCTCTAAATCCATTTTTTATTTTTAACAAAAATTATTCGTCTTTTTCTTAAATTTTTTTGACAGCTGAATAAATAACAGATGAAAGATGTTGCCAATGTAAACACTTGTTTCACATTTTCAACATCTTCCATGCGTTTCACAAAGATGTTGTTCAGTGCAAATAGCCTACTAGATTTCTCATTTTGACAAGATCCAGTTTAACCGCTTTATACTTGCTTTTTCTATTTGATTTTTTCCTAAAAAAGAAAATTTGATAAAATGGAAAAATTTATCAAGGAAAATTTGGGTAATGCTTCCATTTTACGGATATCTTTGCGACTTCCATTTGTTTTTTTATTTACCCAAAAAATACAGCTTAAGGTAATCGAGTGAGGTGTTTTGCGTCACCCTGTACAAATACTTTGCGCTAAAGGTTTGTCGTTATTGTTGGTTGTTTGTTTTCCTCAATATTCATCTTAAATGGGAGAGAATCCTATTGTAGTAGTATTGGTTTTACTATAAATTCACTGAGAACACTTTGGAATAATGCTTCCAGAATGTAGTTGAAAAGTCGTACCAAGCTATTTATTTTCTAAATAAACCCCTTATAGGAATTGAAACGGTATACAAGCAAGACTGCGTTGTCATTGGAGGAGGATATTGATCCTTTGGAACATGTTACATAACCAACCTGAAGCATGTCTCCAAACTGTTTACTTAAGGAGAGTTCGGTGTCAAATCCTGGATTAGTTCTGTGATATATCATAGTCATGATATCGAACTGTCTTTAGGATAGCAACTAGTAACCTTTCCCATGTCAGATGTCAGTTCTGTGACATGTTTCAAGAGGTTAACTTTCTTTTTCGTACAAAAGAAACGGTTCTCCCGAAAACACATTCAAAATAATCCAATTATAGTTACATCGAATTAATCATTACTTTTAAAGAAATATCTCCTAGTATAGTAAAAACCTATATCGGAATACTTTCCTTAATATGAAACCTCCTTTCCCACCACCTCAAAATTGTCTAGTTCGCTGAACATGCTAATGATGATTTGTTAGCTGGTAAGTTACAATTTTGTTTTGTGAGACCAATATTTTTACAACAGCTTCATTTTAAAAAGCACCATTAGCATTATTTTGTGTTACTGCGAGCGAACAACCAGCCAGCAATACAGTTTTATTGTTTTTTTTTTTTTACTTTTTATTTCTTTTTTCACAATTCAAATTTTCTTTTTGCTGGCTGTCGCTACCCAGGTAGAAAAATACGAAGGCAAAGCACCATGAGCACTTGCGAATTAGTGCTTTTTCAAGTTGATGAAAATAAAAAAATACTAATTCTCGTATTTATAACGTAGCAAAACGTTTGTATTTAAAGAATTTTTTTTTAAACCCGTAGAAAATTTTGCAAAACATCACGTACTGGGAAAGCACCTATAACATTAATTGGTAAATTATTTTTGTTTAGTGCTTTACCAGTACTTTGTTCTATAATAATTTCTACCTGGGTAGTTATATCTAAAACATGATTTTAAAGTTAATTTGTTTTAGTTATATGTATGTCCACAGTTTGTCAAAGTTTTACGTTAAACCCTCTACAGTCTTTTTTAAATTTTTCTGATACGGCCGAACGAATTGCGTTTTAACACTAACGAAAAACACTTATCCAAGCATTTCCTGTTATTTAATTTCTGAAATATAAAACAAAAAAAACTTCATGTTATTTACCTTAAACGCCTTTAAAATTATGTCTGTTCTTTTGGTATTTTTGCCACTTACCTTTTCCCCAATCGATGGTTATAAGTTGTCAACTCTTGCGAAATTTTCTACAAATTTGCTTTGCTAATCTTAAATTGATAAAACAATCATTTTATCCACATTAAAACAATTTCCTGTTAGCTACTAACTAAGACTAACTGACATATTTGTTGTTGTTTCCCAGATACATTTTTAATTTAACTGTCGATTAAATTTTATCGGCGCATTATGTTTTTGGACATTAGAGTTGTAAACTTATGATCATCAATGAGTTATATATAGGATTTTTACAAGTTGGATATTGTAGTACCAGAACTAAGTGTTCAAACTTCATCTTTGTCGTCATGGTTGATTTTCTGTTAAGCTACTTTGACGAATTTAAAATTAAAACATTGCAATAAAAATGAGTAAAAAATTTTAATTTCCATCTCTCACACGTATTGATCCTTGTGTGTCTCAAGCGATATTATGCGTAGAACTTACAATGTTACAATGTTCTTAAAACTGGTATATAAAAGTCGTTGCATTCAAATGTTTTTAGAATAGTAAATGGCAACTTTTGTGATTTTCTTTTTGTGCAGTTGTCATAAGTGGTCATTAGATTTATTTACGCTTAAAAAACTACACATCATTTTTGGGCGAAAATCTTTAATTCTACGAATTTGAGAAACATCGGGACGTCCTAATGAACATCTCGTATAATATCGTGCTTTCTCTCTCTCTCGTTCCGTCTCTTATCATAATTGCAACCATAAATCAGGCTTAAAATAGATTTTTTAAGGAGACCGCCTGAATTATTATATTTTAATTTGTTTTAGAAAAATATACTAAAATTTCAGAACAGAATTCCATGTATTTAAGACCTTAAATTAATAATGAGCGTTATTTTCAAAATTTACAGATTGATTGTCTTTTAGGCAATCCAGACTTCGATGCATTTTTTGCATTATTCATATGAAGGGAACGTCTGTTGGGACACGACTTGTGTTATTAACCGCAACAAGTAGGAGCAATGTCTGAAGAATATGGCGGGTGAGGTAGGACTTTCCATTTCGGCGTTTCCAAATAGATCTTGACTGGCCTTGCAAAATCACTTTGTCGTACCTTTCCTCGTATTCCGGTCGTTTTTTTCTTCAGTTCGCTCTCTGAGTTGAGATCGTGATATCGATCTGGTCCCACCAAATATAGAGCATAAACTTCATGCCATGAATATTCGTCTTTGCGAAGGATGTCGACTGGTGTCCGGACAAAACCCATGACTTTTTAAGCTTGGAGTTGTCGTAATGGATTCCCTTTTTCATCACCACTCACAATGCGACTCAAAAACCTTCCTTTTTGGCATTCGAGGAGCTGTTTGGCTTTCAGCGTGGCGCGGCTTCAAATCTTGTGGCACTCAGTTTCTTTGCTTTTGAGTCAATCCCCTGTCTTTTAGGCCTTTGCTGACTATCGATGATTTTGACAACTCCTGAAGCATTTGCAATGAGTCCAATTCTTTGTTTTCAAACTTTTTGGGTTGACCAAGCCGTTCACCACTTTTAAAGCGACCAAACCACCTCCAACATGCTTGTTCAGATAGAGCATGTTCGCCGTAAATTTCTTTATATTCAAATAATGAAGAAGAAATCCCCGCGAAAACACTTTTTCGAACCTTTTTGGAACCTTTTTTTTTGTGTTTTAATTTTAAAGCCAAATATTTTAGCGAAATCGTTTTATATATTTTTTAAATATCGAGTACCCAAAAATCCAATCTCAAATTTTCACTCTCACATGAGAAATGATGACAAATTCAAATTTCGAACCTTTTCTGAAAAACACTGTATGTATTTCCATTATATTTTTTGTTAAGTTCTTTGTATATCAATCGATGAAGAATTGAAGTGATATGATGGTTGTTTTATGTACACAAGTACATATGTATGTATATGCATATGTATATGTAGGCTTTAACAAAGTCATTGTGATGTTTTTGTTGTTGTTATTACTCTTGCTGTTGATGATAATGTTTGTTGTCGTTAGTGGGTAAAACATAAGCAGCCAGATTAAATTGCTCAATGTTCGGCTGACTTGACTGTTTGTCAGTCATTTTTGTTTTTCTGTGTGTCAGCCTTAACTAACAGACGTTACTTTAGCTATAAGTTTTATGATGTTGCTTTTATTTGCTTTTCTTCCTTTTATTTGTACTTTTCAAAAGATTTTGCTATTTTCTGAATACACAAAACGAAAATCAATTAAAGGCAACCCAGAAAAGAAGGTAGTACAACTTGCTTGTTGTCTCTAAAGTTGCTAGGAATTTACTTGTAGTACAAGTTTAGTTGTGGTATTAGTTTTAGCTAAAAATTTAGTTGTACTGGCTAGGAAGCTTGGTTATTGGCTCGATGGGTGTCATTTTGCACATCCTGTATGTATCATTGGCTTAACTAAAGTAATAAATCTTAAATCTGTATAGAAATATTCGAAGTTTATCGTTTGACTCATGTTGTTTTTAAATAAGTTACCCTATCTGAATGTATTATAGACTAAATAATCCAGGCTTATCCTTATTAAATGTAAAACTTAGACGAAAGGCCTGCAGAGAGGTTCATTCCGATTTGGATAAAATTCTAATATGCTAAGAATGCTTATAAAATACGATTTTAATACATTTTTTATGCATATTTAAGTGTTACTGAACTTTCTGATTTCTTTTTTGAATAAAATTATTAAAACAACAAATAAAATGTATTCTAAAAAAACTGTATTCTACAATTTTTTCGATTAATTTTTAACGTTTATTCGGTTAACCGGTTATTATAATTATTTGAACAATTAATCGATTAAAATGAAGTGTTGATTTATTTGACTATTAGTAAGAGTCAACATTTTTGCCGTAATATTCTGTAGCGCTTATTTTTGATCTGTTTAATTTCGGCTATATCTCGTAGTTTTTAAGATATGCCCCCATTGACCATTAGGTAAGTCTCAGTGGGTGAGATTGGCAAAAAAAAGGAAAAAAGAGTTTTAAAGGAGAAAAATGATTTACATTTAATTGATTTTCGCCTAGTGTTTAGTTCGTTTGTAGTTTAAAGCTTAAAAACACAGCACATGCCATGCTTTTACTCTTGTTCTGTAGTCGCAGAGACTGTAGTTGTTAGGTATTGTTGTTTGTTGTTGGAGTTGGTGGAGATGTGTTTTTGATGTCTTGTTCTTTTGATGGGGAAGTAGAAGAAGAATAAGATGATGATAATGATGTTCTCCATGCTTATTGTTGTAGCTTTTTTTGTGAGTATATCTTAGTTTTTTTTTTTCATTTTGCTTTAATGTTTTTTTTTTGTTTGTTTCTAGTACGTGTGCGTTGGGATTGTGTTATATTTTTTCCATCAGTCTGAAATGTCTGACATATACAGGCAAATCATCAACCAACCATTCATTCATTCATCCATCCAATATATCCAAACAAACCAAGTAGGCATAGGCAGTCACTTAGCCAACCAGTCAGTCAGTCAGCCTGCCTGCCTGTAAGCTTGTGTAAGGAGTCGATAATTTATATATTTCGTCCTCTTTTTTTGGTTTATTTTCTTTTATTAGTTTTGAACTTATTTGTAAGCTTTTGCTCACTCACAGATGTATATTTACATTTTCCTGACAGTGTAGCACAGTGGTCTAGACAGATATAATATTTAATATTTTTCAAAACTAGAGTTTATTTGAGTCTGCTACCATCATATATCCACAATAAATGATGTCTCTAGAATTCACAATCATAAGTTTCTCAGAGTTTATTTTTTAATATTCGCCTTCATTTATTTCTTTGGAACTACTTTAACTATCTTTGGATGGATTCCAATCATCAGTAATAAACCTAACAAAAATAAATTGAAAATCTCCTTACACTGCTGGTAATGATGATGATGATTAGGGTGCTTGTTTTATTTTTTTTTTACATTGTTGCTAACCCGGTGGGTTTATATACAATAAAATAATAGCAAGCAATTGTCAAAATGATTTCATCTCAAGAAAAGACACTTAATTTCAATGTTATTGCAATATCATGATATCGTTGACATGCAATCGGCCCTTGTCTTGATGTCTGCCTTCAAATATTTCATTTAGTTTTAATTTAAATTTAGCATTCAAAAATAACGCAGATTTTAGAAATTATTATTTGGAGAAAAATAAGTTTTCATAAAATTTTGTGTTTTACAAAGAAAAAGCAATGAAACTGTTAAGTTTTCTCCACTGCAGTGGTATTTACATCGTTATAAAGTTTCTCTGTAATCGATTTAGCTATTGCTTGCTATCATTTATTACACGTGAAGATGACGGGTAACGTTTTACTAGTTTTGCTCGTTAGGCTGGTTGTCAATTTTGTGGAACAGCTTTTTAGGTATATTCCTTACCTTAGCTTGCCTTCGTCACAAGCATTTTATTTGTCAATATTTTTAAGCGGCTTTTTCCATTACACTTTATGTTGTTATTGTAGTTCCCTCTTACGCCTTATATACTTGAAGAAAAAATATTAACCCTTTAAAGTCATAGTAAAAATATAACTGACCCATAAGCTATAAAGCAGCACAACTATTCACACCGAATATGTTCAAATTAAGGTAAAAATTGCATTTTTTTTAAAATTGTCTTGTCATTCATAAAAATGGGCGCTTTTATAGGCTTTTTACACTGTGAACAACATCTTTGTGAAACGCATGGAAGATGTTTAACATGTGAAACAAGTGTTTACATTGGCAACATCTTTCATCTGTTATTTATTCACCTTTCAAAAAATAAAAGAAAAAGACGCTAATTTTTGTTAAAAATAAAAAAATTGGTTTAGAGAAAGCATTAATCGATGGAGTAGTTGTTGCTTTGCAAGAACAAACCCGAATTTTAATGCAGTACATTGAAATATTAAAGGATGATGATGATGAAGAAGAATTTTTGGTAGACATAAGTATGAAATTCTTACATCTGCCGCTCATTTTCCTTTGTTGAATAATTTTTTTTTGTTTATTTTCTGCAATGTCAGATTGCTAGTGATGGCACAAAGAAAATCGATTTTTTTGTATTTTTTTTAGTGATGACACTTAAAATAACGAAAGATGTAAGATGGAACAAAATAAGAAAGGATCATCTTTTGTAGATGTAGAAAGATGTAGAATTTTTAGCCCGTAAAATTCTTATGGGCGATGTTAACATCTTTGCAAATTTATGAAAGATGTAAGATGTAGCTTAGTGGAAAAATGCTATTATTCTATAAAACATCGATAATTTCATGTTCCTTTTCATATAGAAAGCAACCCAATTTTTTAGTGTTTAAAGAGATATGAAAAATAACTTAGTGTAAATGCATTCGAATACATATTTAAGAAGAGATGTTTTTGACATGATTTAAAATCACTTTTTTAAAAAAAGGCCATCTTAATTAAACATTTTAAGAATTAAAATTAAGTTCATTTTGTGAAAAATAAAATCAAAAGAAAACTAAAGTGTTGTCCGTTTGTATAGGTATAACTTTTAAGCAGACCAGAGAAGGTTTTCCTTCGTTCTTCTTGTGCAGGATTTCTTTATATATTTTATTAGATTTTAATTATATTATGATTAAAGGATCTAGGGGTATCATTTAGGATTCACAACTTTCTTTTAATAACGTTTAAATTATATGTCCTTATCAAATCCGGTAGAACCTTATTGAAGCACTATAAAAAGAATTTTAAATGAAAATGTTTTTATACTAGTTTAAATCGTATTGGCTTAAGAAGAAAGCTTTATTAGATAATCTCAATTTTGATTTTAGAGCAGATTATATCAAATTAGTGGCAACCCTGCTGTAATAACAAGCAAAAATAAAAAGCTCCGTATAAATTTTTAAAATAAAAGTATAAAAAAGTGTTTAAAATAGATAGAGACTATTAAAAACATAAAATAATTAATAAATTTCAAGTGAATAATAAATACTTGATGAATATTAAGTTTTTGTTTTTTTTTTGTTTACCTGAGGGAAGTGTTGTGAAGATCACTCAGCTATGGCAGAGAGCTGCAATAAATGCAGATCATCGATTAGAGGTCAAACTGGTATAAGATGCAATGGTGTATGCGGTAAAGTTTATCACCTTACCAAAAAATGTGCCGGTATAGATGAATACTCGGCAAAAGTGATTGATGAGGATAATTTCGTACGTTTTATTTGCGATGATTGTATGCAATATATCCAGAACGTAGACCTTGTCTTAAGAGAAATCCAAGATGGAGTCGATAAAAACAAACAAAGATTATTGGAATACAAACATGAATTTGAAAGCTCTCTTAAACAAAATGAACTTGAAATTAAAGCATTATTGGAAGCAATAGAAAAACGTTATGATGAAAGATTTAGAAAAATAGATAGTATCCAAAAACTGAGTGAACAAAATGTGAAAGAAGTAAAAAACCTTTATGGAAATGTAAACGAAGTTGAAAACAAAAACAAAGACATGTATGATACAATCGAGAAAAGTAATGTAAAAATGTGTAATGAAATAAAGAAGGTGATCAAAGATGCAAACGTCAAAACAAAAATGTCATATGCACAAACATTAGCAAGCAACATAGTGATGCCAGATGTTTCAAAAAATGTCCCCTTAATTATAAAACCTAAGGAAAAGCAAAGTGTAGAAAAAACAAAAGCCGAATTAAATAAAAAAGTGGACCCAATAAACTTTAAAATAACAAATGTTGAGAATAGAAAAAATGGTACTTTAGTTATTCAAAGCGAAAATATTGAAGAAAGAGAAAAAATCAAGAATGCAATACAAAATGAGATAAGTGAAGATTATGAAATAAAAGTTCCTAAAGATGTCGATATGCAAATTATAATAACTGACATGAATTTCAAAATGTCTGAAAAAGATTTAATAGAAAAACTGAAAAAGCAAAACGAAGTATTGAATAATAGTGATATCGAATTAATAAAAGTTTTTGAGACAAAAAGATATAATAGAACAGTATTTAATGCGAAACTTAAAATAGATAATTATTCATATCCGAAAGTTATATCTGGGCAGAAGCTAAATGTTGGATGGGATAGATGTAGAGTTTTCGATGGTACAAATATAATGCAGTGTTTTAAATGCCAAGGATACAACCACAAATCATCGGAATGTAAAAATGAAGATGTATGTTACAAATGTCATGGAAGACACAGAGGTAGAGATTGCAAAAAGGAAACAATAACAAAATGTATTAACTGTATTAAGGAAAATAAAAGACTTAATTTAGGACTTGATGAAAATCACGTCACAAACAACAGAGAATGTCCGGTGTATCAAAATAAACTTAGTATGAAGAAAAGAAGGATAGGTTTAACAGCCTAACAATCAAAGCGAATTCATGGAATATATACTAACATTCAAGGACTAACTAATAACTTCAACCAATTAGAAATAATATCTGAAACCACTAATCCAGACTTCATAATTCTTTCTGAAACCCATCTAACCAAGGAAATAGATGAAAGCGAAATTGAAATAAAACAATACGACCACTATATTACATTATCGAATTCTTCAAAAACTGGTGGAGTAATTATGTATTTCAAAAAACAATGGAATATCAAAAAAATTGGAGATAAATGTCAAGACTCAAAATATTGGATTAGTGCATATATGGCAAAATGTAAAAGAACATCATTTATAATAGTAATATTATACAGATCACCGAGTAGTGGAAAGGCAGAATTTTGTGAAGCATTTGAAAACTTTATAGATGAATTATGTGAGAAAAACTGTGATATTATAATAGCTGGAGATTTCAATATAGACTGGAATAAAGATTTTTATAGCAATAAATTAGAAAGTGTACTTAATGATAACGGTCTAAAACAAATAATGAATGAATATACAAGAATAACACAAATTTCAACAACTCTAATAGACTATATTATAACAAACAATGAAAATATTATAGCAAAAAATAATACAAATAATAAAATAGCAGATCACGAATCTATTGACATTTTTATAGAATATGACGATAGTGATGAAGAAAACCAAAATAAGGAAATAGAAATCTTTAAATATAACAAAAACAGATTTAGCAATGAAATAAGTGCAATACTAAATTGTAATGTAATAACAGATTTAAATGATTATGTCGAAAACTATGACAAATGTTTGGAAAATACAATTAAAAAATTTACTGTTAATAAGAAAATTAAATACAAAAGCAATAACACATGGTTTAATAACGAACTCAGAACACTAAAACGGGAAAAAGTATTTAAATATCAAAATGCAATTACTGAAAATACTATTGAGGCCTGGAATAGTTATAAATCAATAAGAAATACATATAAAGTAAAAATTGAAAATGAAAAAAATAAATATATAAATAATAAAATAAACAGCACGAACAATCAAAAAGAAATGTGGAGTAAAATAAAAGAACTAGTTCTAAAAAAACCCAGAAATACAATAAAAACTGTGATATTTAAACAAATAGAGTATAAGGACAATTTTCAAATATCTGAAAATTTTAATAATTATTTCGTGGATAGCATTAAAGAAATAAGAATTTCCATTAATGAAGTGCAATATGAAAATAAAATAACTGTGATAAATACAAAGTTGAAATTCCGTGCAATATCTTTAGAAGAGCTAAAAATTATATGTAAGAACATCAAAAAAAAACCTGACTATAATAGAATATCGAATAATATAATTTTAGATAACTGGGACACGACAGGCAATATTATGCTTAACATTATAAATAAATCTTTAGAAACAGGAATTTTCCCTAACAATTGGAAAGAATCAATGATTACACCTATCGAAAAAGTAAAAAATACTGTGAAGTGTGAAGAATACCGGCCAATTAACACCCTCAAAACATGTGAAAAAATTATTGAAAAGGTAGTGAAAACACAATTAGAAAACTACATGGAACAACACAATTTATTATCAAAATACCAGTCAGGTTTTAGAAGAAAACACTCGTGCGAAACTGCAGTAAATTATATTATAAACAAGTGGAAATACATCAAGAGAAATAATAAAATAATAGCAATTTTTCTAGATTTCAAAAGGGCATTTGAAACTATTGATCGAGATATCCTAATAAAAAAACTATATAAATACGGAATCCAAGATACTGAATTAAAATGGTTCCAATCTTACTTAAATAATCGCAGGCAAACAACAAAAGTTAACAATGTAAAATCTAATGCAATAGAGAACGATTTTGGCGTACCGCAAGGTTCAATTTTAGGAGCTCTTCTATTTATCATATACATAAACGATATGGAGAATGTTTTAGACAAATGTGAAATTGTTTTATACGCAGATGACACTCTGATTTACTCAGAGGCGTCAACGGAAGAAAGATGTTTTGAGAATCTAACAAGAGATATGGATAATATAAATAAATGGTTAAAAATGAACAAATTAAAATTAAACGAAAGTAAAACCAAAATAATGGAAATAAATATGAACACTGATATAACATTCAAAATAAATAATATAATAATAGAAAAAGTTAATAATATTAAATATCTGGGTTTTGTAATAGACAAAGACTTGAAATTCAAAGAACATATTGAATATATATGTAAAAAAATCGGGAAAAAAATCGGATTTTTTAAACGTTTAAGAAATAAAGTATCAATTATTACGGCAATAAATATATACAATACAATTATTAAACCACATTTTGAGTATGGATCAACTGTGATATATACATGCTGTTCAGATCAGCAAATAATGAGACTACAAAAACTACAAAATAAAGCTATGCGCGCAATATTAAAATGCAACCGATTTACATCAATAAAATTTATGTTGGACACTCTGAAATGGCTAAATATACACCAAAGATTAGAGCTTAATACAATAAACTTAATCCGAAAAATGAAAACAGGAGATGCACCCGATTATCTGGTCGAACAACTACATTATGTTGGGGAGGTACAACCGTATAACCTGAGGAACGCTCTAGACTTTAGACTTCAACGAGCAGATACTAATGCAAGGCAAAGGTCACTGTTTTATAAAGGATTAAATCTGTACAACAAGATGCCAAATGACGTTAAGAATGAAAGTAACACTAACAATTTTAGGAAAAAAAACTGTTAATTTTATTAGAAATGTTAATATAAATCAGAGCTTGTAAATGCAATTGTGCAAAACGAATTTTTAAATTGTAATTTAAAAGTATTAAAATACTACTAATAAACTTAAAAAAAAAAAAAAAAAAAAATTTTTGTGTTTTTTTTTTGTTTTGTTTTGCAATTCATAAGTTTGCCAGTTCTGTCATATTTTAAAAGGATTTTTGCAAGAGAGTTGTAAGAATTATAACTTTTTTGATACATTTGTTAAAAACCCAACAAATTAATGGGTCTCTTAGAAAAGATTTTTACTTACAAATTTTTTTTTCATATATAATATTCTTTAATTTGTTAAAATTCTTTCAGCATAAATTTAAGCAAAAAAGTTTATGTTTAATTTCATAAAATTAAATTAATTTTAAATGAATAGTATTAGTAGGATTTAAGATCATATAATAATCATATTCTTTTTATAAATTATTTTATTGTAATGAAACATGAACATTTTTATTAGTAAATTATAGAGAATAAAAATTGAGAAATTCCACAGAGCCAGCAGGATAGAATACTTAGTATTTTCGGTTGACGCTACCCAACCTTATCAATATCCACGCTCTCCTTTCTCCCCTTTGGTCATTGCTTGTTGATGATTGATTTTATATTGAGAGTTTGGAAACAAATTGACAATCTCGAATTTCTCAATTTTTGTTCTCTATAATTTACTAATAAAAATTTTCATGTTTCTTTACAATAAAATAATTTATAAAAAGAATATGATTATATGATCTTAAATCCTACAAATACTATTTATTTGCAGATCAACAATTCATAAAACTCCATTAAATAAAAAAAATAAAAAAAAAAAAACATGTTGAATTGCATCGCATGAAAAATAAGTTGGAATCATTTGATTTTGAAGCTTCAAAGGCATTTTAGAAGTCTATTAAAATAAGTTTATTGGAAGTA
This sequence comes from Eustalomyia histrio, assembly GCA_949748255.1. Taxonomy (NCBI): domain Eukaryota; kingdom Metazoa; phylum Arthropoda; class Insecta; order Diptera; family Anthomyiidae; genus Eustalomyia; species Eustalomyia histrio. Next base: position 151,744,371 of record OX456524.1, read on the forward strand.
GAAAATCTCAAAAAGACATTGGTGAAGAATGCCTTCATTTCATTTTTGTTGGGCTAATATGAAGTCTTATGTCCGTAATTTTAAGTAATAGATGGCTAGCAGTGTTTAGATATCTATTGGCTTTTGTTCGTCTACACGGTAGGTATCTAAGGACTGGTAGGTATCTGTTGCTTGAAATTTCGGACATTACGTTTTTATGGCTGGGAAAGTAGAAGAAAGTTTTGAGAATGTAAAGGTTTACTTTACAAAATTGTTTTCGAAAACTGTGCTCTAGTATCTGTGAGGTAGAAATTTATTTTTAAAATTTCTATCGGTTAAAATTTAAGTGTCAGATGTTTTTTCTGTGTGTACTTTAAATGGTTAAAGCAGCTTATATTAAGACTACCCAAGCAACAACTGTTTGTTGTGGATGTAATATGTGTGATTCTTGAATTTTGCTCTTGCCTGCTGCTACTACGGCTGCTTCTAGTAGCGCTGTTTTATTTTTTGTAATACAATTCCGACTCACCTTATTTTAAGTAACATTTTATTGCCATTCTTTTGTGTGCGATTTTCTGTTTGCTCTTATTCAACATTTGCTTTTTGTTATTCCTTTTGTACTTACAAAATATTGTATAAAATACAATATCGCATTGATTTCCATGCCGACAACGTATAAGCCAGCATATACTACAATATCTTTCTTCATCATCTTCTTCGTCATCCTCATCATACATTTCAGCTTTTATATTTTACTTTAAGACTCTCAATATAACGGTTGAATATGAATTTTTCTTTAACAATACTGCGTTTTTTGAAAAAAATAAAAATGTTTATAATAGATGTTTAATAATTTCTTTACAAAAGATTAAATTGCCAAATTATTCCACACAATTTTAAAATAAAACACTTAAAACGGCCTGCATAATGGCTCCTAAGAAATCCACAATTGTTTTAAATGTGGAACAATTTATACGAGACGTTGAACAACGTCCGGCCATATGGAATCGTAATTTCCATTGTAATAAAGCTTTTTTAGAACAAATGTGGGATGAACTATCAGCTGAACATAAATTACCAAGTAAGTATGCTGCATTTTTCTTAATTTAAACAATTGTTATATTAATGTAAAATTTTGTTTATATTCATCCATTTATAGAAGTTGTTCTTAAAGCTAAATGGAAAGGTTTACGTGATAATTTTCGTGTTGAATATAAGCGTATACCACGCTCAGATTCTGGAGAATTTTTAGTGGAACCTGCTGCATTTGAATCGAAATGGATACATTATTATGCTTTACTATTTTTGAGTAAGTATTTAATTGACTTATATTTTGAAATTTGCAAAGTGGTTTAAGAAACATAATGACATATTCAAACTGACGTTTGAGTTTGGTACCATTTTTGGTACTTTTTAAAAGTCGGCGATTTAACCGTAAATTATGCAAAGTTAGCTCACGATTTTTGGTAATTTCTACATATTCACGAATGAATTGTAAGATTTTCAGATTTTTTGGGGTTTTTTTTTATATTTATTCTAGACGGCCGCGAGTAAACTAAAATATATGTTTAGTACCATTTGTTGGTACATTTTAGAAGTAATGTAAAAATTTAGTACCATTTTTTATAAATCCACAATTAAATCACACTGAGAGAATTGTCTTTATAATATTAAATAAATTTTGCATAAAAGCAATGAAATTGCCCTAAAGCTTTTTCATTGAAACATTTTATTAAATCATAATTTATACTGGAACCAAAAACTAAAATAAAAATGGGCACTTTTTAGAAAAGCGAGATTGATTTATGGGATTTCAACAGTTTTTTTTTACTTAGAAATATACTTTTTTTTTGTTTTTCAGATTTTTGTACTTTTTGTGAGTCTTTAAGAATTTTTTTTACTGTTTTATAAATTAACGATTATAACAAAAACTTTATAGAATGTGAATGCTTTTCTCAAAACTTCAGAACTTTTCTATTGTAGAAAAACCCAAAGTATATTTGATTTCTTCAGAATTTTTTTTTGAAAATTTCTTTAGAAAACAAATCTTAGAATCTGATTGTTTATAAAGTTAAAAAAACTCTTTATAATTCAGGGGATTTCTACGAAAAATAATCATTAAATTTCAGATAATTTTAACAATACTCAATATTTAGAAAATTGTTTAAATGATTTAGTGCGTTAAGTAATTATCAATTTATTACCAAAAGTGAACTTAACATTTGCTTTTATCATAAACCACTGAGCAAAATTCAGTCGATTTAATAAATTACATTTATCTAATAATTATCCATTAATTTTGTAGCTGAACACATGCGTCATCGTGTTCCGAAAAATGAACAGGATCAAGCCTTTTATTTTGCCCAACAAAGTCAAGATTGTGAAAAAACAGTTGTGGAACCAGATCTGACAAATGGTCTTATACGTCGTATGCAAGACAGTGATGAAGAATTTGATGAAGATGATGTAGAGGAAGAAGAAGATGAAATTACTGAAACAACACCACCGGCTGCCCACTCACAACCATTGAGCACATTGACAACAGTACCCGGTTGCATAATAAAAATCGAAGATACACGCAATTTACTAAAGAATTTAGATAAAGAAGTACAAGATTTATCAAAGAAATCCTTGGATAATAGTACAAAATTAATACAGACAACAGCAGCGACCACATTACAACAACAATTACAACAGCAGGCAACAACAATAACATCGACAACAACTGGACAGGGACAAGGTTTGGCCTTAGTAACAACAGCAGCAGCAGCTGCTGCTGCTACGACAGGAGTGATGGGTTTAACAGGGGCAACTTCCTTATCATCATCGGCCTCATCAGTATCAAGTACCACATCCTCAGCCTCTTCCTCTTGTTTATCTACGTTAAATGTTTTTCAAACATCACCCCCCATAGCACACACAACTGCATTGGCAGTAGCGGCCACTTTGGCTTCAATGAATGGTGCGGGTATCTGTTCAACGCCAATCAACAATCCCCCTCCCTCAACATTGCCCAGTGCAATGGTTTTACCAAATACTTGTATTGCAGTAGCAACACAACAAAAAATACGGTCAGTTTCACCACCACCTCTGTACAACAAGGCCCACCATCCACCACCTACCGCAAATATGGTAATAAGTAAAGAACGTTCTGATGATTTTCCCCTAAACGCCAGCTCATGTCTGCATGGCAGTCATGAACATTTAAATTTTACCAAACATTCTTATACAAATGGTCTTATACCGGCGTTGAAATTAAAGCGTCCTCGCTTATCGGAGGATAGTAATTTTAATGGTTCCTCAACCATGGACACCTCAACACCAACACCTTTAGTACCCGAAGATGATGATTATCATTATTTATTATCGCTGCATCCGTATATGAAACAATTGACAGCTGCTCAAAAGTTGCGTATACGTACTAAAATACAAAAACTTATATTTAAAGAACTCTATAAAGAAGATTTAGAAGAATCCAAATAAACCAAAGTCATTATTGTACGATTTAAGATTTATTAGATAACAGCAATTGAAAAATTTTATTTTAAAAAGATTGCATTTATGTTGAAGTATAATTGGAATTAATTTAAGTACCTACCTATACATATATAGTAAATTGACTAAAGTTTAAAAAATTTACTAAACATCGGTAATGTTTTTTTGTAGCTATATGTACTAAATTTCAGTTAAAAATTTTGACAGCTGTACTAAATTTTAATAGTTTTACAAAAAATTTTGTAAATGTTAATACAATTTTGTTTAAATATATTATTGATCATAATAATTATACAAAATGCTTTAAATTTTATTAGAAAATTTAAATTGTAAACTTTTTAAAATAAAATTCAAAATGCTTTATAAAAAAGCAAGAATAAGTTGATTATCTATCCACTTTAATATTGTGCTTACACAAAAGCATCGTTGCCAAAAAAAAAAAAAATTGGTAAAATAAAAACTACATTTTACCTAATTTTGTATGGTTAATTTTTGCAAAGAATCTTATAAAGTTGCTATTTTACCAATTGTTTGACAACTATTTTTTTAGGTGTATGTAAATATATTTTTGTAAATATTTATATTAATTATAAATTTCTTCTTAACATTTTTTTTTCTTAATGAAGCACTTTTCCTTTAGTTTTTTTTTTAAGCTTAGTTTTTCATAAAACATATTGTTGGCATTACACTTAAACAAATTAATACAAAAAAATGTTAATAGCATTTATTTTTTTCAATTATTATATAATTGAATTTTGAAAAGAAAAAAATACTAAATAAAATAAAATTTGTTTGATGGATTTATGTTGTAAAATTGGTAAATTGAGTTTTATTTAAAATCAAAATAATTTGCACTAATTAAAGGAAGTATCAAAATCATAATTTGTGAGATTGTAAACTCAATGTAAATAGCCTTATAAATTGGTAATTACGATAGCCTTAATAATAGAAATTGACAATTACAATTTTCATAATGCATAAGCCAGGTCTATAATTATAATTATTAACACAATATATTTTTCCATTATAGAATATTAGGATTATTTATGAAGATTATGTTTGACACTTAAACTGTTGCTACACAACAGTTTTGCATTTAAAGTAAGTAAAAATACAAAGTTGTACACAAATAATATGCAATTTTTTGTAAAATTCTTCACTTTTCTAATAGATTGAATTTTGTAAACATAATTTTCTAAAGAAAAACCCTTCAATTTTACAATATTTTGGCCATAATTTTGTTTAAACTAAATTACGTCTTAAACCTTAAGACCTTATTCATAATAATTCATTAAGAATGTAAACTTTAATTTCACTTTTCCATTCGTTATAACAACCAAGTGTTACTTTAAAAAGATAAGAGCCATCAGGTAATGGCAAATACAAAGTTTTCTGTAAAATCATATTACTTACAATAATATCATGCTGTAAATAAAAATTCAATAGTTTATAAATAAATAAAAAAAATTATATAAAATTCAATAGTTACATACATTATACGGACACGTATGATTTACATTTGATTCCTTAAGTATGTGATCAAAAAATATCTTTAAAAATGGAAATCTTTTTCGATTTTTCATAAAATTACAAAATTCGGTTGTAATGTTATACAAAAACGGCCGATAACCATTAGCTTTCTTCATTAATTCTAAATTGATCTAAAAATAATAAAAATAAGTGAAAATAAATATTTACAGCCATATGCATAAGCATTTTTTTTAATTCTTATAACAGTCTTATAAAGAAAAATTTGTTGTTGTTTCACATTCCAGCAAAACCATGGTATCGACTACTTACCAGCTAATTACTCGCTTAATTAATTTTGTTCGCAATGAGCCCAAAAGTAATGAGTGATCATTACCTTCTCACTTACAAAAACACGAAGTAATGGGTGGTCGTTACCCTCGCGCTTACGAACAGCCAAAAAATAATGAGTACCCATTACTTTTGGGCTCATCGCGAACAAAAGTAATTAAGCGAGTAAATAGGCTGGTAAGAAGTTGATACCATGGTTTTGCTGGGCATGTTAATTTGATTTATAAGTGTGTTATAAAAATCAATAAAATGTCTATGCATACGGCTGTTAATTATAATTTAACGTGTTCTTACCGTCAAATTATTAATTGGTAATTTAAACATTTTGATATGAATATTTAATGCCGGTACACCACGGTTTACCATTTTTAATTCACATTTTTTAAATGTGCCAAATGAAGGATCCAAATTTTTACAGGCAACATTTGTGAATTTTAGAACTTGATATGCAAATATCAATAAAAATAAATTAAAAAATACAATAAAAACGCGTATGTTATTCATGATTTATACGAGCAAAGTTAATTGAAAAATAACAAGATTTTGTTTATTGAAAAAATCTGTATAATTTTTAATATTTGTGATTACCATAAAATGTCTTTATAATTGTTCCAAATTATGTAATTTAACAATACGCATAATTTTTTAATTTATATTACAGTCCGGCCGAATATATAATAATAGGTGTATTCGACGTACGTTACTGCGGGTGCCCGCGGGAACCCAATCTTACCAGAAAGCGTTTCTTGTAACAAAAATTGGGTAAATGGGAGCGTTCATGAGAGAGTAATTGTGTTTCTCATTTTACCAGAAATTACCCATACCTTTTGTTTGGGTAAAATGGTAAAATTGTCAAATCATCAGCAGTTGCTAATAAATTAGCTGTTTTGCATTTTTAAAGAAAATAAAAGTTAAATAAAAATTTACTAAAAAGAACTTTTCCTTCTTAATAATTAAAAATACATTTGAAAATGTAAATAGATATTTGCCATTTTAAATATATGTATTATTTAAGCTGTTTTTAATATGAATACATTTAACGTTTATTTTTGGGTATAAAATGTGGTTTTGTGTATTTTGGGCATTTTTATGGTTTTGTGAGAGAATTTTTTGCTTACTCTCATTTTACTAGACTTTGTTTGAAAACTCCATATAAATTTGACATTAGCTTTCTTTAAGAGTTAAGTTATTCCCAATTTTTTTTTTATGGGTGCTAACAATTTGTAGTGAATGTTCCTGTCATAGAGGAAGAATAGTATAGAGGATGCAACGCCGTCAGCAGACAAATAAAATTTTATACAGAATACAAAGGTTCGGAAATTTTGAGAAAACAGGGGAAAATTGAGCAAATTTCCCTGATTTCTGCAAAAATTTGAGTAAAATTCCCTGTTTTTAAACCTTTTTTCCAAATCCAATTGGGAAAGCTGCTAAAAACTAATTGGATTTGCAAAGAAATTCAATTGGAATCGCAAAAAATCCAATTTTAAAAGATGCTGAACCTTTGAAATCTGCACAAACAAAACTAAGAGAACGTTTTTTACGACGTGAGAGACATCGTCATGGTGTGGTTCCTGTTAACACCTTGCCGCACATCACATGTACGGACAATAGCCAGATTGTATACAATTACGATTAAATTTTGTTTGTCTGCTTCGTTTTTAACGTGTTTATACGGATGAACAATTTTTTAATTTCTTGTTGATTATTTTCTCACTAGAGATAACAATGATAAATTGTTGACAAAAAGTTTTAATAACATGAATTTTATTCACAATTCCACTTAAAATAATTAATTACTTACCAATAATCTAAAAAAACTATTGAATTTTTATTTAAATTAAAAAAGAATTGTGTTGAGATTGTGCTTTCGACCAGGTTTGCCTGCTATGTACTTTAAAAATGATTGAAATTTAAAAATTTTGTGGTATTTGGTTAATGCAGTATAGAAATTTGACACTACTGGATTTGCTAGCAATGGTTGACAAATCTCTAAATATCTAAAGCAACGGATGTTCCTGATTTATACGTTAACCACTAATATATTTAAATATAACTTTGGTTATTTGAGATAAGTTACAAGAGCAGGTTTTTGAGATTTTTAGTATTTTTCATTTCTAAAACTACAACATATATTTGTTTTAAGTATTCTTTGACGTTTTTCCCCTCTTTAATTTCAGGTGAAGTCTATGTTTTAGATGATGGTGGTGAAGTTGATTTAGATTTAGGCAATTATGAACGCTTTCTGGATGTAACATTACATCGTGATAATAACATTACTACTGGCAAAATCTATCAACTGGTCATTGAAAAAGAACGTAAAGGAGAATATTTGGGCAAAACAGTACAAGGTAAGTTTGAATATTCAAGGTTAAAAGTCTTGCCTTAAAAAAAAAACTCTAAAAAATGTTCATTTTAATTTTAATCTGCAGTTGTACCGCACATTACGGATGCCATACAAGAATGGGTTGAACGTGTTGCCCAAACACCCGTACGGGGTAATTCCAAACCACAAGTTTGTATTGTAGAATTGGGTGGCACCGTGGGTGACATCGAGGGTATGCCTTTTGTCGAAGCTTTTAGACAATTTCAATTTAGAGTTAAACGTGAAAATTTCTGTGCGGCACATGTTTCCCTGGTACCATCACCGTCATCGACGGGTGAACCGAAAACTAAGCCCACACAAAGCTCAGTGCGGGAATTAAGAGGTTTTGGTTTAAGTCCTGATTTAATAGTATGTCGTTCGGAAAAACCCATCGGCTTGGAAGTTAAAGAAAAAATAAGTAATTTTTGTCATGTGGCTCCCGATCAAGTTATTTGTATACATGATTTAAGTTCTATATATCATGTACCATTGTTGATGGAACAAAATGGTGTTATAGAATTCCTTAATGAACGTTTACAATTGAATATAGAGCCTAGTAAGAGAGAAAAGTGAGTATGATTTAATATTTTTATTTAAGTTTAAAAGCCTATTTATAGAGCATTTAAATTACAGGCATAATCTTGTTTAAATTATATTATGGAAATAATTATACAATAAATTTAGTAGTAATCTGGCCAAGTAGCGGATTGCAAAGACCGCTGAGGTCCAAGATAAGCCAAAGTCGCTTAAGAAAATAGTTTTGCCAACAAAGGGTCATCCCTTACGTTTGTTTACACATTGCAACTCGTTACCATTTTGTTACGAGTAACACATTACAACTTGTTACTATTTCGATTTCTCTTGCTGGTCTTTTCTCTTTGCGAATAATCTGCCAGATTATTTCTATGTTCTCAGTTATAAAAAAAAAAAAATTATTTCTGCCATGTCAACATTTTTGTCATTCGTTTTATAAGAATCTGGATAAATATTGGCCTCAAATTGTGCTATAATTTAAATTGTATTTTTTTTTTTATTTTATAAGAAAGACGAAATGTACTATATTTTTACGGGAAATTCATTATTGTGTAAAACTAATATCTTTATATGAAGTCTAACAAGTTTTTTATGTGAGATCGAAATGCCATAATATAAAGTTTAAACTAGAGGTGGGCACGTGACACCAAATTTTATGATTCACGTGAATCACGCGAGAGCCAAAATTTAAAATTCTCGAGATCTTGCGTGAGCCATAAAAAAATATTTTTCGATTTTTTTTTATTATTTCGAATTTTTTACATGTAAAATGTGTCAAGACAGTATTTTCTTTATGTATTAAGTATGGTAACACTTCTAGTGGTTCAAGTGATAAAATTAATTTTTAAAGAATATTGTTTCAACTCGTATTTCGTGAGCGTAAGCGAAAATTAAAATTACTTACGTGTTCGTGCGTGAGTAGAAAAAATATATTCGTACGTGGCTGTAGCTTTTGGTTCGTGATTAAAAAAATATTAAAATCATAATCATTTTGTGGTGTGAATTACGTAAAGCATCTTCGTCCATCAAGATATATATATATATATATACATATATTAGATTAGGGCGGGTTAATTTTTTTTTTTGATGAAGCGTATAGCAAAAACGTAATCTGTAGGTGATTCTGAGAAATTTTGCTCAAGAGACCATAGCTCTAAGTCGGATTTGGAGCCCCCTTAAAATTTTATATATATACATATATATATATATATATATATATATATATAAATATATATATGTATGTATATATATATAAATATATATATATGTATGTATATATATATAAATATATATATATGTATGTATATATTTACATATATAATCTGGGCTTGTTTGAAAGGTACTTTCATCACCTTTCAGAGAGATATCAACTTTAGTAGAGATTTTAGGCATTTTTTTCTCAGAATCACCTATAGATAACGTTTTTGCTATACGCTTCATCAAAAAAAAATCGTTCCATACAATTTGACCCGCCCTAATATATAATATATATTTATATATATATTCATGTATTTCAAAGCTGCCCACAAATAAATGGAAGTTTCTTAAATATCAGACATATATCTGTACAAAAATTCAGTAACTTTTTAACACTACCGCTAAACCCATAAACGCTTATTATTTCATTTTTTATCAAATATCTTAATCTAATCGCAATCCGGGCAGAATCCATTAGCAGTGTTTTCTTATAAGATTTTGAAGATTTAAACAAGGATTTGATTTATAGTTTTATTTATTTATATGTATGCATATGTTTTCTTTCTTTTAGATGCCTCCAAAAATGGAAAGATTTGGCTCGTCGTTCAGAAACTTTACACAAAAGCGTTACTATTGCTTTGGTAGGCAAATATACCAAATTTAAAGATTCTTATGCTTCCGTAGTGAAAGCTCTTCAACATGCTGCTTTGGCGGCAGGATACAATCTAAATTTAAATTTCATTGACTCTAGTTTATTAGAAAATGATACATTGCTAGAAAACCCCTCAAAATATCACAAAGAATGGCAAATGTTATGTGAAAGTGATGGTGTTTTAGTTCCCGGTGGTTTTGGCTCCCGTGGCATTGAGGGAAAAATTAAGGCCTGTAAATGGTGCCGTGAAAATCGTAAACCATTCTTGGGTATATGCTTAGGTTTACAAGCAGCTGTTATAGAATTTGCTCGAAATGTTTTGGGTCTTGAAGATGCTCATACCACAGAAATTGATCCCCAGACCACTAATGCGTTGGTCATTGATATGCCAGAACATCATACTGGCCAAATGGGTGCTACTATGCGTTTGGGTAAACGAACAACTATTTTCTCAGAAGAATCAAGTATGATTAAGCAATTGTATGGTAATGTCAAAACAGTCGATGAACGTCATAGACATCGTTATGAAGTTAATCCGAAATATGTTTCTCAATTGGAAGAGCATGGTATGCGTTTTGTCGGTTGTGATGATACAAAAAAACGTATGGAGGTTATAGAATTAAGAAATCATCCCTTCTATGTGGGTACACAATATCATCCGGAATATTTGTCTAGACCATTAAAACCATCACCACCATTCCTGGGTCTTATTTTAGCCTCCGTCGGACGTTTGACTAATTATATAGCACGTGGTTGTCGTTTATCACCACGTCAGCAATCTGATGTTTCCTCCGATGAAGATGAATTGGTTGTGGCAGATAAATTGAAAGATTTGAAATTAAATGGTAATGCAAATTTAACCTCAAATGGAGTAATATTAAATGGCATCAACTTGGCTTCGCCTTCAGGTTCGAAAACTACCAAGAATACAGCTAATGGAGTAGCTTAAAATGAAAAAAATAATTTAAAAGTAAAATTAGAATAAAGCTTAAAGTGCTGTAAGGCAGTTAAAATAACTTTTTAAAAATTAAAAAAAAATTGTATATTTTGTTTTTGGTCTTTTATATATCAAAAAAAAAAAAAAACTGTGCTATTTTAGTTATTTATAAGTATGCGTCCATTACCACAATGTTTAAATCAAACATTGTAAAATATTAAATGAAATTAAAAAAAAATGCTGTTAAAGAAATATTTGCAAAACTGAATAATACATGTCTATAATATATAAAACATTAATACATATAACCTTAATAATAATATGTGGTTTATTTTCTTGAATTTATTTTTATTTTCTTAAATTAAACTTAAAATAAACTGGTTGAATATTTTAATTCAGCGCTGTTCTAAGTTTAGAGACTTTTAATTTTGAATGGATTTGTAAAAACACATGTAATTAAAATATTCGGAAATTTGCTGTTTCGGGATTTACATATTTATTTTTTGATTCGAAATGTCAAACGCACAAAAAAAAATTGTTATAAATATAAAATAAGTTTTAGAAAATAGTTATAAAAAATGCATGGAGCATTGAGTTATCCTGAATTTCGTCAACATTAAATTAAGTAAGAATAAAAAAAAATCATTAAAAATTTTGATTCATAAATATGTTTTTTTTTATAGTTTAATAAATATTTCTGAGGAAAAAGTGCTTTCGTTTTACTTTCCGTAAAGCTTTTACACGGAATACTCCACAGCATATTTTTTCTGGATGTGGACCACAAACAGAAAAAAAATCGAAATTTATCATAAGCTTTTTTATGTGGATTTGGAATAACGCTGATTTTATAAGTTTTAAGTGTGGGCAACAAAATCCAACTAAACGTTGAAGTTAAGGGACATATGCTATAGAAAACGAACAACTTTTCAATATTTAGTTTCGTGAAAATAAAATTGACTCCAAATTATTATATTGATTTGTATTACTCATATCTTTTAAATAAGGTAATAAAACATATTTTTAAAATATAAAACGAAAAATATTGAGCATTGAAAAACGGATAGATTTCGATTTTCATCACTTGCGTGTAATGTCTTGACTTGCTATGAAGTCACTTTGACAATTGCTATGAAATCACTTTGACAATTGCTATCGTTTTATTGCAGGTGAAGAAAAGCATTGTATTCGTTACAATAAATTTGGCAGCACTTTTAGACAATGTACTTTGTGAAGCTATACAATTTTAAAACGATGGCATCTCTGTAAAAAAAAATACAGATTTATTAACTAAAAAATTTTCTCCAAACCCAGAAAATAAAAATTAGAAGGAATAATATAAGCAAATCTAAATTAGATGGATAAATTAACTACAATAAGTGCCACCTTATTTATGGCGGCTGATGTTTTTGCGATAGTAAGTTTAGCAATGCCCGATTGGATTGTTACTGAGGAGGCTGGTAAGTCGAAGTTAATATATTGTTAATTTTCTAAATTTTATTACAAATACATGTAATGTGTATACTTTAGGAGACATTCGTCTTGGGCTTATGTGGACTTGCATGACTTTATATAATCGTCCCCAGGTTTGCTATACTCCGGAATTACAACCTGAATGGCTGGTGGCTCTTGTGTGTATATTCATTGGCTGCATTTGCATAACTACTACTGTTATACTTTTGGCTTCAAGTACTTGGGATCGGAATGTTATACCCTATGCTAGATGGGTTGGTTTTACAGCAATGGTATTATTTTGTCTTGCAGCTGTAGTCTTCCCCTTGGGTTTTCATATAGAAGAAATTGGTGGACAGGCTTATCAATTACCCAATACATATAAAATTGGTATTTCTTATATACTTTTCGTTTTGGCTTTATGGATAACTGTAGTATCTGAATTATTTGCTGGGAAAGTTTGTTTACCTCATTTCTAAATTGCTGCTATATATGCCGGGAATCAAATGTAAGTGTATTTAATGATCTTTATGATACAAAACGTATGTGTGAGAAAGCAACAAAAGTGGATTACTCGAGCATTGTAAATGGAAAAGAAAACCCCTTTCGATAATGCATTAGCTATCTAAAACAAAATCATTGTCTTACAAAAGTTGTAATTGGAGTTTTTCAAATTTATGTTTTTTTGAACAAAAAACTGTTGCACCTATAAAACTATCGTGTAATCACGGTTTTTTTGGTAACATATCTTTAATTTCTTTATTTCCCAGAATCTTGTTAAAGAACCTTTGTAGTATATATTTTTTTAGTTTGTTTGAAATTTTTTCTAATAGGCCTATTAGAAAAAATTTCTATTTCAT